>JAMXBD010000410.1:600000-1025048 GCA_024138025.1 Combretum micranthum
TTCCTACAGCAACTTTTCTCTATACAAAAAAAGTCACCTACTTTGATCTAGGATAGATAAGGAGAAAGCTAATGGAAGACCTTTTAGAGTATATTGAGACCTTTAGGGAGCAATCCTAAATATCAAGGATATATGTGACAAGAATGATCCAATGGAGATCCACATCTAAAGGATGTTGACCGCATATACCTTCTACTTGAAAAGCCTCATTTTGTATTCTTTCATTACAATCATGGAGAATAACTTTGCTGTGAGGTTATGGAGAGAAGATGGGAAGTATTAATAAATGGGTAATGTTTATGAGTTTAGCTTATAGGTACACTCTAAAATGAGAATAGGACTAATTAAGTACGGGGGATTCACAAAAGCATCCTTGTTTCCTTACCCATTGGGCAAAGATTACACTATATAATTGTTGGTTTATCTCAAATGATGATTTTGATGATAACAAAAAGGAGTAAATAATTACTAACATATTCATTAAGTGTGCAAAGATTTAATATAATCAAAGTGGTTTACAATGACTTAAGAGAATGATTCCAAAAGAGACTCCATGCAAAGAATACTTTAGAAAGTGTTTGGAGAAGATTTCAAGAACAAATGAGCTGTTAGAAGGTTAATCAGAAGGTTCTCCGCTGGCTTTTTAAACTATCAGAAGGTTTGTCAGAAGGTACATCAGAAGGTGAACTACAACAAAAAAAAAAATGATGAGTTTCAGCTCCAGATTCGAATTTTCTTTTTAGATTTAATATGTTGAAGACCCAGCTCCAAAGATTGAGTATATTTGGGTAATATACTCAATGTGTTCCACAAAGTTGGCTCAATATCCATGAGGATTTGAATTTCGTCGGATTAATGTTCATTTTTTGAGAAAATTCTGTTTTGACAGCAAGGAAAAAGAATGTGACTTACAAGGATCCATCTTCAACAGTTTATTCAAGTTTTAGTTGGAAATATGGAAAACATGATCCAAATATGCAAGGAACTTGTTTGATGATTATTTTTCCATACAAGGAAGTCGAAATTTATGGAAAATACGATCTTTTTGTTGCATGAATAGTACCAGACGAAGGAACAAGTCAACAACGGTGATTTCAAATTCGAATTTCAAGTTCAAGATAATTATACAAGTTGTTGGAGATTTAAAATTATCCATTGGAGCAAGAATTTCAAGATTACAACAACAAGATCTCAAGTTATTCAAAATTTGCAGACTTTGAAGAAAGAGATAAGCTAATATTGCGCACAAAATAAGGAGTAAAGTTTATCCAATTGATTTTCTAGCCGTTGGAAGATACAAGCATAAGTATACTCACCTAAGACAGAGAAAAGGAAGAACTGTCACGCCCCGTAGGGTATTCTAAATGTAACAGCCCGCCACATACTAAGTAAGACTCTCGAGTTCCCTACCCGGGGCCTTCGGAAGTCTTAAATAGATGTAAAGCGTTCCTTTACGACAATAGAATACTTCGACAAATGGAGTTAAACAGTTTAACGAGGCATTCATTAGCCATAGATAATAAATCAAAACGCATAATGTTAAAGTTTACAAGATCTAAGGGGCATTCCCCCGCAAAAGAATAACAGTCTATTACAGTCATCCAGAGTCCTTAGTTTCCAATGGAAGTCTATACAAAAAGGAATGAATTAAACTTCTACGGGAAACTCCTATCTCCGGTACCTGTGCTGTGGCTTGTCTTGGCCTAAGCCATATAAAATCATGCTGCAAAAGATAGAAACTATGGGGGCGTAAGCTAACTAGCTTAGTGAGCAATACTTCCATAACGCAATTAAACATAATTCAGTCAAACAAGTAATTATTCAGGCAAGTGTATGCATCAAACAAATGTGATCATCAAACATATGACCATCCGGAAATCATATGTGGATGGACTTGCGCCCTCCATCCCGGGTTAGCAGATTAACGAATCCTGCGGTACGACGCCGTTTAAGCTCACGGTCAACTAATAATAATTCGTTTTATGGATCACGATTAACCAACAAGTCGTTTTATGGATCACGATTAACCAACAATGCAAATGCTCCAACCCCATCGTGACATGAATGAATTCAATTTATAGTCGGAGTCGAATAGTCATTAATTCAATTCTTTTAAGTGACCAACAAGTATTCGCAGACATTCATCATAAGATTCTAGTAAAGCAGTCAATATCTTAACACCCGGTTCCGATATACCTTAAGCTCCATTTCACATATCAACAATCAACAACATAAATAATTCCCATATACCCCAGCATGCTTATACAATTTCTTTTATCTTTGCCTATAACACTAGTGCCACTACATTACAATCACATGCATTAATTGAGAATGGAAGTAAACTCACTCGGCCATTGGACGCCAAACTTCTTAATAATAATAATCGGGAGGTAGAGTGTCGTCCTGCTCGGATCACCTACCAATCAAGAATAATCCTAATGAGATTCTCATCATGTAACTAAATCAAACTATACATCTAGACTAGTTGAATTCGGATTTCTCGCTATTTGCGGAAGTTCTGACTTAAAACGGCCATAACTTGGTCATTTTAACTCGGAATTTCGCAAATTTTATATCGATCTCTATCTACTTCGAAAGATCTATCTATTTCAAGTATTAAATCCAAGTTTTGAAAATAATAGAGTCACGGAACAGTGGGATCAGTTCTGTTCCGCAATTGATCCAATTTCGAAAATGTGCTTTGCTTTTGATAAGAAATGTTCCTAGTTGGTGATTCATGCATGAATGATTTAGGAATGAACTACTAATGTGTATGCCATGTAATGAACTCAATATGTGCATGGTCATGATAATTTTTGTAGTAATAAACCCTTATGAACTCCTAAGTGTTGGGGAAATCTCATAAAGACTAATTCTAAGAAGCTATTTTTCCACATTATACTCCTTAGGGTTTCTTTGGTTTTTAATCTTGTAATCTACTATTATTTAACTAAAAATAGGTTCTCAAAGTCTATATACCATGGCCTCCATTCATGCATAAAAATTCATTTTTCATTTGGTAAACATGTTTTTAAATAAGCTTTTTGAAAATCCGAATTTTCCAAATTTCCTTTTCTTACATTTTTCTTAAGGGAAATCTTGTCTAATGCATTAAAAATTGGAGCTTCAATGTATACATTATCTAAGGACTTCATTTAGCTTATAAAACATCCATTTTAGACTTAAATACTAAGTGTTTATTTAGGCATTACCCAAAATTACGAATTTGACTACACATCTAAAGTCAACATTTTTCCTTCTAACTTCACCTCTTGTTTTCCTTATTTTTATTATGCCTAAACTCATCTAAACTCATGAAAATAATTCCTTTAACATGTCTATTACACATACCCTCCATTTTTCTTATGAAATATGAGTTTAAAGTTGATTTTGGGGGTCTTTAAGGTAGGGTTTCCATTTCATCCGAATTTTCAACTTTTCATATTTAACAAAGCCCTTCCTTTTTCAATGTTCTTGCCTTCTATATGTGAGATATACTATCTAACATCTCTATACATGAACAAGACTTCATTCTTATGATCATCAAAGCATATAAAACAAAATGAACCTATGATCATGCATGTACATGAAGTTATGAATGTCTAAACCTTAGATCTACAACATATGACATATAAAGCATGGATCTCATGGCATGAACAACAATATATGTACAAGATCACTACTTTACATGCATGAACAAGATGAGATCTTAACAAAAACACATCTAAACATTAGATCCATGTCTTGTGATGGCTTGACATTCTTGTTCATGTGTTTCCATGTCCCTAGCATGAGCATCATGGGGTTTTAATGAGGAAATACACAAGATATGGTCTTGCCATTACAAGATCTAGGAAGAACAAGACTTAAATCAACATACCAAGGAAGTCTTGAGATAGAAATGAAGAAGAAACAAAGTTGAAATGGCAAGGGAGTGGGGGAGGGAAGTGCTCGGCACTTTGAGAGGAGAAAGAAGAGAGGTTTTGTTCCTTTTTCAAAGTTAAAATGAAAGAAATGAAGAGAGAGAGAGAATATTTAGTATATATATCAAGTGTTTTAGGGTTTGATTAATAAAATGAAGTAAAAATACTTCAATTGAGGGAAAAAAAAGAGGGAGGGGCGCCGGCCTCCATTGTGTGTGTGTGAGTTTAAAAAAAAATGAATTTGTAATTTAGTAAATTAAATGTAATAAATATAATAATTATTTAAGAGACAAATTTTCTTGGAAAAGAAAATTGAAATGAGTAGTTGTAAGGATGTAAGAATAGGGTATGGGTAGTGTGTAGTGTAGGTTGTACTTGTGAATAGTAGACAAGACATCTACTTTACCGGTTGTTCCGAAAACACGGGAAAAGCTATAACTGTAATTTTTATAGCTCGGAAAATTATGAAATTGATATTTTTGGAATCCTTATAAAATTACGGTTCTAATGAATATTCCGGAACATTTTTCTGAATCCGTGGCCCGGGGCACGCTTTTCCGTAATTGGGCTCGGGAAGGCCCGGAATTGAAAAATTCCCGAATTTAAAACCTTCAAAGGTTTGAAATGTACTTTGGAACAACAATTCAAATTCATTTACTTCATAATATTTATTTTACTATGAAACCGAAGGAAAGCCGGATTTAGGGTTCCTAGGCTTCATTCACTAAACTCAACCTGATTGGATTAGGGTTTCGCTTCCAATTCCCGGGGTTTTCTAGCTACTGAGAATTACCGGGGTTTACAAGAACAACCACATGAAAAAGAAGAGAAAACAAAGAGCCACAAATTTCTTTTCAATTTGAGCAAAATTACTATCATTCTATTTGTCTTCTTTGTTCGAAAAATTTGAGGACCCATACTTTATTCCTCTGATTTGTTGTTACACATTTAGTGTAAGTTGAGAGTTACAAGTAGGCTTAGTTGATTGATTGATTGAGAGAATCAAGCTAAGTGAATTATAGCCAAAGAGAACTAGCAAGAACTTCTTGTAACTTTGTTGATTTGATTCAATAGTGGGACACAACCGGTGAGGAATACCGGGACCTCGGCTTGGAGCTGGAAGAGAGGATTGACGCTCGAGGCGGAACCTCTATAATTCGACTTTGCACTCTCTACTCCTTATCTCTCTTTAATTTCGTGATTTATTACTGATGTTTTATATGTGTGATATATGCTCAGAAGGTTAATCAAAGAGTAAATCATTCATATTTTTCTTACTCAGAGAGTTAAGAAGAAGGTTTCTAAGTGTGAAAGTCTTGAATCACTTTTGATCCGAATTTTAGCTTAAAGTTTTTATTTGTTAAGATTATTATCTTAAGAAAGTTTTAAAGCCATTTTAGTTTAATAACCAAGTGGTGTGAAATTTATTCAAAATTTTGAAAAGTAAATTTTATAACCAATTCACCTCCTCCTCTGGTTATCTTTTCGGGACCAACAATAATAAAAGGGGGGGGGGGGGGGGGGGGGGGGGGGGGGGGGGGGGGGTGGTGGGTGGTGGGGTGGGGGGTGGGCTTGGGGTGTTCAAAACCTACTTCAAAGATACTTAATTTTCAACTTGATATTTACTCTAATGGTTGCTTGATGAAAGCATTAGGATCCCACGAATTAATGCCCACCTACATTTGATGAAAAGAGTAATCCTAAGTTTTGTTGATGTCATAGTATTATAGGTAATCCTATTATGAACTATTGGATGTTGAAGGGAATCTAATAAAAAGGTTTTAAGGGGGGGATCCTTTTGTGGAATAATGATGTTAGCAACAACCCTTTGCTTACACACAATGCTTAGCATTGTGTTGCATACATTGTTACTTTTGATATGATGGTAGTAGAAGAAGAAGACGCGTAGCCTACTATGGTGCATGGAGGTAGTAACAAAATAGATGAAGTTGAGGCAGATGGGAGTACTAATGTTGCCTCCAATTTTATGAAGGCTACCAAATTATAAACCTTTTTAATTTCCCTTATAAGGTTATAAGGTTGTCGATAGCAATTAACATAACACAAGAATGAACTATGGAAAGTACTATATAGCACAAACAACATATACATAAAATGACTTTTGTACATAGGAATAATATCCTATTTTCAAACACTGAAATGAATAGGACTGCAAATGAGCTGAGCTATTCGAGAGCTACTTGAACTAGGCTCGCTTCAGGCTCATCTCGACTCAAGTTTGGTTAGTAAACGAGCTGAGCTCAAGTCCAAAATAAAGCTCATTTATTTAAATGAGCCGAGCTTGAGTTTTGATTTAGGCTCGCGAGCTGGTCCATGAACAAGCTCATTTATGCTCATGAACAGGCTCACGAGTAGGCTCATTAACATGCTCATTAATAAGCTTGATATTGATTTTTTATGCATGATATGTTATCTAAACTACATAATAAAAACAATAAAAACTAATTTCTATGTAATAATTATGCGTATATATATTATAGCAGCATTTATATATATATAAATATATATATTAAATTTTAGGTTTTTTTTAGAAAAAATAGAAAATGGGCTATTTAAACGAGTTGAGCTTGAAATTTCAGGCTCGATACAAGCTCATTACTAGATAAAAAGCTCGGGTCGACTCGATCTTGTTTCATAAACGATCTGAGCTCGAGCTCGAGCTCAAACTTAGGCTCATTTAACTAAACAAGCTGAGCTTGATACTCAATTTTAAGCTCAATAAAAAGCTCGGCTCAAGATCAAGTTCCTTAAATTTTAAACGAGCTAAGCCTAAACTTTTAAAAGCTCGGCTTGGCTGTCACACCCTAAAGGGTACCTTAAACATGGTAGTTTACCAAAGACTTAAGAGTGGTTACCTTAGCCACACAAAAGTCTCGATATCATATGTAAGACGCACAACACGGTAATAGGAGACACTGGTAGGAAATGTAGTTTAAGCGAGTAATGTAAAGCATGCATGAATCTAGATAATATTAACCTACTTCACATAATTCATAAGTTCATTAAAAAAGCCATAGGGACATTCTCCCGCTAAATTTTCCAAGGATCAAATCATAAATTCTAAGTCTTTACAATAAAACTTAAATAACATCATTAAAAGATTTTAAAGGAAGTCCGATGTAGACACATAATTATTGAAATGACCTAAATTTAAATTCTATTTAATTTCCATGTGTTTGTTTATTTACCTTAAGTATTGAATTAAATGAGCATGATGTTTAGGATAGTTGTGTTGGTGATAATCTAAATGTGTTATTTTGCATATGTATTGAAATTAATACCTTTGTTTTATATGTATTAATGTGTGTGCAGTGTAATTATTAATTGTGTCTTTTATACATTAAGGTGTTAGTTAAGTTAGATTTATAAAATCAACCTTGGATTTTTCATAAGATTAGTTGATAGAATTTTCCTTAGTTAAGTTAGCATTTATGCCTAAATGAAGCCTCAAATGAGACTCAAATTTACCCAAAATGCAAATTAAAGTTGCATATGCCTTTAAGGGTAAATTTGGGATATGTTTAAAGCTTAATTGTGCTTAATTGGACTACTTTGAGGGGCAGCCACCATTTCATACGAATTTTCTCTTTTCTTTCTTTCTTTTCTCTTCCTCTTTCATTTCCATTTCCAAGTTCAAGTCAAGAACAATATCAAGCTTTAAAAATCAAAGTTCTCTCCAAGTCAAGGCATATACATGTGAGTTGATTTAACTATGATTGTTGTTTTGTTTTCCTTTCTTGTAGTGGTTATATGAGCTCTTGAATAGGATGAGTTTAAATGTTATCTAAATTGTTTGTTCATGCTTTAAGATTAGTTAGGAATGTGTTTTGTGAGTGTGTGAGTTTGTTCATGCATTGTGAAAGTGATATGAAGTGTTGGGAGGATATGAAGATGGTTTGTGTAGGAAAGTTGAGAATGGATGGAAGTGGAATTGGAAGTGTTTAAATGTGTTGATTTTATGTTTTGAGTTGCTAGGATTGAGTAGTATAGATAGGAGTGAGTATGTGACGTTAAAAATATAATTGAGAAAGATTTGAAAGTGTTATAGGATGGAATTTTTTGAAGTAGAAAAACAGGGGATTGTGTTCTGTCGTATAGGTTTGTTTTGAATGTACGCCAGCACGTGGGAATTCAACGCCGCCGGTGTAGAGGTAGCATTGGATCTAAAATCCTTAACGCCGCTTTCCAACACCGCCGGCTTTTACAATAAAAATTGCCAGCGTTTGTTCTTCAGAACGTACGCCGGTAATTTGTGAGTCTATGCTGCCGGCGTATCATCAGAGGCTGCCAGCGTATCCATGTACGCGGCCGGTTTGTACCTCTCTGGAATTTTTTGGAAAATTTGGTTTTGCATTCTATACCGGCTCAAAGCCGCCGGCATAGAATGAAGACAGCCGGCGTACCCTTGAGAACTGCCAGCATTGGCAGTGTTGTTTTTCATAGTGTTGAACACCGGCTCAAAGCCGCCGGATTTGCTTGCCGGCGTATCCCCTGTGCTTTTGAATTTTAAAAACTTTCTTCAAAATTTTCCAAAGTTTGATATTTGATCAATTAAGTATTTGTTAAGCGATCTAGGATATAATAGGATGTTTAAATGCTTTATTATGACTTTGTATTAAATTATTTGAAGTTCCTTGTATAATTGATCTAGGATTGTGATATATGATATAATATGTGTATATACTTGTGAATGAGGAATCTGTATTTATTTATTGATTATCTTGATATTCCTATTTCAGTTAAGGATTCATCGGTTAGTTCTTCACCGAGAGATCATAGTAATATACTAGCGGGTTCAGGTACGCAATAACTTGTTTGATGTTTGTTAGGAATAGGCATTCCTAATCTGACTTAAATTGATTCGGCTTAATACTTGATTGAATTGGATGTCTATTATGCTGTTTAATCTAGTCCGAGGAGCAGCAAACCTGTCATGATGCAATGACATGTTAGTTAGGTGCTTAACCAAGTTATGATGCGATGACTTTACCATGATGCTATGGTATGCTATAATGCAATAGCGATTCTTTTTGGTTAAGTGGGTAGCCGATAGGGGGAATAGTATCTGAGTAACGTTTGCTTAAACTTAAGGGGAAATACCATGATTTAGTTCAAAGTTTATGGGAACTTGTGAACTAGGCTCATGTTATGGACTGAGTTTAAGTAGAGTCAAGCAACGGCTTTTGAACCCTAAATGAAGCTATTATCTTCATGAAATAGATATAGGAGATATAAGTATTCGGACTGCTTATATCAACCCCCTGAGCAGCTGCTGTTACTCAGGATCCCTGAATTCCCAAAGCGTGATTCAGGGTTTGAATACCCTCCTGTTGATTTGCGAAAGAAAATTTAATAAAGATAATCACTTGTCTTCTAATGCATCTCATTGGACTTATGTTGGCTTGATGACTTGTATTTGCATTTGTTATTGTGTACTGGGCCTTTGGCTCACTTTTGCTGTTTTGCAGGTATTGGAGATGAGTTTTATGATGATTTAGGCTATGGGTCTGATTTCGAGAGATTCCTGGATGAGTGGGACGAATAGGACTCGATCCCCCTGGACTTTTGGAGGAATTTGTGTCAAGGAAAAAGTTATGTATAGGAAGCTTGTGAGATAAGCCTATTTTTGTAAAGACCTTAAGATCCTCTAGGAATCTTTTTGATTTAAGAAATCATGTAATTTTTGTAGTGTCTTGTAATGACACTAAACAGTGTTTATATGATGTAAATGTATGTATAGATTGCTTTTGTTAGCAATCTCGTTTTGTCAAAAGTTCTTTATAAAGTTATAGTGGTTTTGATCAAACAATTTTCATAAACTGTTAGTTTTAGGACAACCTTACATATAATGTGAAAACATTGTATGTGGTTGGGGATTCGGTACTCTAAGTCTCGGGATTTAGAGGAACGGGTCTTTACAGATGGTATCAGAGCTATGTTTATGAAATTGTTTGATTAAATAGTGGTGACTTGACCTTAGATGCGGTGAGTTTAGTTAACATATATAGGACTTGTTTATATTAAGTTTCTTGTTTGAATGTCTAACTGGTCTATTAATTGTTTTGATATTGATTTGGCATTGTAAAATTATTATATGTCATACATATGTTGCATGCTTGTTTAAAAGATGGACAGGTCACGAAGAGTAACTCGATAATCTTCGGAAAGAGAAAGTATGCCACCTCCTTCTCAGTCCACTATTTCAGCTTCTGCATCAGCTAGTATTCCAGCTTCTACTTCGACTCCATCACCGGCTTCGGCTTCTACTGCACCAAATCCGCAGCCTCCTCAAATGCCTAGCATATCCAGCTATGCCTCAGATGCCTACTGGAGATCTGAATAATGTGTTCACTATGTTTCAAGATATGTTTGCAATAGTTCAGCAGTACCAACAAATGATGTATCAACAACAACAATAATTTATGCAGCAATATCACCCACCAACTGTGAGAGAAGAACCACAAGTACCAATGGGAGACCGGAATGATCAAGTCAAGTTGCATGATTTTGTCAGACTGGTACCTGATTTTGATGGAACTGCTTTGGATCCGACTAGAACGGAAGGTTGGATAGTGGAACTTGAGAAAGCATTTGCGGCTTTTGAAGTACCTGAGCATAGAAAAGTTGATTTGGCTATATATATGTTGAAGGGGGATGCATATAATTGGTGGAGATTGAATAGTGAAGGATATGTAAGACCGATACCATGGAACAGATTTAAGGAAGCCTTTTTCTTGCAATACATTCCATCCATAGTGCGAGAACAAATGATATCGAGTTGGTTAAGTCTAAGGCAAGGAAATAAAACTGTTGAAGAATATCATGCAGAATATTGTAGATTACTTAGATTTGCGGGTACAAGTTACAATGATGAGAGTATGAAGGTTCAAAAGTTTTAAGATGGCTTGAAATTAAGAGTAAGGTCAAGAAGTTTCAATTGTCAACACTGTCTGAAACAGTAATCAAGGCAAAGTTAGTGAAACAAATTGATAATGAAAATAAAGCTCAGAGGGATAGAGGTGCTACATTTATGGGCAAGAGATCAGTGACATCATACACTCCTTATTCAAGGTTTGGTAATGTTAACAAAGGCAAGCGACCATATCTGAGTAAGAAACCAAGTTCGGGACAAGTGGTGAAGACTTCTATGCCTTCCATCCCATTTGATAGGCAATGCCCTATATGTTTTGGGCCTCATGAATCATTTCAATGTAAGTGGACTCCTGGAGCTTGCTTTGCATGTGGGAAAGTAGGTCATAAAGCTTCTGAGTGTCCTGATCCTAAATTGAAGCCCATCTTCTGTGCTCATTGTCAACAAAGAGGTCATCATGTGGTGAATTGTAAAGAAAAGCCTAGGAATGAAGGACCGAACTTTGGAAAGGGAATGACAGCTGCTAGAGTATTTGCTTTACAACAATGTGAGAAAGCTCCTTCGGTTGATACACTGGCAGGTATAATACAGATTGCAAATCATCCTGCATATACTTTAATTGACACTGGTGCTACTCATGCATGTATTGCTGAAAGCTTTGTGAATGAGTGTGGTTTGTCTTCTGAAGTGTTGTATGATAGAGTGATGAGTGTAAATACTCCTTTTGGTGTGCAATCCAAAGAGCCATGTGTATGTAGGAATGTTGATGTTGTGATTTCTGATGAAAGCATGCCAATAGATATGTTAGTTCTGCCTTTAATCGATTTTGATGTTATTCTTGGAATGAATTGGTTAAATCTTTACAAAGCTATGATAGATTGTAATAAAGCGGAAGTAAGTTTTGAGTTGGAGGTAGAAGACTGCTTCATGTGTTGGAAAGAAGGAGACCGAAGTATGTATTCTATGGAATTGTGGGAGAAGGATATGAGAACTACAATGGGTAGTGAAGAACTCCGAGTTGATATGGTGCCAGTAGTAAGGGAATTTATTGATGTTTTTCCTGATGAATTACCCGGTTTGCCACCGGATAGGGAGATTGATTTTGGGATTGATTTGATACCAGGGACTACACCTATTTCTAAAGCTCCATACCGTATGGCTCCGGCCGAGTTGAAAGAATTGAAAAGCCAGTTGGAGGAATTACAACACTAGGGTTTATTCGTCCAAGTATTTCTCCTTGGGGTGCTCCGGTATTATTTGTTAAGAAGAAAGATGGAAGTCTAAGAATGTGTATAGACTATAGAGAATTAAATCAAGTGACAATCAAGAACAAGTATCCACTTCCTCGAATTGATGATTTATTTGATCAGCTGAGAGATGCTGCATTATTTTCCAAGATAGATTTGAGATCCGGATACCATCAACTCAAGATTAAGCAACAAGATATATCCAAGACTGCTTTCAGAACAAGATATGGACATTTTGAGTTTATGGTTATGCCTTTCGGTTTAACAAATGCCCAGCCTTTTATGGATTTGATGAATAGGGTATTCAAGGATTATCTGGATCAGTTTGTAATAGTCTTCATTGATGATATTGGTGTATTCAAAGAATGTGGAAGAACATGAGAAACATTTGAGACTTGTTTTACAAAGATTGAGAGAGAGGAAGCTTTATGCTAAATTTAGCAAGTGCAAGTTTTGGTTGAGAGAAGTTGCATTCTTGGGACATATCATTACAAAAGAAGGAATATCTGTTGATCCGGAAAAGATTAGAGCGGTATTGGACTGGCCACCACCGACAAGTGTCACTGAAGTACGAAGTTTTCTGGGTTTGGCAAGCTATTATAGAAGATTTGTACAAGGTTTTTCCAAAATTGCTTCACCATTAACTAAGTTGACAAGAAAATATGTGAAGTTTGATTGGGATGAAGATTGTAATCGAGTTTTCTTGAGCTGAAAGAACGATTGGTTTCTGCACCGATTTTGGCACTACCAGTTAGGAGAAGAGTTCGTGATTTATAGTGATGCTTCACTTCAAGGACTCGGATGTGTTTTGATGCAAGATAATCGAGTTAGCTTATGCCTCAAGACAATTGAAACCCCACGAGAGGAATTACCCAATTCATGATCTCGAGCTAGCCGCGTGGTATTAGCATTGAAGCTTTGGAGACATATTTATTTGGTGAAAAGTGTAAGATATTCACGGATCACAAGAGTTTGAAATACATTTTCACTCAAAAGGAATTGAACATGCGACAACGAAATGGTTGGAGTTAATCAAAGATTACAATGTTGAAATTTTGTATCACCCGGGAAAAGCCAATGTGGTAGCAGATGCGCTCAGTAGAAAGAAACCAATGAATGTGGAATCTCTGGTTACTACTCAACGGGAATTACAAGAAGATCTTCAAAGGATGAATATTGAGATAGCTATGGAAAATGTTGACATTATGCTAGCGAGTTTATCATTGCAACCGACGATTCTGGATCAAATCAAGCAAGGACAACTTGAAGAACCTGGAAGCCAGAAATTGAAAAGTGAGATAGGTAAAAAGAGGAGAAAGAGATGAGGATTGATGATAAAGGTATTATCAGGTTTAAGGATAGAATTTATGTACCCGAGATCTATGACTTGAGACACCAAATTATGAAGAAGCGCATTCCTCCTCATATTCAATTCATCCTGGAAACACAAAGATGTATCGAGACTTGAAGCGACATTTTTGGTGGGAAGGAATGAAGAAGGATATTGCAAGATTTGTCTCTAAGTGTTTGGTATGTCAACAAGTGAAGATCGAGCATCAACGACCTAGAGGAGAATTGCAACCATTAAGAATCCCGGAATGGAAGTGGGATGAGATAACTATGGATTTTATGACGGCTTTGCCAAAGACAGTAGCCAAGAATGAAATGATTTGGATCATCTCACGAAATCATCACATTTCATTCCACTGAGAGTTGGGTATTCACTCGAAAAATTGGCTCAGATTTATATTCGAGATATAGTGAGATTACATGGTATACCAGTGACCATCACTTTAGATAGAGATACCAGATTTGTCAGTCGATTCTGGAAAAGTCTTCATGTAGCTCTTGGGACAAAGTTACAGTTTAGTACAACTTTTCATCCACAAACTGACGGGCAATCAGAAAGGACGATTCAAATTCTTGAAGATATGCTTAGGGCTTGTGCATTAGATTTTGGAAGAAATTGGGATGAACACTTACCTCTGGTTGAATTTGCTTACAATAACAGCTATCAGGCATAGATTCAGATGGCTCCGTATGAAGCATTGTATGGGAGAAAATGTAGATCTCCTTTACATTGGGATGAAGTGGGTGAGAGAGTGTTGATTGGTCCTGATTTGGTACAACAAGCAGTTGATAAGATTCAAATGATCAAACAGAGATTAAAAGCTACTCAAGACCGATGAACTTGGAGATCATGTGTTGCTCAAGATATCCTCGACGAAGGCGTTTTTAGATTTGGTGTGAGGAGCAAATTGAATCCAAGATACATTGGGCCATATGAAATTTTGGAACGAATTGGGCCATTAGCTTATAGATTGGCGCTACCACCAAGTTTGTCAGGTGTTCATAACGTTTTTCATGTGTCTCAGCTTAGAAAATGCATATCTGATTCCGATGCAGCTCAATCGGTAAGAGGTGCTGCCTTTAGGGCAGGCAAAAGCCTTAGGTCTGGGGTTCGAATCCTAGAGTCTGCAGACTGGGTTCAACTCTGCCTAAGGGTAACAATACCTATAGTGCCCGTGGTATCCTGTGGGGTATGCATTGGTTGGGGTCACCATGATGCAATGGTGGTGTCGGCCATTACCACTAGGGGGCCAGTGGTGGGTTTGCCTGCCCTGGCATCGCATCGCCGTCGCTTGAGAGGGCGGGGCGTGATAATTATATTTCCCCCAAAAGCTCCCAAAAGATGACTTATGCGGATAAACGGAGATCGTTGTTACAAAAGAAAATGCTCATGCGCAGACAAAAATCTATAAGGGTATAAGCGTTACTAGCTCAGTAAGAACATTTCCTGTTTACTATAGTTGGAACAAAAGATATCAAATAAGTTTAATTATTCAAACAATTTTAATTATTCAAGCAAGTGAGATGCAACAAACACATAAGCATACAAGACATATGGTTTTCTAGGAATCATACGTTGAATGAATTTATGCCCTTCATTCGAGGTTGTGTATACTGGCCACTTATAACCAACAAATAGATTTTATAGTTCTTACTGGCTACTATTCGCCACAAAAAATATGTAGATCTTATCGGCTACTACTCGCCATATGCAAATACTACCGGTTATGCCGACTGCCACCATCATACACTTGTTCCACGAAATGAATAATAGTAAATGTAATGTGACTCTATTCATGAAGTGCATTATTCAATTTTATTAAGAGTCTAGCATTTAGTTTCATCATTTTGAGGGCGAGCATACAAATTTTCAGACACTTCAAGATGGTATTAAAGCATGTAATTTATTATAGATAATTCAAGACTCGATATGCTTAACATGAATTCACCAATCATTTTGAATCACATGTACTTTTCCATTTTATCTTTTTCCTATTTCTAGTGCCACTATGCTACAAGCACAAACATGAGTATGAAAAATAAAGGGAAGTAAACTCACTCGGCCATGTCTTGATAATAGCTTCCTTAATCAAAATAATCCTCAAGATAGCAAACGTCATCCTCTTCATTTTTCAAACAAAGGAAATACCTAAAATGAGTATTTCGTAGAGTTTTTACTTAAATTTTCTAACTCCATCTTCTATTTGTGGTAAAATTAGGATTTATGGAAATTCTAACTTAAAATAGTCATAACTTGCTCATTTTAACTCGGGATTTCGCATATTATATGTCATTTTCTACCTACTCAAAAAGATCTATCTATTTATAAGGTTATTTTTATCATAAAAAGTCTTTTGGGTCCTGAATTTGTTTGGTATAGAATCACCACGAATTTTCCAAACTTTTTTTCACCCAAAAATCTTTTAGCAAAATATAGATATATATATGGTTGGAAAAAATCTTTTTGATACATAAATAGATTGATATTTTATGCATGATGTTGCTGGTATTATCTCAACAATTATTTTTCATAAAATAACTTCTCTTATGAGTTTGAAAAATTGGATTTTTGACAAATTTTTCTTCAAGTGGTTGAAACAAAAACTATAAATTTTTAGGTTATCATAAATAAGTATTTTATATTTTTATTTCCTAATTTATCAATGATAAATTAAATTTTCGAAGAAAATTTGATTCTTTAAGGTATTTACAAATTTTATTTCTAGTGATGGAAAAATAGAGTTTTCAAAAATTTTCCTAAGTTGTTGATAGTCTCTAATGTCTTGAGTTGTATTACATGTATATTTTCTCTTCACATTTATGTTCTTCTATTTCTTAGCAAATAAGTTTATCATTTTTAAAACTCCTTTCCTTGGCCAATTTTATTTCTCTAAGTTGGTTTATAAACTAGTGAGTCGATTTTTCCTTAACTTTGAAAACTTGTGTTCATTATGAAGTTGATAAAATTTCTTATAAATAAGTTTTTATGAAAATTTTGTATAGCAAAGAGTTATCAACCGTAAAGCTTTAAACTAAAATCTTCATGTTACCATTTTGAAAGGAAAGTATGTATTTGTTTAGCTACATCCTTGAAGAATATTTTAAAAATTCATGATGGTCTTGTCTAAGTTTTTGAAAAGAATTTATTAAAAATAATCTCTCAGTCTTTGATGGGAAAATTCTTGCTAAGAGACAAAAATCAATTATAAAAGAGAGTTTAGTCTTATTTTTCTTAATTTGAGAAAAAATCTTCTTCATTTTTGTTGAGACAATATCAATATTTATGCATGAATATGAATATGTAGTTATGAGAAAAATAAGAATATCACAGAATAAGATAGAAAGAGATATAAGAAGCATAATAATAAGGTCAAGTATTGGGAGCCTTAGCTTCATCAAGACATTCCGGAACTAAGAAAAGAGTAGTTCAAAAAAAAAAAAAAAGGAAAGAAAGAAAAGAAAAAGCATAATAAGATCAAGAATAGTAAGAAGTTAGTGAACATTTAGGCTCTAAGAAATATATAGATATATTATATATATATAAAGTTAGGTTAGGAGCAATAATAACAACAATATCAATATAGCAACATAATAACAATAATAATATAATGGAAGTTTATGTATGAACAAGAACAAAACATGAACATATTATTGCTTCCATAACCTTACAAGTTTAGGAAATGTACACTATGGTCATGTTAAGTTACATGATATGAAGAAATACATATGAAAAATTTTACCTAAGGTTATGTATTTGTTGAAGAAGATAGGTAGTTGTAGTAATATATAGGTAGTAGTTTTGTGGAGAGAAAAGTGAGTTTGGAAGAGAAATTTGGAGAGGAAGTTTATGAGACATTTTGAGGGAGTTTTGGTAAGGGAATGAAGTGTGTGAAAGAAATGGAGGGAGATGGGGTATTTATAGTTGAAGATAGAGGGAAATTAGATGTAACTAAATAAAATGAAAAAGAATAAAATTAGATGTATGTGTGTGGGTTATGCGTCAGCCATAAAGGAGAAAAGGGGGAATAATTTATTTAATTTGTATTTTTGTAATGAAAAGAATATACAAGTAAATAATGCATAAAGAAGGATAAAAGTGTCAATTGATATAAATCATAAGGTTAATAACATCAAATATCTAATTATATTGATATTTTGATCACATGACAGACACATGATTGAAGATGGAAATTTTACAACGTACACTGGCTTCAACGCCGTCGGCGTAGGAACTAGCATTATTGGCGCATGTTGCTTTGGCTTAGGTAGTGTTGAGACAGTATTAAATTGTGAAAAATGTCTAGAATCGAATACGCCACCCAAATTTAGATTTACACAATGGGCATAGGTGCCGGCGTACTCGTGAAGACAATAAACCTAAAAGCTCTACATTGCCTCTATACTGCCAGCTTTATCCTTTACACCGCTGGCCTTCAATCTATACTACTGGCATATGTTTTCAAAACTGCCAGTGTATGTACAGAGAAGGAGATGAAAAGTTACGATTTTTTTTATATCTTTCTCCTTTACTCTCTACTCCAACATAAACCTAAACGTAGCAGACATCCTTTGGAGTTTTCTTAGCAGTTAAGAAGATTTGGAAGTCCAGATCAGGTAATCTGATTACTCATTTTCTATAGAACTTCATAGATTTATCAAGTTCTTATGGTTTTTTATATTATTCTGAAGGAGAATTGGAGAATTTCTTTAGTTTTCTTAGAGGATTTGAAGATTTAGTGTTTAAATAAGGTTGAGGATTAGATCTAGGTAATTTGATAACCATTATTTCTTCAAGATATACAAAAGTATAGTTTCCTTAGAAATTGTCTGTTGATTTGAAGGGAGATTAGAGAAAACCTTGATTGTCTTTGAGAGCTAAATTTAAAAAGGATTTAAAATCAATTCTAGGCATGTATCTTGATGTTTTTAATTTTTATGATTTCATAAAAGTAGTTGTTGATGATTTCTAGTAGATTGGGTATTGAATGGAGTTCTAGGGTTTAAAGAATCTGTTGAGGAGATTGAGTTGGAGGAAGGGTTCTGCATTCCAATCAAGAGAAAAAGGTATAGATTTATGTTATTTTGAGATTTGACTTTTAGATGTATATGAAATTAGGTTTGTTAGATGGTATGTGTTATTTAATTTGATCTATTCATATTGTTAGGTTTTGGTGAATTAGAATTTGTATTCTAAAGGAGAATTTTATGATTTAGAGTCTTGTTTCTGGATATTGATTTAGGTACGACCTTATCTTGTTTGCTATATGTTCTTGTAGGCTTAGACTTGCTTGATGTATGTGCTTTAGGTTTAGAATTCGAAATTAATCTAATTTTATATGACAGGTTAAATTGTTTTGCTGTTTGTGCTTGATTGCGGTTAATAAAGACCACACAGAGTGTGATACTAACGCTGACAACCTAATGATCTATGTGTGAGGTTGTCCCGAGTGGACTCTTGCATAGAAATGATTATGGTAGATTAGGTTTTGGTAGTATGGTCGTGGGTATGTAGGAGATTCCCAACACCAATATATCTATAATTACATATTTTCTATATATGGTTGTTTTTATGGAGTCATGAGTTACTCCAGATTTGGAGCTAGATGCATATGGTTCTGAATTGTATTGCTTGCCGGCTAATATAAGAAAAGATATGGTGTTTGTTGCATTAGATATAGTTGCATCTGATTATACATGTTGTGTGTGCATATGCATTTGTGTGTGGTTTGACATACTGGGTGTTTTCACTCATTCTTTTACCATTTCCAAGAGTAGGTGAGGATCCAGTTATGTTTGACCTATTAGGATATGATATGTATGTGGATGATGGGGAAGACATTAGTGGAATGGATTACCCTACTGACTTCTAGATTTTCATGGATCTTAAAGAAAAACTTAGAAGTTTATTATAAGTTTTGTAAACTTTGATTATTGTTTTATGTTTTATTTGATGTTTTGGGAATATTATTCATGATGGCTTTGGTTTATGCCAACAAGATGTTTCCTTTAAAGTTTTATATTGCATGTCTATTTATGGTTTAGAATTTTATAGCCTTGGCGTGCTCTTATAAGAGAATGACACGTGGCGGGTTGTAATGTCTTTATTTTAGAGCATTACAAAAAGTGATAAGATGTAAGTGATATAAAGTTGTATTAGAAATGAAAAATATAAGAAATAGGTATGTAAGTAGTAAGAAAAAGTAGAGATAGGTTAATAGTAATGAATAGTAGACAAAACAAATTAATACTAGTGGTAAGATAAATACACATAAAAGTGCAATATATGATTTTTTTGTTACCGAAAAATTATAAAATTGATATTTTTTAAATTCTTATATTATTATGATTCCGTCATCGAAATATTTTCACTATCTTGAGCCCTGGGGCATGTTTTTTGAGACTGATTCCGTTTGGGTTTAGAACGAATTAAAATTTGACGAATATGATCTTTTTAGGTTTTCCTATATTATTACGAACTATATTATACGATTATTTCAATTTTATTATGCTAGGGTTAAGAGCACGTGATTGCCGGATCTAAATACTAGGGTTTGATATAGACTTTGTTGACTTTTAGGGTTTTCGATTAATCTCTAATTCCATGGTTTAAGCATAAATTTAACATAAAATTTAAGGGTTTATATCGTTTTGGCTTGGCTTGTTTGTAGCCCTAGACTTGATATGCATATGAAGAGCCTCATTCACAATTGCCCTTTTGACGTGGAGATCATATTGAATAAATCACCCCATCAGTAAGATGTTTGTCAAAAATTGATTTTTAAGAAATATCATGTTAATGGCTACATCTTGCAGCAAATATAGAGCTTGTGAGATATTCCATTACAGTGCATAATTGTAGCAACTTGTCTACGAATACTGCATGCTATGTTAACATAAATTTCAAATTTGCACATAATTATGGCACTACTCATGTGATTAACCTATCAATTTTCTACCACTTGCTCATTAGAAAGAAACAAACCCACATTTATAACCCAATCCCCTTCATCCTAGCATTAGTGCATAAAGGGTTGGTTGAAGGGGAAGAATGTCTCCATACATGCTATTAAGAATCCTTTGAATGCAATAAGTCCAACCTTGCTAAGGCAATATCCTTTCACAAATATGTTGATGATGTTAAGATAATAAAACCCTTTAGCAAGTCATTATTTCTATAGGATGATATTTATGAAATGAAACTTAAGAGGAAGAAGATGCATGGTTTTCTTGGAAGGAAGGAAGAAGAATATCAATGTCGATAAGATCACAAAGATAGAAAACTTTGTCAAAGGTGATAATCGAAAGATTTACTGTTCATAATGATCCATAGGATTTGAAGAATTCTTCTTGTCCTTTTATGATTTTGAAATATTGCAAAAGTTCTAACCTACTCCCTTGTAGAAATAATTCTATATGAACTTTCAAGTAAAGGGAATTGAAGAGTTAGACCTCGTGGCACTTGGGGAGTCACTACTTAAAAACCGATTAACACCTAATGTTACGCGCCAAAGGGTACCCTAAACGTGGCAGTCCATCACATACGGTATTAAAACTTAAGAATGACTTCCCGAAGTCATGCGAAAGTTTTCAACACCATATGTAAGGCGTCTATCACAACAATCGGAGACACCGGTGGGATATATAGTTCGAGATAGTATATACAACATACAAGAATCTAAATAATCATCCAATTTATCATTAAGAGAATATAATCCATACATCATCTTAGGGGTTTTCCCCCATAATTCTCCAAACAATCATAATATCAACTTAATCTTTCCCACAACAAAATAATACAAACACCATAAGACATTGAAGGATAATTAACCTAAGATCTTCAAAAGATTTCCAGAAGCTCCTTAAATCATAATTCCACCCGAGTATATGTAGTTCTTGTTCATGAAAGATATTGGTCCTGCACAACAAAGGTCTATCGGAGTATAAGCATAACTAGCTTAGTGAGAATATTCCTGAATTAATGTACTTGTATAAATAATTTCAAACAAGTTATTAAACAAGCATATGAATGCATCAAGCAAGTGATCAAGGAATACATATGATCTACCGGAAATCATATGTTTGAATGGATTTACCCCTCCATTCAGGGTTAGGTGTTCCAGGCTCTTTAAAACCTATCTTTAAATCCAACTCATATAGTTAATTTCAGGCGCCTACTTGCCCATCTCAAAATAGTTCTTTCAGGTTCCTAATCGCCCATCTTGCAGATTTCTGGCTACTGCACACCCGGCTACTAAACTCTTGTCCCATTGAGAATAGAAGCTCATGCAATGAAACTAACTACGTGATATGTATGAATCAATTAATATAATTTCGTAGTATATGTTTAAAGTAATTTAAAGGTGATCACAGAATTTTGCACACATTTCAACAGAATAATAGTAAAACATAAGTTAATTAACAACGATTCATGCCTCGGTATACTTAACATTCTTTCAACCAATATTATCATACATAATTCATTTTCATCTTTCCTACTTCTAGTGCCTCTAGCTACAAGCACAACCAAGTACGAAAAAGGTAGGAAATAAACTCACTTGGCCATGAGGATCTATCTTTCTTATGGATGAGTCGATCAGTAAATCCACTAATCAAAATAATCCTCCGGGTATGAGTTCTCTTCCTCGGGATCATCTAATAAAGAAGAATACCCATAATGAGTATTTCTTATTGATTCTATGGTACTTATAAAAAACTGTGTCATAAGATCGTTAAAATTGGCATAGAAGGTAATTCCAACTTAAAATGATCATAACTTGGTCATTTGAACTCAGAATTGCGCAAATAATATACCGTTTCCTACCTACTCGAAAAGATCTAACCATTTCTAAGGTTATTTTTATCATAAAAAGCAATTTGGGTTGGAAAATATTACGTTACAAAATAGTTATGAATTTATAGTTCACAAAATATTATTTTTCCAAACTTTTCTTTACTAAAAAAAAATCTTAAGAAAAATATATGTATAATATTTATAGTTAAAAAATCCTTTGAGCATATATTTATGCTCATATTGTATGCATGATCTTTGTAGTGTTGTCTCAATATTGATATTTTATAAAAATTGTCTTTGATGGTCTTAAAAGATAAAACTTTTGTGAATTTCTATTTTTTGATTTGTTTAGAAAAGTATATTTGGGTTGTTATGAGTAAATGTTTTCGTATTATAATTTCATTTTCTCACTTTTCAAAAGTGAATTCATTTTAAAAAATTTGGTCATTTAAGTTATCTATTAACTTTATTTCTAGTGATTAAAAAATAAGTTTTTTAAAATATCCTTTAAGTTTTTGATGTGGTCAAATATTTGAAGTTGTGTTAAATATATGTTTTCCTTTTATTTCTATATTATTTCTCTCTTTAGAAAATGGATATACCTTTAAAAATTTACTTTCTTAGCAAATTTTATTTTTATCTAAGTTGGTTTTCAAAATAGTGAGTTGACTTTATCTTGGTTTGAAAAACTTGTTTTATTCTCAATATTTGTTAAATGGTAGAATAATTCTCTTAGGCAAGTTTATAAGAAAAGCTTTCTTAATAAAGAATTTGTTAACATTAGAACTTAGTAAAATTTCATTTTAATTTTGAAAAGAATATAAGATTCAATTTTTGAAGATACTTTCATATTATGTGATTTTCAAAATTTATAATGAATCCATTTAAGTCTTATGAAAGATATGGTTGAGTTAAAATCTTAAGTTTAAGGCTAAAAATTTTATCTTTATGAAGTATTAAGTTTGGTTTATAAAAGAAAAGAATTCTTTTTATTATTTTGAAAAAATCTACATTACTACTTCTTCTAGAAATTATGATTAACTTATCCGTTGGAAAGTTAAAAACAAAACTTAGATCTTTTTGTTGAAATTTCTTTTTCTTAAAAAATCTTGTTTACTTTTCTTTATTTAAGAAAAAACCCATTTTTATTTTTATTTCATACAACAATATTTTAATCATGCATGAATATGTAGCAATGTAAAAAGTAAAGATAATACATAATAAGATAGAAAGAAGTACTTGTAAGTAAATAAACATAATAAAATTGTCAAGCATTGGGAACCTTATCTTCATCAAGGTATCCCGGTCATGTATTGGGAGCCTTAGCTTCATCAAGATAACCCGAGACTAAGAATAGACTAGTCCCAAAAGAAAAGAAAAGAAAGAAAATTGTTTTGACTTGATATGGACAAGTCTACGACTAGAAAGACTAGTCTTAATAAATTGCATAAAACAAATAAATAAATAAATAAATTGTGAGACATGCAAATAAATAAATAACAAATGAGCTTATATGCTCTAAATAAATATATATATATACATAGTATAGATAATATTATATAAGTTATATTAGAGCAAAAATAATAACAATAATAACAACAACATAATAACATAATGTAAAATGGGAACATGAACAAGAATAAAACATAAACATATTATTGCTTCTTTAACTCATATGAGTCTAAGACACATACACTAAGCTCATGTTAAGTTGTATGAACATAATAAAGAATATAGGTAGAATTTTTACCTAAGGTTTAATGGAATGTTTGAAAAGAGATGAATGTGTTTTGTGTTTGTTATTTTCTTCTTGAAGTTTAGTGAATGGTAGAGAGTGTTTTGAGAGAAATTTGTTGGAGAGAGGTTTTGAGAGAGTATTTTGGTAGAGTTTTGTTATGTAAGATGAGTAGAATGAAGGAGCAATGGGGTATTTATAGAATTTTTGGAGTGAAAATTAGATGTAATAAAATAATTCAAAAAGAAAAATAATTTAGAGAAGAAAGAGGGGGGCTGGCGCATGTAGTAAAGAGAGAGAGAGGATTTTTATTTGTTTTGTGATTTTTTTTTGTAAAGAAAAGAAATAATGTGTAAGGTTTGATGTGTATAAAGTTGTATTGGAAATGTAAAAAGTAAGAAAATTGGTATGTAGACAGTAAGAAATAGGTGTAAGAAAAAGTAGAGATAGTGAAATAGTAATGAATAGTAGGAATAGTACTATGAATAGTAGACTAAACATATAAAATACCGATAGTAATAAAAATACGCATAATCGAGTTATATTTGTTATTTTTGTTACCGAAAAATTCTAAAACTGATATTTTTGAAATCCTTGTTTAATTACGAGTCTTTTGGTGTTAATGAAATATTTTTATTATTCCAAGCTCTAGGACACGCTTTTCTAGAACTGATCCCGTTTAAGTCCGAAGGACACTTGAAATTTGCGAATCTGATATTTTTATGTTACCCTATATTATTACGAACTATTTTAAGCCATTAACTCGATTTCGTTTTCTAGGGTTTGAGAACACGGGATTGGCGAAGTTGAAATTGCTTGATTGTCTTAGTCTTTGTTAACTTTTGAAGTTCCGGTTTGACTAGGGTTAGGGTTTAATCCAACTTTACCAGAGAAATTGAGGGGTTTATATCAGGGATTGGGTAGGTGGATTTTCTCATGTTCGAATTTTCGAATTGATCGATTATTGAACTTTCTATTTTTGTTTTTGAAAAAATTTTCTTATGAAATCCCGTGATCGAAATTGATTTAAGGTTCGGTTTTAACCTGGTCAAACTTTAGGGTTTTGATTCGATATTCCAAAGCCATTGTCGAAAATTTGGGGGCTTACACCTAAGCCCTAGCCACCACGAGGGGGGGGGGGGGGGGGGGGGGGGGAAGGGGTTTGGTGGTGGTTAATTTGTGTGAATTGAGTTTTAAGACTATTTCATCTTTTTTGCAGTTCCAACGCCTAAATAATGTAATTCAATGAGTTAAATAAAATATAAATAATATAAAGTAAATTGCATTAAATAAATTGAGAAGGGATGAGAGATCAAACTCTCGTTTAACGTGAAGTTCAGTCTTTACGGGTACACAAATGCCTACTAATGGAAGACTTTACAATCACTTTATAGATTTGTAATTATTTGCTCACAAAAGGCTATAACACAACACATAATGAAAAATCACACAAAAATTGTAAACCCCTAATTTTTAGAGTAATTTCAAGATTAAACCCTAAGTCGGAAAGTCAACTGGAAACCATAAGTCAACAAATCCTCAAGAAACCCTAGCAGTTTAAATTTGGCAATCTCGTGTTCTTAAATCGAGAAGTTGAAATATGAGTGAAAAGTGTAGATTGGTCCTAATAATATTAGGATGCTTAAAAATAGCAGATGGGTAAATTTTTTGCCTATTTCGAACCTGATAGGATACAGACTTTGAAAAGCGTGTCCGGGACTCAAGATACCAAAAATAAGCTATTAGTACAGTTAAACTTGTAATTTCATAAGATTTTCGAATATATCAGTTATATAATTTTTCAGGTTATAAAAATTACAGTTATAGCCTTTTTTATCATATTTTCATTTCTATCAATAATTTAATTGTCTAATCTACTTTTTGATCTCTAATCACACTATTCACAAGTACAACCAACCCATACCCTATTCTTACATCCTTACAATCTATTCTTACAAACTTACATCATTTTTTTTACAAATTTATTTTTTCAATACACTTTATTACTTAAATTACTTTTAAATTTTGATTTTGTCATACAAAATAAATCACATGACCCTCTCTCTCTTCCTCTCACCAAACTGGTGCTACCCCTCCCCCACCCGGTCCTCACTCTCTCCCATTTTGTTTAATTTTTCGCCTTTTAATTAATAAAAAAAAAACCTTAATCTATTTTCTACAAATACTCCTTTTTGTCTTTTTGTCACGACTCTAGTATGGGGGCCTAATAGGATTTATCTATAAAGCCATTATATCATGTGTGCACCCGTAACATGAGAGCCGTCTTGTATGTCAGAGTATACAAGACTATTTATTTATAAATATTTATCATACAAATGATATAATATATTACAGTATTTCAACTATGGAATCTGGTTTTCCAATTTCCACCAAAATCGCAGAGAATCGGTATCCCCCACCAAATAGTGAAATTGGGTCTCTAAACTACAACATACAAAATTTAAAATTCATCTAATTTACATTCTAAGTTCACCATATCCTCTATCTCTATCTTCAATAGAGTTTGTTGGAGAAGCTCTCTTCACACATTCCTAGCCCAATCCCAGCTAGTAATAATCCTGCACAAAGAAACTGTTGGGGGGTGAGCGAATCACGGGCTCAGTGAGTTCATTCCTCACTACTACCGGTCACGCAAGTTATCAAACATTAATTATACATTCATGCAAATCTATCTACACACAATATGAATGCATACGTGATGAATGCAAGCAACACATCTATGGGAGTCCGAAACCATAGACGATGTAGATTTACCTGTCTATACTTCAGTTGTCTCCCATACTTACCCGCATGGGATACTCGTCTTAACCGTATGAGGCTGCCTGGTGGTTGCGTCCATCCAGACTCACCCAAACCGCCATTGGTAACAACAAATATTCCCCAACGTGTTCACGTGATTTACGCTGGTTCATATTTAAATATATATAATGCTAATTTAATGGGCATTCTTACAATCCATCACCAATCTATGGTGAATCGCACAAGTAGACCCCGACTCGGGTAACATCTACTGCCAATCATAAACCATCACCTATTAAAGGTGAATCCACGGATAGACCCCAACTCAGGTAACATCTATCGCCACGTGACCAGTGGACCCAAATTCAGGCAACATCCACTGTCGCAACAATACTCAGAAATGTCCCATGTTTATCTCATAAACTCTTTTAGTACAAATTCTTCCTTTTTAAAGGATATAAAAACAACCTGGAATATTCCAAGTCGGATTTCTTGAAAATACATTTCGAAATACCTTTGATTTCAAAATTGGGACATTTCCTACAAGGGGATCAAGCACATGCGACGAGTATATCCAATTAGTTTAGTCGAATAATTATCTTTATCCATTTATGCAGGTGATCATGCGGATGATAACACTCACATCAATCAGTCATTCCATACAAACAATTCAATCAACATAACAGCAAACAGTAGCAATCACAAGCAAATAGTAGATCATCAGAATTCCCTCACCTGTGGTCCTCGCTAAGCTACTGGCAGTCGGAATTGATCTATTTTCCTATGAAAGGAAATAACAGAGATTTATTATTGGATTATTTCTATAAGAGAAGTCTTCCTATAATTTAAAGGTGTTGATCTCTATCGCCGGATATTAGATTAAGTCTGTTATATTAATTATTCTATCGTTCAATACTTTAATTGAATCCTTATAGGTGCCTAATTATTCTGTATCGGTATTTGATACAGTTTTTATTAAGTTTTTAATCCCAATAGTGGTGGATATTTATCTGTATTTTATTTCTCTTGATATCTATATTTTTAATTAAGGAGTTTATCTTTTCCTTAAGTCCTACTGCATTTAGTAGCAGATTTTTATTTAATAATTCCTTGCCTGTCAACCTTATCTGTCTCTTAAATTAGTATTTTTATTTATTTAAGGGTACGTTTTAGTATCTGCATCTTTCAAAAGTTATAAAAATCGTATGTAGATATATCAAATTTCTATTATACTTCAGTTTTATTTTATTGTAAAACAAGCTAAGTGTAATACTATAATATTATTAGTAATGTTAGTATTGAAAAATCAATATCAGTAGTAGTATTAAATACAAGTATAATAATAACAATAATTTTTAGATAGCTAGTAAATAATACCATTAGTGACAAAATAGAATTGATGATAGTATAAATATAGTGACTTTAACGTAAAATAACAATATTAATAACTCTAATGAAAATATTAATAATACGGAATACTATAAATAGTAGTAATAATAATAGTACTAATCATAACTATATTAATAGAAATAACAGTAATATTGATATAGGTTTAAAAGTGAAAACTGAGTGAATTTCTATTTGTGATTTCTTATTGAACTGTTGATCATTTTTTTTTCCAAATATTATCTTTTATTGTATAGGAGTTATTCCAACTAATTTGTTAATAACAATATATTCTATCTAGGCTACTTAATATTCTCATCATATTAAAAAATAGTTTGAACACTATCATTTCATTATTTAACAAGTGTAGAATTTATTTTTTAAGTATTGAACTGAAGAAAAAATGATTCAGTAATTTATATTAACGATTGGTTTATCGTCGTTTTATAAATTATTTGAGATCATAGAAATTACAGTTTTGTATTTCGAAATATTTTTATTGGTAACGATTCTAATATTTCTATCTATAATCAAATTCATTCTTTGACATTTTTAAATCGAAAAAAAATTTGGAGTGATTTTTACTACTTGTTCCAGTTATTCTAAATAATCAAATATTACATTTTTTAGTATTTGGTATTATCAGGTTACGTAAAATTTGGGGGATTACACTTTCACTTTTCACTTTCTCTCTTTCTTTACAAAAATCAAACTTTGGAAAAAGGTTTTCTTTCCCTTTCCTCCCCTTTTCTTGCTATGAGTTTCACACACACACACACTTTTTTCTTTCTTTCAAGTTTCTTGTTCCAAACACTTCATAGGTAGTAACTCTTGATCCTACCACCATAAAATATGTAATGGCAAGAATCATATATGTGTGGTTCTACAAAAATCCCCATAAGCTTTATGTTAGGGATGTGGAAACACTAAAGCATGATATTCTTATCATCACAATATTGTGGATCTTGATATTTAAGTTGCTTCACTATTATTTTGCTATATTATTGTTTTATGTTGTTATTATTGATATTTTGTGCATATATTCATTTATTATCCACATCTACATAATGTTGATGCTACGTTTGCATTCATAACTTGCATGATAGACTAGATCTAGTTGTTTTGAGCACATAAATGCCATAGATTTTTGTCTTATGTACATAAAAGATTTGTAAACCCTCGAAGTTTTGTAATCAATTTAAAGCTTAAACCTTAATTAGAAGTCAATCGGATTTTTAAAGTCAACAAAACCCTAGTTTTTCGTAACCACTTAAATCTGGCATCTCTGTTTAAGAAACCCTAAGAGAGTAAGAAAGAGTTTAGTAAGTAGAATAGTTCGTAATTATCTAAAGAAGCTTAAAAAGATCAATTTAGTAAAACCGCGACTCGTTTTGAACCCGATCTAACACAGTTCTTGAAAAACGTATCCCGGGGCTCGGAATAGCAAAAATATTCCAAATATACCGTTAGACTTGTAAAAATATAAGATTTTCAAAAATATCAATTTCATAATTTTTCGGTAGCTAAAAATATTAGATATCGCATTTATACGTGAATTTTCTTACTACCGGTACTTAAATTGTCATGTCTACTTTACATTACACTATTTACTACTATTCTACACTATTTATCTATCTCTACTTTTTCTTACAATCTACTCTTACAACCCATATCTCTATTTCTTACACATTGTCATTTCCAATACAACTTCACATATTTCATATCTTACTTTTAATTAACAAAAATACAAAATAATTTTCACCCCCTTTCTCCCTCAAATTAGCGCCGGCCCCTCTCTCTTTCATCTCCAATTTGTTTCATTTTTATTTATTTAATTAACACAAAATATCTCCCACATTTTCCTATAAATACCCTCTCTTACTTCCACTTCTTTCACACCTCTTCTACACTAAAGTTTCTCTCTAAAATTTCTATAAGAAATCTCTCCCTAGAAGTTCTCTCTAGTTTAGTTCTTTTAGGTAATATTTCTTCAAGTTTTCTTATGTTCATTTACTTAGTATGAGCTTAGTGTGTGTTTTCTAAACCATGAAGGTTAAAGAAAGCAACAATAGGTTCATACTTTGTTTTTGTTCATGATCAAGTTTCTTTATGTTGCTTTTATATTTAATATATCTATATAGCTATATATATATCTTTTAGAGCATATAAGCTCATTTGTTTTGCAATTTATTTACTTCCTTGTAATTTATTTACCTTCATATTGTTTTTAAGACTAGTCTTTCTAGTCTTAAACTTGTCCTCATCAAATCAAAATATTTTCTTTTTCTTTTTCTTTAGGGACTAATCTTTTCTTAGTCCCGGGATACCTCGATGAAGCTAAGGTTTCAATACTTGATTTATTTCTTTACTAGCTTATTCTTTCAAGTTATTACGTTTCTTTATGTTGACATAGCTTTATGATTCATATTCATGCATAAACATAATGATTTTTGTCTCAACAAAATAAATGGGGAAATGTTTTCTTGAAAATAAAGATTCTTTTCTAGAAATAAGAAGTAATTTTCTTAAACAAACTTTTCTAAGAAATCTAGAGGAGCTCATAAACATACATAGAAAAGAACTTTTTGAAATAAACAAAAGTTTTATTAAAACTTCACTTTTTATCAAGTATTAGAAATACTTTTCATCAAAATGGAATGATCTCAAGAAACAAAAAAATTATTTCTCTAAACATAGAGTTGTTATTACTTTCAAAAGAAAAGTTGGAAACTAAGCTTAGAAAGATTACGGAAATTAAATTTAGGAAAAGAAATACTCATTTGAAATAACTTAAGATATTTTCAAAGCAAAATAAATATTTCAAAAGTTCTCATGTTTCCAAAATCTTTAAAAGACTTCACTTTTCATAGTTGAGACAACTTCATTAACTTCATACATCCAATATGAGCCACTTAACATATGTTTATACATTTCAAAGGTTTTACAAGCTATTATATTATCTATCTCTTCAAAATGAGCTTTGGATAAAAGAAGGAAAACAAGTTTATAAAAATTCGTGGTGAATCTGTTCGCCACTTTTTCAGAACCCAAACAACTTAGTTTGATGAAAATAAGTTTAGAAATAGATAGATCTTTTTGAATAGGTAGAAAACGGTACATTATATGGGAAAATTCCGAGTTAAAATGAGCAAATTATGGCCATTTTAAGTTGAAATTTCCTTTTATACGATTTTACCGCGATTTTAAGAAAAGTTTAAATCTTCAAAAATAGAAATTTCATGAAAGACTCATTTTGGGTATTTCATCTTGTTTAGGTGGAGAAGGACCCGAGATTTCCTTTCTGGAAGATTACTTTAATTAGGATTTACTGACATAAAGTGAGTTAATCCTCTACTAAGTTACATTTCCTTGTTTGTGCTTGTAAGTAGTAGCACTAGCACTAGTAATTAGGAAAAAGATAAATGAATAATTGTCGTGTGACTTGGAATTATGATTGGTTGAATACAAGTTGAGAATATCAAAGAAGGTTTGATAAATAAATTGTGATTCTTGTATTGATACGATGAAAATTGTGTTGATCGCCTTTAACTTGAACTCAATATTATTTGGTTAAATGTATATTGAAATTAAATCATGCATATCATAATTGTGAGTCACATTTATTTCACGACTATTTTTTGTATGGGGAAACGAGGAAATGGTAGTGGTGGCTAATAGGAGCCGAAAGTCTACATGTACTAGTAGGAGTCAGGAAGTCTACAGGGCTAGCAGGAGCCGGTAAATCTACAAATATTGATGGTCGTATGGGCCTGTAACCTCCCAACCTTTGACATGGAGGGCGTAAAATCCATGCTACACTTGATTTCCAGTTAATCATGTGTATTTTGTTTGTTCATATGTTTGTTGCATTCTCATATGATTGTTTAAATACTTGTTTGAATTATGGAAATGTCTTGTAGATGGAATTATCTCACTAAGCTAGATTTACTTATACCCTTATAGTTTTTATTACAATATGATTACCTTTGGTTGGCCCTAAGGAGCCTAGTATGCCAGGTATGGGTTTAAGCTACTAGGAGTTTTTGGGAGAAGCTATATGTATTTAAGTTTTAAACATAGGCTTATGGGAAAATCTCTATAGTAGGCTTGTGTTATAGTTGCTATTATCTTGTTGATGGACTTTTAAGACGGGGGAATGCCTCTAAGATGATGTAAGGAATTATTATTTAAATGAAGGTTTTATGTTTATCTATATAAGTTCTTGCTTGCTTTTATTATCTACTTAAATGTAATACCCCTGTGAGTCTCCTACTATCTTGGAAGCACGCCTTACATGTGATATCAAAGCTCTGCATGACTAAGGTTGTCATTCATTAGCTTTAATATTATATGCGGTAGACTGCCACGTTTAGGGTACCCTCCGAGGCATGACAAGATTTGTAGTAGCATAATAATAGTGAGAAAATGTTAGAAAGTCCAAGATCTATCTTAGTTTCAACAAAAATGGTTTTTGGAAATCCCAATTTAAAAATAACCCTATTTTAAAAACCTATTTTTTAACTCCAAAATGAGTTTTTTACATTAAATATGAAGGGTTTAGGGAATAGGTATCATAAAGGAATGGTTTTGAGGAGTAAAGCTTAGATCTATTAAGAGATAGTTTCAAAATAAGAAAAGTTTACAAAAGTTATGTTAGTATTATGTTTTAACCCCAACAACTAACTTAAAATTCGTAATAAGGAAAGGTTGATATGTGAACATCTATTTTTCAACCCTAAAACAAGAGTTTTATTAAAGAAATGGAAGCCTTAAAGGGTAGGTTTGATTAGGACTAAATTTTAGAAAGATTAAATGAGTTTTACACAAGAAACAATCTCAAACATAACTTTCAAAATTCGGATTTAGAAATGACCCTCATTTAAACACCTATTTCCAATTACCAAAATGAGGATTTTAATAGAAAAATAGAAGCTTTAGGGAATACTTGTAATAAAGACTTAATTTTGACAAGGATAAGTGAATTTTATCAAGGTATAATCCTAAAACAAGGAAATGTTTCAAAATATAGATCAAACAATGTTTTCATTCCTTAAAAAATCTTGTAAAATTCGTAACTAGGTAAAACCCCTATTTAAACATCTATTTTCCAACTTTAAAATGAAGAATTTTATTAAAATAATGAAGGTGTTAGGCATATAGGTCATTAAGGTTGTATTTTGATAAAAACAAATATGAATTTGCAAGAAATAAAGCTAGTTTTCTTAAGTCAAGTAATTTAAAAGATTTTGCAAAGTAAAAGTTTTCTAAAAGAATTCTTGTAATCGAATATCATTGAGGATCTACATATAGATAGCTCATACCATGGCATTAATGATTATAACTTGTAGATATTGCATGAACATATAATATACTTGGTAGAAACAAAGCTTAAGGAGATAGTGTCTTTTAAATCCATAAAACATTGTCTAAGCACATGAGGAAATAAATTGATCAAAGTCCATGAATCATGCATGATATTGAGTTATATATGTATATAAAAGAGTCTTTCAAGATATAATGATAGCTAAGTATCTGTCAAAGCTTGCCAATGATGCTTGGATTGAAATTAGAATTTGAATTGTGAGTTAGGAATCTCGTATAGCATTATGTACCTACTGTTCATGGACCAAATGACCTTGTTTGATGAAAATAACTTTACAAATAGATAGCTCTCATCGAATAGGTATAAATCGGTATATAATATGTGAAAGTCCGAGTTAAAATGATCAAGTTATTAAGTTGGAATTTTCTCTTAAGCGAACTTGACGAACTTGTTAGAATAGAATTTATAAGTTTCATTTAAACTTTATATAAATACTCATTGGAGGTATTTCTTTTGTTAGAAGACTTGGGAGACGAACTAGACCTTCTCGAGGATTATTATGATTAAGAGGAATTTTGTGCTATGGCAAAGTGAGTTCATTTTCTTTAAATTACATGCTTATTATTGTGCTTGTAATGTTAGTGGCATTGGAATTAGGATAAGATGAAATTGGATGATGCATGTGAATTTGCTTGGTTGAATTGATGATAAGAGTATCGAAATAGGAATTGTTATAAATATGTGTATGATTTAGTATAGAATTGAATTGTCTGAAATCTCTATAATCGCCTATAATTCACTTAAATAAGATGCCATGACCTTACAACTAAATTGTCCATGCATAAGATATGTTGAGTCACATTACATTTGTTATTATACCTTTGTGGAAAAAAATACATAATAGCTAGGCAACGAGTGGGCCTAAAAACTCGGATATTGGCGGGGTCGCCTGAAATAAAATGGAAGTGGAGTAGGCACTTGAATCAACTACATAAATAATAAATGTGTGGGCACTTGAATCAACCACTCTATAAATGAGAAAAAAATTGAAATTTATGGTCGTATGGGCTTGAAACACCTAACACCGAATGGAGGGCGTAAATCCATTCAACATAGGACTCCAGAAAGTCTTATGTATTGTATGTTCACATGCTTGTGCATTTCATATGATTATTTAATGTAACTTGCTTGCCTTATTGTTTGATAGAGTATTTAATTTGGAAGTGAAACTCACTGAGCTCGCAAGCTTATACCCCTATAGTTTTCTGTTGCAATACAATTATCTATGGCTATCCCCAAGGGGACATTTCTCTCAGGTACAGCTTTTGGAATTTAAGGAGCTTTTTGAAGAAGTCAGGACCTAGATGTTAGGTATAGGCTTCTAGTTAAATCTCCTTAATATATATATATATATATATGTTATTGTAAGAGACTTTTGTGGACCCTAAAGACTCTTAATATTTTTGACGGGGTATGCCCCTTATATTTTTGTAATAGATCAATCTTGGTTATAATTGTTATCATTTATATTCTTATTGCTATGTATGTCTTCTTAAGCTATTTTGATTCAAAGTAAGGTCCCCTACATGGTGAGTGTAAGCCTTACACCCGGTGTCTAAACTCACAGGATGACTAAGGTTGTCATACTTGAGTTTAAATATCGAGTGTGGCGGACTATTGCATTTAGGATACCATTTAGGACATGACAAAAATTCTCTCAAGTTTCGCCTTACAACACATTAAAAGTACTTAAGGAACAACTGTTACTCTCATAAAATAGCTTAAAGTAAACTATAGCATTTCCTTATAAAAGGTTTGCAGCAAGAGACTCAATGAAACTTCCAACAAGATACTTAATGGTACTACTCAACACTTCCTATTTGCAAAGGAGAGTGCTACAAATGATTTAATGTGCTTAACTAATTCTCAATTTTTTTCCAAAGTTCTCTATATAACTTCTCTAAGACATTTCATCAGTAGATTTTCACCCAAAAATTGCCTTCACATTAAATGCTTCAATGGCTAGTTTTTGTCAACTAACATTTAGATGTCAATCTAACCCCATAAAGTTATGAACCTTGTTAGCATCTAGATACCATACCCTAACATCTAGATGCTGGCCTACTGCATAGACGTGAAAAATGCGTAGCATTTGGACCCTAACCCTTTGCGTTTAAACCTTAACTGACTTATGAACACTAGCTACTGATAAATGTCACAAGACCTTTATTATTCACATTACTTTCATATGATATTATATTAATTTTATGTGAATTACTGAAGAAAAAGGATACTTATTTGGTTAAAAAGTCAATCTTAGGAATAAAGGAAGATATTGAACTTAATGAAAACAATTAGATGAGTTAAGAGAGATTTTAATGAAGGAATACGTAAAGGAAAGATTTACAACATACATGAGATTTCTGCACAAGTTATGTAGAAAACCAACGTAGAAGGTGAAAAGTGACCAGCAAGCAATTCCAAAGTACATAAGGAAGCTACATAAGCCGTGTAACATGCTTATGTAGAAGTTGGGGAATGATCGAAAGTATTTTACATTGTACACGACCTCTCTACACGAGTCATGCAGACCTGATTTTCTACTATTTTGCAAATTTTTATCTACATGGCCATATAGGATGACCATGTAGAAAATAGTTTGTCTTTTCCTATAAATAGGGCCTTCAGTTGTCTTTTGATACACTTTTTTATTCTTAGGAACCCTAAAGAGAAAAATAGGTATTCTAGAGTGGAGAAATGCCAGAAACTATTGAAGATTACAATACTTTATTTTCAAGGCTTATAATCATGACACTTTGCTATTTTTTCTGTTCATTGATTGTAATTATCTATCTATGGAAAAATATATCATTATACCTTAGGTCTTGAGAAACTATAACCCTAATGTAGAAATTGGATTGTTTTGTTAATGAAAGTATATGTTATTTTAAATCTATTCACATGTTTATGTTTGTTTCTTGATTTAATATACGTGCAATATTAGATCATTACATGATTGTTGTTAATTTGATCAAAAGATTGATCGATAAGATAGATCTAGAATTAATAGAGAAGTTTGAATGTGACTCTAGACATAGATTCGTATGAACATTCTGCATAAAGATTTAATGTTTAAAGGAATCATGAACTCTAATGCAATTTTGTATGTGTCTAATGACGAAAGACATTTTCGTTAGACATATAGAGTTTGTCACGCCCCAGAAGGTATCCTAAACGTGGTAGTCCGCTGCATATAATATTAAAGCTAATGAATGACAATCCGTAGTCACGCAGGAGCTTCGATATCATATGCAAGGCGTGCTTCCAAGATAGTGGGAGACTCACAGGGGTATTACGTTTAAATAGATAGCAAAAGCAAGCATGAACTTAAATAGATAAATATAAGATCTTCATTCAATAACAAGTTCATACATCATCTTAGGGGCATTCCCCCACCTTAAAGTCTTTGTTCCACTATACTAATAACAAAATAAACATAACTACCACATAAGTCTACTATAGAGATTTTTCCTAGAAGTCTATGTTCAAAACTAAAAATACATAAACTTCTTTCAAAAACTCCTAGTAGCATAAGCTCATACCTGGCACACTGGGCTCCTCGGGGCCAACCATAGATAATCATACTGTAATAGAAAACTATAAGGGTATAAGCAAATCTAGCTTAGTGAGATAATTCCTCACTATATAACATTTCCATATGACAACCAAGTTATTTAATTCAAGCATATGAAATGCAACAATCACATGATCAACCAAATATACAAGATTAACCGGAAATCAAGTGTAGCATGGATTTAACGCCCTCCATAACAAGGGTTGGGTGGTTACAGGCCCATACGACCATCGATATTTGCAGATTTGCCGGCTCCTGCTTGCCCTGTAGACTTCCTAGCTCCTACTAGCCTATGTAGACTTACCAACTCCTACTAGCCACCACTACCACTTCCTCGTTTCCCCACACGAAGAATAGTAGTGAAATAAATGTGACTAACAAGTATGATATGCATGAATAAATTTCAATTAAACATTTAACCATATAAGTTGAATCCATGTTAAAGGTGATCAACCATAATTTCATCATATCAATATGAGAGTCACACTTTTATTTATATCGTCTTTCGATATACTTAATTTTCATTCAACAATTATTGCATCACATTTATTCATTTATCTTTTTCTAAATTTCTAGTGCCACTAATTACAAACACAAACAAGGAAATGTAACTTAGGAAAAGAATTAACTCACTTCATAATAGTAGATCTAATCGAAATAGTCCTCCGGATAGACGATTTCGGGTCCCTCGTCATCTAAACAAGATGAAATACCCAAAATGAGTCTTTCATAAGACTTCTATTCTTGAAGATTCTAATCTTTTCTTAAAATCGTGGTAAAATCGTATAAGGGGAAATTCCAACTTAAAATGGCTATAACTTGCTCATTTTAACTCGGAATTCGTGTATAATATACCGTTTTCTACCTACTCGAAAAGATCTACGCATTTCTAAGCTTATTTTCATAAAATTAGGTCATTTGGGTTCCGAAAAGATAGCGACCAGATTTGCCACGAATTTACAAAAACTTGTTTTCCTTCTTGTAAGCAAAGCTCAATTGAAAAGATAAATATTTCAAGTATTTTGTAAACTTTTTGAAAGGTATATACATATATGTAATGACTTAATCAAATGGATGAAGTAAATGAAGTTGTCTCAACTTATAAAAAGTAAGGCTTTAAAAGACTTTGAACTTGAGATTCTATTGGAATATTCATTTTACTTTTGAAAGATCTTGAGTTATTGGAGATGAATATTCATTTTCTAAATTTAATCTCTTGTAATCACTTTAAATTCCCAAGGTGTGGTTTTATTTTCTAAACTTGGATTCAAAAAGTAATAAAATGACATTTTTGTTTCTTGTAACGATTCCAAAAGAATTTATATTTCTTGATGAAAGATAAGTTTTCATAAAACCTTTTGTTTATGTAAGAAAAATCATTTCCAAGCATGTTCATGAGTTTTTAGGAAATCTAATTCCTATTTTTGTTTAACAAGAACCTTTAGTTTATGATAACACTTCCCCATTTATTTTTATTGAGACAAAAACATTATGTTCATGCATAAATATGAATCATAAACTATAGAAATATAAAGAACATGATAACTTGAAAGATTAAGTAAATAAGAAAGTAAATCAAGTATTGGGACCTTAGCTTCATCAAGGTATCCCGGGACTAAGAAAAGACTAGTCCCAAAAAGAAAAAGAAAAAGAAAAAGAATTGTTTTGACTTGATGAGGACAAGTCTAAGACTAGAATGACTAGTCTTAAAAACAACTTTGAAATAAATAAATTGCATGAAAGGTAAACAAATTGCAAGACAATGAGCTTATATGCTCTAAATAATATATATAGCTATATAGATATATTAGATAGTAATAAACATAAAGAAAACATAAAGATACATAAAGAAACATAAAGGAATTTGATGTTATGAACAAAAACAAAGTATGAACCTATTGTTGCTTTCTTAACCTTCATGGTTTTAGAAACACACACTAAGCTCATACTAAGTAGATGAACATAAAGAAAACTTGGAGGAATTTTTACCTAAAAGAAGCTAAACTAGGAGGAACTTCTTGAATGAACTCTTGAGAGATTTTTGAGAGAGATTTTTGGTATAGTAACTTTAGAGAAGAAGTGGTGTGAAAGAAGTGAAGGTATGAGGGGGTATTTATAAGAAAATGTGGGAGATAATTTGTGTTAATTAAATAAATGAAAAATAAAACAATTTATGCATGGAGGGGTGTGGCCGGCACCATTTTGGTGTATTGGGGGAGGAGAAATTTATTTTTTTGTTATTTTGTTAATTAAAAGTAAGAAATGAAAGATGTGAAATTGTATTGGAAATAAAAATGTGTAGAAATAGGTGTATAGTTTGTAAGAGTAGGTTGTAAGGAAAGTAGAGTAGGTGAATAGTGTAGAATAGTAGAAAAATGTGTAATGTAAAAGTAGACATGACAATTTAATGCCGGTAGTAAGAAAATAAGCGTATAAAAGTGATATATGATATTTTTAGCTACCGAAAAATACGAAATTGATATTTTTAGAAATCTCATATTTTTACGAGTCTAACGGTATATTCGGAATATTTTTCCTATTCCGAGCTTTCGGACACGTTTTTCAAGAACTGTGTCTGATCGGGTTCAAAGGACACTCGAATTCCTTCAATCTGATATTTTTATTTAACTTATAGTTATTACGAACTATTATAGCTAACTTTTCCAACTTCGTTTTCTAAGGCTTGAGAAAACGGCAATACGGAGTTAAGAGGTTACGGTAAACTAGTGTTTTGGTTGACTTAAGAATCCGGTTGACTTGTAATTAGGGTTTAGGTCTTTAATTCGATCACAAAACTTCGGGGGTTTACAGGGTTATCATTTAATTATCTTGAATGGTAGATTGATGAAACTAGAGATTCCGATAGTTTAAGAACTTAAACAACTCATTAATGAATATTTTATAAGGAATTGAATTAATTAGAAGTATGTTTTGCAATCTGATATCTTAAGAAGCATCAATACTCACTTTTGTTAGGATTAATTAATAAATTTATTAGTTGCTTAGATATATTAAGATTACTTGAATCATGTTAGCTAGATAGTAGAATTAGGGTATTTACTAGTAATTACAAGTCCTGGTGGAATGATGCCTGTGCTAATCTATACTATAATTGATAAATATGCTTGTCTAGGATTGATCATAGAGTATATATAGGTTTTTAACTTAATTTGGATTGATTACAAATAATACTCCACCTATCAAGTTTTTGGCACCATCGCCGAGGACCTGACAATATTAGGAACGACTGAAATCTACTAGTTTAGCTATCTTATTTTATGATCATTCTTTCTTTCTCTTCTTTAATACTTTGATAGATTATAACTCTAATTTTTAATCCTTTGTGGTGCATGACAAGAAGTTCATCTTTAGAATGTCTTAATTTGGATCTTGAGATTGATAGAACATTCAATTGAAGACTGAGATATCGCAAGGAGATTAACTTTTGTGGATGAAGTACTGAACTTAACAGTGGTTGGCAACAGTGGAGATGTTCCAAAGACTAACTTAGACCATGCTAGGCCTACTTTAGATGGAACCAGCTTAGCTTTGGTAAAACCACCGATCGCGGTAAATAATTTTGAAATCAAGAGTGTGGTGATTCAATTACTATAATAATACTGCTAATTTGATGGATTACCTGATGAAGACCAACAGGCTCACATCCAAACATTCCTTGAAATGTGTGAGATGTTCAAGAACAATGTGGTCACTAATGATGCACTAAGAATGCACTTATTTCCTCTCTCACTAAGAGAACAAATGAAGGCATGGTTATCATCACTAGGGCTATATGTCATCACAAATCGGAAGAATATGGTTGAATAGTTCATGGACAATTATTTTCTACCCTCTAAGATTGGAAAATTATGGAATGACATCTTGTCATTTATACAACAAAACTTTGAGGTATTACATGATGTGTGGCAAAGATGAAAAGATATTTTGAGAAAGTGTCTACATCACTAGATGCCTAATTAGATTCAGGTACAAACATTTTATAATGGTCTCAATACGATTACCCACTAATTAGTTGATGCCTCAATTGGAGGTACTCTTAATACGAAGATATTTGAGGATTCCCTGAAACTATTTGAGGAAATGGCAAAAAACAACTATCAGTAAAGCAACAATTGGGGAAAGCAAAAAGTGGTCGGAATGTATGAAGTAGATATAATGACTACTTTACTTGCTGAGATGGATGCTTTGAGTAAGCATGTCATGGAGGCAAAGAGCCTACAAGTACCTCAAATCCAATATGGAAGTTTTAATATTGAGAACTTCTACCTCGGGGCACCTGAGCAAGTAGATTACCTTAGAAATCAGGGAAGATACCAAAGCATCCCCTACAACAGCATATACAATCAAGGGTGGAGAAATCACCCCAATTTTTCCTATGCCAACAACACCGATGTGTAATTAGCAAATTACCTAACACCTAGATTCCAGAAACCATAGCTACCACCTCCTCAACAACTTCCACAACTTCCTCCACCTCCATCCCAAGAAAAGAAAACTGGTAATAACTTAGTTCATTCAGACTTCTAAAGCTTGTCATTGCAATCATGAAGCTTCCATCCATAATCTAGAGAACCAAATTGGACAACTTGCCAAGATGTTATCAAAGAGACAACCTAGTTCACTTCCTAGCAATACAAGTTAAATCTCAAAGAGCTGAGCTAACCCTCATGAGTGGAAAAATCTACAATCTAACCAACAAGGAGAGGTTGTTGTTGAGAAAAGAAAGACACATGAAGAAGAAAAGGCACAGACAAAGAAAGAACAACCTCCTAAAGTGCAAGCATACAAGCCATTGATACCTTAACTAGCCTGTCTTAAGAAAGACCACGGCACTGAACAATCTGGTAAGTTCTTGGAACGTTTCAAAATATTACATATGAACTTACCACTTGTTGAAGCTTTATTATAAAGGCCCAAACATGAGAATTTTTTTAGAGTAGACAATCTTCTGTGAAAGAAGATTAGAAAAGCTATTTATGGCGACAGATGGAGCTAAATGTTCAATGATCCTTCAAAGGACACTGCCAACAAAGCTTAAGGACTCAAGAAGTTTCACAATCTGTGCTTGATTAGGGAATTGTATGAAGAGAGAGCTTTGGCAGATTTGGGGGCGGGTATCAATTTGATACCATATTCATTCTTCAAATGGTTAGGTTTAGGTGAACCTCGTCCTACCTGAATGAGTTTGCAACTAGCAAATCATTCAGTGAAGCTCCCTAGAGGTATTATCGAAATGTGTTGGTGAAAGTTGGAGATTTTATATTCCTAGTGGATTTTGTAATACTCGATATAGATGAAGTTGGGGAAATGCCTCTAATCTTGGGAAGACCATTCCTAGCCACTGTTAGAGATGTTGTTGATGTAGGGGATGGCAAGTTAACACTTAGAGTCAGGGATAAGGAGCTTATGATAAAGATTATAGCAGTATTCCACTAGTCTATGACGTCTAATGATTCTATTTTAGATTGTATGTAGAATAATCTTTGTAAGGATGTTTTGGAGTTAGACATGATACACGGAGAGAAAAAGACCTAAAGAACCCTGAGATGCAAGATGTTGTAGCTCAACTAGGTGCTATTAATTAGATTTTAATTAAAAATGGGTTCAATGACATATCTGTAAGTTTTGAGGCACGATTAAAATTAGCTATTGAAAATTGCCATCTTGAGCTAAATTTGTGAAGGATGTTGAGCTAATGATGTTAAACAAAACGCTTCATGGGAGGTAGCTCATGCCTGACATAGGTATGTTTTGTTCCTTTTTCTTAGCTTTTTCATCACTATCCTTAGTCTTTTCTATATATCTTGTAGGTCTACGTGCTAAACTTTCAAAATTGTGGGGAAGATTTGATCCCTACAATGGTTTTAGGCATGGACATCAGTAAGGTTCTCATTTTTCCAAAATGCAGCTAAATTTGACTCCACTGGAATGACTTCTTCACTACTTTGCTATGTTGTCAATCTAAAAACCGGGAAAGTCTTAGTTCCTTTTATTTTTATTTTCTTTCTTCATGTTCCTTCTTTGATGGATCTATTAAAGTAGACATTGGAGGCAATGTCTCATTCTAAGTGTGGTTAGAAAGATTAAATTAAGTGGTCTTATTTTGTGATTTAATGAATTATACACTTGTATTCAAAAGTCCCCCACTTATGTGATATGAATTCTGAAAATTTTGAAAATCCTGAAATTATACTTATTAAATCTCTTTATAAAGTTTAGCATTCAATAATTAAAAGCAATTTTTTGTTTTACTCACTTTGAATTTGGCATACCTAGTCAAAATTGTATGATGAAATCTCGGTGAGGTAAACTTACTTGCTATTTAATGATGGAATTTAGATTTTAGAAGTGGATCAAAGTCCTTAGTTATAAGTTAATTGGTTATGTTTCTAAGCTCATTGGGTTGTATATTTCCTTTTCAAAAATTTTAAGAGCTCATTTAATCTCTAATGAAAGGGCAAATGAAGTGAACTTGGTATTTCTTCTTATAATGATCTATTTGAAAATCATTTGATTACTTGGTGCACTTAACTGATAATATAAAAAACTTAGTTAGTATGGGCAAACTTTTCTCCCTTAGAGAGTAAAGCCTGACCCCATTGCTAACAAAGTTGGGAAAAAAAAGAGCTTAAAGAAGTGAGAAAAAACCCATCTAAAGGAAAAGAAAAAGATGGAGGGCATAAAAAAAAAGAGAAAAGATGAAAATTTTTAAAGAGGTTTAAAGAAGAAGATCTAAGAGAAATATGGTTGCAAAATGCTTTCACTTTTGATTAGTGTGCTTAGAGAAGTGGTTAAAAGGGCTATATACTCTTAAATAGGTGGTAAGTGTAACTGGGTCTCTTTCGCTCTGCTTGACTTTGTGTTTACTTTGTAACTTTAGAAGTTGTTATTAAATGGTGAGGGTCAAGTTTGACTTACTTGGATTAGTTTTAGAATGGTGATTTTAGTATGTTAAATACATTTGTAGTAGGTTTGAGCGGAAGACACTAAGGGTTGAAGTTATTATGTTCTTAATTGGAAGGTTGAATGCTATTATGTGATTTGAATTTTCATTAAGCTTATGGAGCTTGTGGGTGTGATTTATGATGGATTTTATTGTTCTTAATTATTTGGCTGAGGACAAGTCAATGGTTTAGTGAAGGGAATTTTGATAAGTGTCAAAAGACACTTATTATTCGCAATACGTTTATATGATATTATATTGATTTTATGTGAATTATTAAGGAAAAGGATACTTATTTGTTTAAAACGTCAATTTCAAGAATAAAGGAAGATATTGAGCTTAATGAAGACAATTGGATGAATAAAGATAGATTTTAATGAAGAAATAGGTAAAGGAAAGATTTACAACATATATGAGATTTCTATACAAGCTATGAAAAACACTAGTGTAGAAGGTGAAAAGTGACCTATAGTACATAAGGAAGCTATATAAGTAGTGCAGCATACTTATGTAGAAGCTAGTGAATGATCAGAATTGCCAATTTTAATCCTATACAGCATCTTACATGGTCGTGAGGATGGCCGTATAAAAAATATTTTGCCTTTTCCTATAAATGACAACCTTTACTTGTCTTTTGATAGACACCTCTTTATGCTTATGAACCTAGAGAGAAAAATAGGTATTATAGAGTAGAGAAACATTGGAGACTATTGAAGATTACAAGACGTTATTTTCAAGGGTTGTAATCATGATGCTTTGCTATTTTTCTTTATTCATTGATTTTAATTATCTACCTATGGAAAAATAGATCATTAGACCCTAGGTTATAAGGAACTCTAACCCTTATGAAGAAATTGGATTATTTTGTTAATGGAAGTTTATGTTCTTTTGAATCTATTCATGTGTTTATATTTGCTTCTTGATTTAATATATGCATGGTATTAATCATTGTCTAATTTTTGTTAATTTGCTTAGGAGATTGATTGATAAGATAGATCTAGCTTGAATAGAGAAGTTTAAATGTGACTTTAGACATAGATCGCATGAACTTTCTACATAAAGATTTAATCTTTCAAAGGAATCATGAACTAATGTAATTTTGTATGTATCTAATGACAAAAGAAATTTTCATTGGACATATAGGGTTAGAGTTTAATTATCTAGCAAGAGAGATTAATGAAATTAGGGATTCTTGTAGTTCAACAACTTAAATAACCTATTAATGAATATTTTATAAGGAATTGAATTACAAGGTTAGTGCTGAATCATGACTAGGGGTATGTTTTGCATTTTGGTACCTTAATAAGCATCAATACTCATTTTTTCCAGGGTTAATTAATTAATTAATTAGTTTCTTAGATATATTAAGATCACTCGAATCATATTAGTTAGATAGTAGAATTTGGAAAAGTAATTGTAGTTACAGGTCCTTGTGGAACGATACTTGTACTAATTTATACTATAATCGATAGGTATGCTTACTTAGGATTAATTGTAGAGTATATAAAGGGTTTTAATTTGATTTGGACTGATTATGATTAGTAGTCCACCTATCGGCTATAATTCACTTAATCAAACATTTGATCATGCTGACTTTTAGATGCTATGCCCTTAGGCATGTCTACCATCCAAACGCTAGCTGTAGTGTAGTTATGTCTTGTAACTTCATAAGCACATAAAAACATAACACATACATTGCACAATCTTGAGCTCATCATAGCATAAACACATTTTGTTAGTTAAGTGTAAGTTAGCTCTAATAAATGAGTAATTATACCATGTATTTTCTTATCAAAATTCAACTTGACCCCCCTGGTTCAACACCTATGCCTATCTTTGGTAGCAAGAACCTACTACAATAAATAAAGGTCCACTTTATCGAGTTAATGAAGGGATACACAAATGTATTTGCTTAGACATATGAGAAGATGTTAGGATTGGACCTTGATTTTGTGGTGCACAAACAAAGTATTACACTTAGGGTTAAGCTAATAAAGATGGCTTTTTGTCATAAAATAAGAGTATAGATCAATGATTGCATAAAGAAGTCACTTTATGTTGGTTTGATAACTGATTAAGCATCTCATTTGGCTATTTAACATAGTTTTAGTAAAGAAGAAGAATAATTTGTTAGTGATTGTGCCCTAGGCCAATTACTGGATATTGTTATTTGATATATAATATATATATATATATATAAACAGAGGCATTTTTTTTGTATTGTTTGAATCTTTACATTATAATAGAAATCCATGAATAATTTATTATTCTAAATATTCCTAGATGCTCATTATTATGGGAATGATAATGAATTAAATATAGTATGAGTTTTTATTTGATAAACATGGGATGTCTATTTGTATGGTGATACAAATGAAACTCATAGGCACATATTAGATGACTATGTACTGAACTGATCCACTATGAGATCACTACATTGAATATTGTCATAAGTGATTTTCATAATAACTATGTCAACGTATCCTTAGACCTGAAATCACCATATGTTCCAACATGAGAAACGTTATGTTTCAACTCAATCAAACATTATCTATAATTGGATAATTATAAAGGTTAATTTTGGGCATAATGTATATCATGTAGAGGAAGTTGAGTGATTAAGATGGGATTTGTCCTTCTCGTTATGAGAGAGATATCTCTGGGCCCCTCGATAAGTGAGACTGGGAAATGCATGGCCATGCTCAAATGAATTGATAATGTGATAAATTTCATTTGTATTATCAGATCACTTGGAAATCGAGAAATGATAAGATTGAACAATATAAGAATGACACTCTCCATGTCTTATGTTCAATCTAGATATCATGTGACAAAAAGGATAATGACATAAATTATAGATCAGACAAAAATTAGATTACTGATATTCACCTAATTTGGGTAGACATAATGTCTTGCTAGAGACCAATGATGTCTTGTAGGTCTAAGAGATGTTTAGGACCTACTATCAACATTAGGTGTACCTACAGGTCATACACAAAAGAACAAATGAAATATATTATGGGAATTACTATATTTATTATTCTTAAATAGTTGAAGAATAATAAATGATTATGATAGATAATTAATATTTAATGAAATAATGTATTTTATTAAATATTAAATAAATATCTCATCATATATATCTTCTAGGGTTTCCTACATATCTATAGATATAGATCTATAGACAGCCTTTTAGGTCAGACTTTTTTACGTCACATTAGACGGCAGAGAAATTCTGCAAACCTAAAAGAGAGAAAAAGAAGAAAAATAATTCCTACAGGAATTGGATTCGTGTTCTTGAGTGCTAGCACACAATCGTTCGCGTGTAGAAGCCGTAGAGGGGATTGCGAGACTACGGTTCCTGCAAATCTAATCTGCTGATCGTTTGAAGCATCAATATAAGGTATATTCAAGAAACCCCTTTTTGTTCAAATCTAATAAAGAAACATGGATACTGATATAGGGTTTTTCGTTTTTCCGTTGCATTTTAATAAAATTTTTGAAATTTTATATCAATAAAACTCTACATAATCACATACAACTATCTATAGACTCCTAATGTTCGAATAAGACTTGCTTGAGGGATAATTTCCCACCACCAAATATCAACACCTTGGTAGATGTAACTACCATACATGATTTGCTTTCAATCATGGATTGTGGAGGTAAATAAATTAAGATAGCTACTAGAAACGTTAAACATCTAACCTTTTAGGAGCCTATAGGAAACTCCCATAACATTGTGATGCCTTTTGGATTAATGGGCCCACCTACTACATAGCATTGACTACCATATTCCATGATATAATGCATGAATTTATGGAAGACTATGTGGATGGCATGGTTATGGATACACCTTTTTTTACCTCCTATAAGTTTAATGATAAAATAGATACAAAAAAAAAAAAGATAAGACACAAAAAAAAATTTAACTAATTAGAAGACAAACCAAGAAAAAACTAAAATATTCTTGGAAATAGGTCAATTTAGGGTCTAAGCTAATCATTTGGCAGCATACATGACTTTTCTTGAGTCAAAACATTTGTTGAAGTCAAAACTGTATATATAATTTGTTGGACAAAACTAAACAAAAAAACTGTATATGTAATTTAACAAAATTACTATTTATTTAGAAAAAAAACCAAAATTTATAATTATAGATTTTCTAGGATCAACTTTTGTTTTTTTTAGTTCTCTAAGTCTACAAAATAAACAGTTGTAGTTGATTATCGCTTTAGATGGATTCTTAATTGGCTTAAATTAATCAAACACAAAATTTTGAGAGAAAGTGAGCCTAGAAAAAATTTTTTCACTACATGTAGTGTAAACCCTTGAAATTTCGGTTATTTTAAGCTTAATCTTAGAATTAAAAGTCAATCGGAAACCCTAAAGGTCAACAAAAAACTAGTTCAAACCTTAGAATCTAGATCCAACATTTCCGTATTCTTTAGCCCTAGAAAATGAAGTTGAAATAACTAGTGATAAAAGTTGTAATAATATAAGGAAACGTAAAAATATTATATTCGCGAATTTTGACTGTCCTTCGAACCCAAAGGGGATCGCTCTCGAAAAGCATGTCACGAAGCTCGGAATAGTAAAAATATTCTGATAACACCGTTCGGACCGATTTAATATAAGGATTTCAAATATCAGTTTTGTAATTTTTCGGTAACTAAAAATAACAGATATTGCATTTATACACGTATTTTCTTTACTACTAGTATATTATTAGTCTTATTTACTATTCATTGTCCTATACTATTATTCATTACTGTTCACCTATTTCTACTTTACCTTACAACCTATTCTTACTACCTATATACCTATTTTTCTACTTTTTTCATTTTCAATACACCTTCACACCAACCATACATCACATCTTTATTACTTCTTATTACAAAACAACAAAAATAATTCACTCCCCCTCTTCTCTCTCATGTGGCCGGTGCCATCCCCCTCTCTCTTCCCTCAATTATTTTTCTTTTCTAATTTATTTTATTACATCTAATTTCCACTCCAAAATTTCTATGAATACCTCATTTCCCTTAACTTCTTTCACACAATCTTTACTCAAAACAAAACCCTCTCAAATTCACTCCACAACTCTCTCCACAAAATTTTCTCTACCAAAACTCTCTTTCACTAAATACTCACAAAATTTCTCTCTATATACAATCCAATTACCATTTCTCACTAACCACATAACCATACATCTACCACCTTCTTCATACATCATAAACACTTTAGGTAAAAACTCCTATCCTTATTTTATTTATTTATGTCATGTAACTAACATGACCATGGTGTTGTTTTGAAACTCATACGAGTAGTAAAAGTAACAACATGTTCATGTTTTGTTCTTGTACATGAAATTCAAATTTTATTATGTTGTTATTATGTTCATTTATCAACGATATCATTGTTGTTATTATACTAACTTCTTATTCATAACTAACTAAATATATTTATGTAATTATATATAATCTTTAGAGCATATAAGTTCACTTGTTATTTATTTAATTTCATGCTTTGCAATTTATTTATTTCATGCTATTTTAAGATTAGTCTTTCTAGTCTTAGACTTGTCCTTATCAAGTCAAAACAACCTTTTCTTTCTTTTCTTAATTCTTTTAGGACTAGTCTATTCTTAGTCCCGGGATACCTTGATGAAGCTAAGGTTCCCACTACTTTATATTTCTATTAACTTGCTTATTCATTATGTATTTCTTATATCTTCATATTTTCATGACTTCATATTCATGATTATGCATAAACATATGGATTTTCGTCTCAACAAGATAAAGAAGGAAACGTTTTCTTAAATAAACAGATAGAAGTTCTTTCCAAAATAAATTTTGTCATTTAAGAAATGTTTTTTTTCATAAAGACTTAGGAATTTATCTTAGCAAATCTTTTCCAAAAAAAAAAAAAAAAATAGAGGAGTTCATCATGAGTTTTTAAGTAACCAAAGAACATAGGGATTTTAGATAGTACATAAAGTAGACATATCATACATACACTTTATAAAACCATAAAATGGAAAAGTTTTCTTGTTTAACAAAAGTTTTACTAAACTTCATTAAGAAAGTTTCACCAATACTCTAGAATATGAAGGAATAGACTAGTTTGACAAAACACTAAGAATGTTTCTTTTATAAGGATAAAATGATCTTAAGGAATAAAGTTAGTGAACAACTTAAGAAATCATTTTAAGTAAATGAGATAAACTTTAGGAAAGGTTAAGAAAATGTAAAGTTTGATAAATTTTAACTACTCTCAAATAATATTTAGAAACTACCCTCTCAATCTCTATAATCAAGTTATAAGAAACTTAGAAAGACAAAAATCATTCTTTTGAAATTTGAAATATTAAGGAAATAGAATAAAAAGGGGAAAATACTCACTTAAAATAATTTAAGAAATTTTCCAACAAGCTAAGTGGAAAGTTTCAAAGTGTTGCTTTTTCCAAATTTCTAGAAAACATTGCTTTTACAAAAATCATGATTGAGACAACTTCATTAAATTTGTGCATATGATATGAGTCAATATATATATATATATATATATTCTAAAGCTTTTCCAACTATAATAATATCTATATTTTGCTACAAGTATTTCTTTAGATAAAGAAAAGTTTGCAAAATTAAGTTTTGAAAACTAGAACTTTAGTGGTGAATCTGTACCCTACAGTTTCGGGACCCAAACGAATTTTTATGATAAGAATAACCTAAGAAACGGATAGATCTTTTCGAATAGGTAGAAAACGGTACGTTATATGCAAAATTCCGAGTTAAAAGGACTAAGTTATAGCCATTTTAAGTTGGAATTTCCACCTATACGAATTTTACTGCAACTAGAAAATAGAGTTAGAAGTTTTAACTAGAAATTCCATTGAATACTCATTTTGGGTATTTCCTTTGTTTAGGAATTGAGGAGGAGGACGTGTACTACCTTGAGGACTACTTCGACTGAGGGAGTAGCATCATGGCCGAGTGAGTCTACTTCCTTTATTTTTTCATGCTTATATTTGTGCTTGTAAATTTAGTTGCACTGGACTTAAGGAAAGATAAAATTCAAAATGTATGTATTGATAACATGTTGAAAGAATATTAAGCATATCGAGGCACGAAATGCTTGTAAAAAATTGTATATTTATTAGCACGTTGAAGTGTTTGAAATTGGTTGATCACTTGCAAGAAATTGAAATATAATGGCTAAGCTTTAAATAAAAGTTGATGCATGCACTTCATAAGCTGAGTCACATTGCATTCGCTATTATACAATTGATAGGACAAGTGTATGATAGTGGTGGTAGGCATAACAGGTGTATTATGTATATGGCAAGTATGAGCCGGTAAAAACTACAAAAATTGACAGCTAGTAGGAGTAGGTAATAACTATATATTTTCGATGGTGAATAGGAGCCGGTAAGATTTATAAAAATAGTTTTAAAAGAGATGATGGCTGTAATAGGCTGAAATACTTAACCCCGAATAAAGGGCATAATTCATTCAACATATGATTCTCAAAAAATCATATGTTTTGTATGATCACGTGCTTGTTGCATTACATTTGCTTGTCTAATAAACTTGGTTGTTATTTTGTTTTAAGTACGATTATTGGGATTATAGTCACTAAGCCCGTAAGCTTACGCTCTTATAGATATTTATATTCACAGGAACACCTATTTTTGTACCCGAGATCTCCTCTTATCAGTATAAGTTTTCTTTTGGGAGCTTTTGAAGGAAATCTACTTGAAGGGTTAGACTAGAATTCTTTTAAAATCTTTTGATGTAATATTTAAGTTATTGTTAAGACTGTTAGTTATTTTGATCCTTGGAGTTTTAGCGGGAGTATGCCCTTAAGAATCATGTAATAGACTTTTAATTGTTGCTATTATGATCTATTTTATTTCTAAATTCTTGTATGTTCATTATTACTTGTTTAGACCATACTTCCCAAAAGCATTTTCTATTATCGTGTTAGATGCCTTACATGTAATACCGAGACTTTCACATGGCTAAGATAGTCATTCTGAAGTTATAATATTATATGTGGCGGACTACCACGTTCATGGTAACCTTTGGGCGTGAGATGTAGTCTAGCTTACTTAATTTTTTAGTCTTAAAATATAGACAATTTTAAGTAGATTGTAGTTTCGAATAACACTTCAACTGAATTTAAAATTATTATTTCATCAATAATTTTGTCAAATTAAATTGATTTAAAAATCATTTGCTTATATGTATAATTTATATTTTGGGTTAATATTAAAAATGGTACTTGAACTTTTGTAAAAAGTTTAGTAGAGTTGCTAAAGTTTGATTTTGGACAATTTGGTACCTGAAACAAATTTTGACAAACATTTTTTCCATATGAAGTTTGATTTTGAACATTCTGATACATAAAGCAAGTTTTTGTGTACATTTCTCTTACCTAATTTAACTTGCACTAGGTACTAGGTTATTCAAAACCAAATTTTAGGTAAGAAAAATGTTTGCCAAAACTTATTTTGGATACCAAATTATTCAAAACCAAACTTCAAATACCTTATTGAACTTTTTGCAAAATTTAGGTACTATGTTTGACATTATTCCTTATATTTATTATTTTACTTTATGGCCCAATCTAGTTGTAGAGGTTGAGAGGGAATTAAGTTCCTTACTTTCATTGAAATGTGTTGTAGCTCAACTAGTATAGTGTGTGTGGTATGTGAGTAAATTAAGGTTTGATTCCTGTAAGGCACCTATCATAACTTTATTTCTAAAATTGATGTGTGTTGAACATGCACCAAGGGAGCATGTGGCATGTGCTATGTACATGCTTCCTATTGATTCTTCTTCTTGTCCTTTGGTTAAGCTCAACAAAAAGGCAATTAATTTTACATTTAGCATATTAAAATATATGAAAATGTGTTCCATTAAATTTGGTAGAAAAAATAACCTTAGTTTTTCGGATAAATATGCATTGAACATGCACCAAGGGGCGCATGGCATGTGATATGCACATGATCCCCATTGATTCTTCTTCTTTTCACTTGGTCAAGCTCAACAAAATTGCAATTACTTTTGTATTCAACAAATTGAAAGATATAAAAATTGAAAGATACAAAAATGTGCTCCATTAACTTTAGAAGGCAAACAAGAGCTTAATTTGAGTTCATCAACATAAATTGGGATCATTTAACAATACACCTATTAGAATTTTTTTTTTTTAAATTAACTTGTGTTAAACTGGGACTAAGAAGTTGCATGGCATGTGCTACGCATATACTTCCTATTATTTCTTTTTTCTTTTCCTTGGGTCAAGTACAACAAAAACGCAATTAATTTTACGTTCATAAAATTGAAAGATATGAAAATGTTCTCTATTAACTTTGATATAAAAAAAAAGAGCCTTGGTTTTTCAAATTAATGTGTATTGAACATGCACCAAGGGGGTGAGTCGCATGTGCCATGCACATGCTCCCCATTCATTCTTCTTTTTTTCCCTTGGTCTAGATCAATAAAAATGCAGTTAATTTTGAATTCAAAAAATTGAAAGATATGAAAATAACTCTATCAAATTCAATAAAAAAATGAACCTTAGTTTTTCAAATAAACATGTATTGAGCGTGCACCAAGGGGTTGCATGGCATGTGCTACGCACATACTTCCCATTGATACTTCTTATTTTTACATGTCAAGGTCAACAAAATTGCAATTAATTTTCTGTTAAAAAATTGAATGATATGAAAATGTGGTCCATTAACTTTGGTAGGAAAAAAAAGAGAGCCTAATTTGAGCTCACCAACATAAATTGAGGTAATTTGACAACACATTGTACACCATAAAATGTTGATGAATCAATTTCGACTAAATTTTTTCTACAAAATTGAACAAATCATATATATTGTTAGAAAAATGAGTCACAAGCTAATATGATCATTTCAAACAATTAAAATATCTATCCTTAATTCTATGTTACGATCAACTAAGTAAGTATACCTATCGAAATGGCAGTATAGCAATAAATCACAAGTAACATTCTTACGTGGATTACCAACTACTGGTAATCACTCTAATTTTAATATGTAAGCTACAATTCTAGTTATTATAATTAATTACCTAAAACTACTACTAACCTAATCAAGATTCCCAAAATATCAATCACAATCACAAGTCAAGTTTAAGTTTAATATAGTCAACTAGAAGATTACCTAGACATTGAGTCCCTACTAAATCTTTCATGTAATATTGTAATTCATCAATGATTTTATTAACTTGAACTATAGAAATCCTAATTGTACTTATATCTTTCTCATGATTATCAGTTCCTAGACTTAAATTTATTAATTAAAACCTTAAATAACATTAGTGTTCAAAGAATCCACTATTAGGGTCAACCATACCTAAGATATCACCTTATGTAGAAGATTTATATCATTATATATCCAGGATTACATGCATAACTCATCAATTATGCAGATCTAATTATAATAGTGACTCCTTGATTAACTAATATAAAATTGATAAGTTATTTTTACTCTATTCCATTCATAGGAATTCATGCTTTATCTAATCAATTTTTAGAAAAGTTCCTATGATTCTGTGCTATTATTTTGAAAATATATATTTTTGTAAGCTCTAAAGATTATAAAAAGAAGAAATAAAGTGATTTGAATCAAGATTGGAGCAAAACAACAAAAATGTTTGAAGACAGATTTTAACTACGACCTAAAGATCCCAATCGAAGAGAAGAAAACAAGGCAAAAGTCCAAACCGCGCCCTCAATCGTGCCTTCTACTTGCACCGCAATTCACATTGAGAGATAATCACTCCTTATAATTCAAGATACAACTTCAATCACGCCCAGTATTCATGCTTGTGATTTTAATTGTAGTTCGAGCTGATATAAACCATACTTCTGAAGAGAAAGACACAGCTTATATTGTAGGCTATTGCAGCCGACCTTCGAGCCTGTGATTGAAGCCGCAAAAAGTGACCCTACCACACATGTGCTGTCTTGCAAAAGCACGTAAAGAATAAGAAAAAATTTGTTATAAAGAATTCGCTTTGTCAGCAAGTAATATCTTTATGATTCATTGTGGCAACTGTCCATAAATAAATGCATATAGGCCTCGTAAATTATGTTATACCATATGTAACAAATTCCTAACATAGTATAAAAACCCCTAGATATTTTATACCGAGTTTAAGCTCAAACCATAGAACCGGAAGTCAACCCGAACCCTAAAGTCGACAAAACCTATATCAAACCTAAGGATTTAGATCCGACAATCCCGTCCTCTCAAGCCTTAAACAACGGAAATGAGATAATCGTCGATAGTAGTTTGAAATAACATAAGGAAGCTTGAAAATATCAGATTTACTTATTTCTAATGTATTTCAGATCTTATCGAGATTAGTTTTCAAAAACTGTGTCCCAGTACACTGGACGGTAAAAAAATTCCATCGACACCATTAGATTCATAATAATGTAAGGAATCCAAGAATATTAGTTTTGTAATTTTTCGATAACTTAAAATTACATATATCGCATTTATACGCGTATTTTCTTTACTACTAGTAAATTATTAGTCTTGTTTACTATTCATTATACTTCTCTACTATTCATTTATCTTTACTTTTTCTTACTACCTATTCTTACTATCTATACACCTATTTTCTTACTTTTTACATTTTCAATACATCTTATATCACATCATATTTTACATATTAGTTTTTTTTAATTACAAAAAACAAATTAAATTATTTTTCTCCCCCTTTAATCCCAAAACTGGCACCCCCCTTGTACCATCTATCAAATTTTTTTCATTTTCATTTTACTTTATTACACATAATTTCCCTCCATCTTTAACTATAAATACCCCATTTCCTACCACTTCTTTCGCATACTCATTTTACATAATAAACTCTCTCAAAATTTCTCCACAAATCCTCTCCACACAACTCCTCTCTACCAAAACTCTTCTCTACACATAAATCATTTACCACATATCACCACCCACATAATTCTACACTCATCATCTTCTCCCTTCAACATAAACACACTCTTAGGTAAAACTTTCTACCATTATTTTTCCATGTCATGTAACTTAGCACAACTATGATGTTGTTTTTTAAAAGCTCATGTGAGTTATGGAAGCAATAACATGTTCATGTTCTGTTCTTACAGATGTCAAGAATTTCGATTTTATTATTTCGTTATTATTATGATACTATATTGTTATTATTGTTATTTTGCTCCTAACTTAACTTTGTATATATGTTATTATCTATATGTATATCTATATATTTCTTAGAGCCTAAATACTCACTAACTCTCTGACAAGTTTATTATTATTGCTCTTATTATTGCTGTTCTTTTCTTTCTCTTTCTTTTTCTTTTTCTTTTTTGGGATTAGTCTATTCTTAGTCTCAGGTTTCCTTGATAAAGCTAAGGCCACTAATACTTGATCGAGATACCTTGATGTAGCTAAGGTTCCCAATACTTAATCTTATTATTTTTGCTTCTTATATCTTCAATACATTATTATGTGATATTTATCATTTTTTTCATATTACGTACTCCTGTACATGCATCATCATAATGATATTGTCTCAATAAAAATAAAGAGAAAATTTTCTTTAACAAAGGAAAATGGAAGCAAACTCTTTTATCTTATAACTTCATCACCAAATAAAGCTTTTGTCATAAAAAACATAGAAAAATGATTTTTTACAACTCCTTTTAAAACTCACCATGACTTTTCTTAGATGACAACAAGGGTGATTTTCCAAACAAATTAACTAAGAAAATCAATACTCTCTTTTCATGATAAGTAACATAAAGCTTAATAAAACTTCGTGTTGATAATTCTTTGATATGTAAATTTTCGTTTAAAATCTAAAATTAGGATTTTTCCAATCTCATAATAAAAATTAAGAACTAAATCAGTTTTCAAAGTTAAGATGAAAATGAACTCAATAGTTTATAAACTCACTTAAAAAAATAAAGGTTTCTAAGTTTCTAAATAGTAAGCCCATTTTCAAAGAAATAAAAGAATATAAACATGATAAGCTCAAAAAAACAACAGATGTTATCAACAACTTAAGAAGATGTTGAAAAATGATTTCCTTCTAAGCAAAATGGGTAAAGAACTTAAAAGACCAAGTTTTTACAACTAAAATTATTTTAGGACAAAAAAATATAAGAGGAAAAAGACTTAGTTATCATAACCGTTTAAAAGGAAAAAAAATTATATATATATATATATAACTCAAATTATTAGAAACTATCAACATCTTATGAAAGCTTTCGGAAACTTCGTTTTATCATTATAAGTAAAATTTGTAGAAAACCAAAGTTAACAAAAATTAATTTATTTAGAAAAGAAATTAGAAAAAAAATAAGAATACTCAAATATAATAACCCAAGAATTTACAAAGCTCTTTCAAAGCACTTAGAAAAGAAATTATTAAAACTCAAATTTCAATACCATGAGGCAAATTGTTTTAAGAAAAATAATCGTTGAGGCAACACTATTAAATTTTCCATAAAATATGACTTCATATATATATAATATATATATTCAAAGGATTTTTTTAATCATATAAATATTTATATTTTTACTAAAGGATTTTTTAGTAAAGAGAAGTTTGGAAAATTACATTTCAAGGGCTGGGATTTTCATGGTAATTATGTACCAATCGTTTTCATAACTCAAAAGACTTTTTATAACAAATATAACCTTAGAAATAGATATATCTTTCGAGTAGGTAAAAAATGGTATATCATATGTGAAATTCCGAGTTAAAATGAGTAAGCAATGACCATTTTAAGTTGGGATTTCCCTTTATACAATTTTTGACGAACTTAGTGAATAGACTTAGCAAGTTTAAGCAGAACTTCCAAGAAATACTCATTTTGGGTATTTCTCTTGAATAGGTGACATGGAGACTGAGTTCCCGTATTCTGAGGATTACTTTGACTAGAAGTTTCCACGCAAAAGGCCGAGCGAGTTTATTTGTTACATTTTTGCACTTATGTTTTTGCTTGTAAATTAGTGGCCTTAGACTTAGGAAAAGATAAAATGGAAAAGTGCATCTGCTTTGCATATATGGTTGAAATTATGTTTAAGTATATCAAGGCAGGAAGTGTTCATAATGAATGTTTGATCTAGTATAGGGATGATTGTTTGTAAATTTTATGATCAGCCATAAAATATTTAATTATGCCACGAGTATTTAATTAAATTGATTCATGCATATCATTGGGTGAGTTCATTACATTTATTACTAAACCCTTGGTGGGATAAAGGCATTGTAAGGAGGTTCATAAAGCCCATAAGATCTATAAAACGTTGAAGGATCGCCCGAATTAAATTGCAGTGTATAAACACCCAAATAAAATTACGTTTTTACAGCTAGGTAGTAGCTCGAACAAAAACTACATTCGAATTATGATTATAAAAATCGACCTATTCGACCTGGAAACCCTAACCCTGAATGGAGGGGTAAATCTATTTAACATATGATTCCTAGAAAATTGTATGTATTGTTTACTCACGTGCTTGTGCATCTCATATGATTGTTTAAATAAACTTGATTTGATTATTGGTTATAGGGTGTTTAATTGTGGAAATGATTCTCACTAAGTGCGTAGCTTATACGCTCTTAGATATCTCTTGCAATACTCATATCTTTGGTTGGAGCCCAGGGGATACTTCACCCAGGTAATACCTTTTGGAGCTAAGAGCTTTTGGTTAGAAGTCAAGAATTATAAGTAGATATAGATTTCCAAGTAGAAACTAAAAAATGTTATTATTTGGAAATGGACTTGATAGCATTAGTTGTTTTTATAAGGGAATGCCTCTTAACGTTTGCAAGACTCTTTATATACTTTTTTAGAACTTTGATTTTATTATTATGATTTACTTTCTTAAATCACTATTGTGTATAACTACTTAAACGGCTTGATCCAAAGTTTAGTCCACTATGATCATGAAAGTATGCCTTACACTTGATGTCGAGACTTTTGGGATGGCTAAGTTGTCATACTTAAGTCTTAATATTAAGTGTGGTGGGCTATCACGTTTATGGTACCCTTTGGAACGTGACAGTTTAAGTTGGTATCACAACATGTTTATGAATTTAAGATCATAACCATAGAAATAGACTTAAGAAGAAACAAGTAGAACCAAAATAGAAAAGTTAGTATGGTTAGAATAGGTTGCTAATTTTATCTTCCTTTCTTTTGCATGAATAGATGACCCTAGGTGGAGCTCGTGTGGAAGCTCAGCAATTTCATAAAAAACCTGCTGAAACCTTTACTAATTATCGCCTAAGGCTTAGAGTTCTATGTGAGGAGTTTACTCAAGCGGGAAGACCAAAGTCTATCAAGGAGATGTTCATTTTGTGCAAAAGAGGGTTAAGAAACACCAAGTGACAAAGGATTGTGGAGATGATAAGGTATTACCCAATACGGAAAAAGAGATAGGTTGAGTTGAAAGTGATATATACTATCGAGAGAATGGCGATGCATGTATATGGACATACCATGCTGCGAGAAGCTACCTTCATGTTGTGAAGGGAAGGAGAACCAACCTTTCTAGATTTCCAGACATGGAACTCGATTGGACCTTTGTATGTTTATTCTCATGATGAGTTGAGGGATCATAACGATTGGTGCAAAGTAGACTTTAAAGACACTTTTTATTGGCAAGGAGTGTATCAAAACATTCTCGAGGCACTAACCAATATGTCAACTCAATCACCTACTCGAATCGAGACCCAACTTGCCAACAATGAAGTGTTAGTGGATGTTGCCATTGGTGAAGCTGAGAACGAAGAACTCGAGGTAGAGGAAGAAGATCTAGAAGAGGATCCGGAGGAAGACCCAGAAGAGGATCTGAAGGAAAACCTAGAAGAGGATTCGGAACAAGACCTAGTTGGAGAAAACCCCAATATATCGTGGCAGAAGAGGAACCTGAACAAGGACCAGTTCAAGGAGATCCCGATATGACCCGCGTTGAAGAAATATGGGCCAAGGGAAAAAGTATCTACCTCGGCGTAATGGAGAAAGGCAAGCTCGGATAACCGCAATAATTCAAGAGGCCACTTCCCCAAGGAATGAGGAGGTAACAAATTTCCCAGTAATGAGGAATATCGAGTTGGACACTGAAGCTTTAGACTCTCGACTTTAGAAGAATATGTACGTGCAGAGTGAGTATTCGGTTGGCCGTAGGAGCATGTCACGAGAATCCACACCTCATCGAACGGCTAAAGAAGAGACCCATCAAGGACATGTGACGACCCTTGAAAGTGATGACAGTACTAGAATGTCTAAGCAAGTAAGGGAGCTCATGAGAGAAAGGAGAAGGGAAATAGCAAGAAATTTGAGGCCATTTACGGGTAAGTTATTAGTCTTGTTTACTATTCATTATACTTCTCTACTATTCATTTATCTTTACTTTTTCTTACTACCTATTCTTATTATCTATACACCTATTTTCTTATTTGTTACCTTTCCAATACATCTTATGTTACATCATATCTTATATATTACTCATTTTTCATTACAAAATACCAATTAAATTATTTTTCTCCCCCTTTAACCCCAAAACAAGCGCCCCCCCTTGTACCATATATCTATTTTTTCTTTTTCATTTTATTTTATTACACACAATTTTCCTCCATCTTCAACTATAAATATCCTCTTCCCTCGACTTCTTTCACACACTCATTTTATATAACAAAACTCTCTCAAAATTTCTCCACAAATCCTCTCTACACAACTCCTCTCTATCAAATCTCTTTTCAACTAATACCAAAATCCTTCTCTACACATAAACCATTTACCACATATCACTACCCACATGATTATACACTCATCATCTTCTTCCTTTAACATAAACACAGTCTTAGGTAAACCTTTCTACTGTTATTTTTCATATCATGTAACTTAGTATGAACATGGTATTGTTTCTTAAAAGTTCACGTGAGTTATGAAAGTAACAACATATTCATGTTTTCTCTTGCAGATGCCAAGAATTCCGATTTTATTATTTTGTTATTATTATGATACTATGTTGTTATTATTATTATTGTGCTTCTAACTTTACTTTGTATATATGTTATTATCTATATGTATATCTATATATTTCTTAGAGCATAAATGCTCACTAACTTTCTAACAAGCTTACTATTATTGCTCTTATTATTGCTTTTCTTTTTTTTCTTTTTCTTTTTCTTTTTTTAGGACTAGTCTTTTCTTAGTCCTGGGTTGCTTGATGAAGCTAAGGCAAAAATAAGGCCACCAATACTTGATCGGGATACCTTCATGAATCTAAGGTTCAATACTTGATCTTATTATTTTTGCTTATTTTTGCTTCTTATATCTTCAATACATTATTATGTGATATTTTATTCTTTTTTTTTTTTCAAATTATGTACTCATGTACATGCATCATCATAATGATATTGTCTCAATGAAAATAAAGTGAAAATTTTCTTTAACAAAGGAAAATGGAACCAAACTCTTTCATCTTATAACTTTGTCACCAACTAAAGCTTTTGTCATAAAAAGCATAGAAAGATGATTTTTTACAACTCCTTTTCAAACTCACTATGAATTTTCTTATATGACACCAAGGATGATTTTCCAAAGAAATTAACTAAGAAAATCAACACTCTCTTTTCATGATAAGTGTAAGCCCCGGAAAATTTCAGTAAATAATTCCAAAATAAACATCGAAGATAAACTCTAAAAATGACTCCAAATTAAAGCTGAACTTCGACTAGTCCTAAATCACGAACGAATCTAGAAATTTCTTAATCTTGAGAAAATGAAATTCCTTAAAAATAAAATAAGAACTCAATAGTCTTTAAATCCAAAACCACCACGTATGACAAATTATATACTTAACTGTGACCTGTAAAATCGGGTAATATAGAACCCAAAAATAAATTATTAAAAAGTAAATAACGAATAACCTTTGGAAATAAAACCCAATTCAAGAATTCCGAAAACGTTAAGAAATATTAAATACTTACAAAAATAAAATTTAAAATAAATTTCTCAAACTAAATGTGTTGTATAAACAGAAACCCTCAGTTTCCAAATTGGCAAAGATCTAAACTGGAAAATCACCCGGGAACCCTAAGTGGAATATAGTAGTTCATGTAAACCCCTAATTTTTAGGGTAATATTAAGTTCAAACCCTAAACTGAAAAGTCAACCGGAAAACCTAAGTCAACAAAATACCCAGGAAACCCTAGTAGTTTAGATCCGGCAATCCTGTATTCCTAAACCAAGGAGTCGAAATATGAGTAAAGGGTATAGTTTAGTTCGTAATAACACTAGGATGCTTTAAAAGATAAGATTAGCGAATTTTCGATCTATTTCGAACCCGATCGGCTACAGACTTCGAAATGCGTGTCTCGGGGCTCGAAATATTAAGTATATAATATTAGTCCCATTAGACTTATAATTTTATAAGATTTCCAAATATATCAGTTATATAATTTTTCGGGTTATAAAAGTTACAGTTATAACCTTTTATGGTATTTTCATTACTACCGGTACTTTACATGTCTAATCTACTTTTTGATTTCTTCTACACTATTCACAAGTACAACTACCCATAACCTATTTCTTACATCCTTACATCCTACTTTTACAATTTCATTATTTTCTTACAATTTACTTTTCCAATGTAACTTTATTACTTAAGTTACTTAATTAATTTCAAAACTTATACAACACAACTCATTTTCTCTCTCTCTCTCCAAGGGGCCGGTGCAACTCCCTCCCTCTTCCTCTCCAATTTGTTTTATTTTCTTTTGTTTAATCAAAGCAAACCCTAATCCATTTCTCTATATATACCTCTTTATACCAACTTTTTTTCACTTTCTTTCTTTCTTTCTTCCTTCTCTCTTTAGAAAATTTTTGCAAAAGCTCTCTCCTCTCCCTATCTCAAAACTATAACACACATGCACACACACTCAAATTATTTCTCTTCAAGTTTCTTGATCCTAACATCCAATAGGTAATAGATCCATACCTTGTTACCTTAAATACATGTAATGGCAAGTTCATTCATGTGTGATTCCACACAAAAATCCCCATGACTTCAAGCTAGGGATGTGGAAACACTTGAACATGAGATTCTTGCCATCACAATGTTATAGATCTTGTTATTTGAGTTATTTTTCTATTATCATGTTTTATTATTAAGTTATGTTATTATTATTAATGATTTGTGCATATGCTCATCATCTATTCATATTCACATAACCATCATAGTATTCATGCATTTATAACTAGTATAGTAGACTAGATCTAGTTGTTTTAAGTTCATAAATGCATTAGACTTTTGTTTTATGTTCATAAATAACTTGTAATAGCTTGATGGTAGTAAGAAAGTATTAGAAAGCTCAAGATCTATTTTAGTTTTAACAAAAATCATTTTTGAAAATTCGGATAAAAAGGGAACCATATTTAGAATAGCTATTTTTCAACTTCAAAATGTATATTTTACATAAAAAATGAACGGCTTATGGAATAGATATCATAAATGAGCGATCTTGATGAGTAAAGTTTAGATCTACTAAGAAATATTTTCAAAACAAAGGTAAGTTTACAAAAGTTATATTTCAATCTCAAAAATAAGTTTTAAATTCATAATAAAAGAAGCTTGAAATGTAAACACCCATTTTTCAACTTCAAAACAAGATTTTTATTAAAGAAATGGAAGCCTTAAGGGGTAAGTTTGATTAGGAAATGGTTTTTGAAAGACTAAATGAGTTTTACAAAGAAAACAAACTCAAATGAATTTTTCCAAATTCGGATTTGAAAATAACCATTATTTAAACACATATTTCCAAAAGCTAAAATGAAGATTTTTATAAAAAAAAAAAAAAATGGAAGTCCTAGGGGATACATGTAATAAAGACCAAATTTTCACAAAGATAAGAGAGGTTTATCAAAATATAATCCTAGAACAAGGAATGCTTTCCAAGAATAGATTTAAACAATGTTTTTATTCTCTAAAGCTTTGTCAAATTCGTAATTAAGAAAGACACCTATTAAAACATCTATTTTCTAATCCCAAAATGAACGTTTTATTTAAATAATGAAGATGATGGTTATATAGGTCATCAAGGTTGAGTTTTGATAAAAGCAAGTACGATTTTACAAGAAGAAAAACTATTTTTCTTAAGTCTAGTAAAATTCAAAGTTTTGTAAAGTAAAAGTTTTCAAAAAGAATTCTTGGTACTATATGTATACATATAGATAGATCATCTCATAACCTTCATGACAATAGCTTGTAGGTATTACATGTATACATGATGCATTTGTAGAAATAAAGTAGGAAAAATTTGAGTTGCTTGTCATTTTAAGAAATTCATAATAATGGAGTAATGGCATGAAAACAATTACTTTCCAAACTCAAAATAGAAGTTTTATTAAAGAAATGAAGTCCTTAGTAGCTAGGTGTGGTTGAGCCTTAATTTTATAAGTATCAAATGAGTTTACTTAAAGGAATCACCACAAAAATAATTTTTACAAAATGCAGATTTTGGGATGAACCATATCTAAAAACATGTTTACAAAGTGTAAAATGAGAATTTATATTGAAAAACAAAGGCCTTAAGGAATATACATAATGAAGGCTTAATTTTAACAAGAATAAATAAATTTTATCAAGGAATTTTTCTAAAAACAAGTGAGGATTGTCAAGAATACAAGACTAGCCTTTCTAAGTTGATTTTTCATAAAATCTTACAAGGAAAAAGTTTTCTAAAAATTTCTTGTATTAAATATCATCAAGGATATGTACATATACATCTCATGACATATCATTCATGATAGTAACTTGTTCATATTGTATGTATACTTGCTTTGGATAGCAGAAACCTCATGAACTTTCACAAAATCAATTTTTCAATTTAGTTTTCGCTACTGATCTGAACTGACCAAATCTTTTCGAAGCTTCAAAGTTTTCAAAACTTAAATATGATATTAGAATTAGATGGATCTTTCGAAGTAGATACAAAATCGGTATATAATTTGCTAAATTCTGAGTTAAAATGACCAAGTTATGATCGTTTTAAGTTGGAATTCCCGCTTAGGATGAGAATTACGAATTTGATAGTTTATATGAGATAGAATGATTAGTTTTGAGTTGAAATACTCATTTGGGTATTTCTTCCTTTTTAGGTGACCCCGAAATCAACGGTTCCCTACCATCGCATTACTTTTACTAAGAGACCGGTGATCCAATGGCCGAGTGAGTTTTCCTCTTATTTTGATACCTTGATTATGCTTGTAGCTAGTTGCATTAGAATTGTAGGAACAAGATAAAAACCAGTATGAATAGGATATGATAGATAATGAGACTTTGATGTATGTATGCTAAAGAATACTAAAGCATATCAAAACCATAAATCGATTGGATAACTACATTGTTAAAATTGTTTTGTTTATGTGTATGATATTGATTGGTTACTCTAAATAATGTATGAATAATTGGACCTAAGCAAAAATAAATTGGTCATGCATCGCATCGAACAAGTTGCATTTGGTAGCATGTTACTCCTACGCGGCAGGTCAATTGATATGGTCCGATGACTCGTTTGGAGAATGAGACCCGGTATCAGAGTTCATTCATAGGGAACTAAGGCGCATCGGGGATGCATCCCATGTATGAGCCTAGCCGAGTCGAGTGCTATGAGCCTGAGGGGCTTGGGGACTAGCAGTAGGTCGTGTAGACTTTCAATACCAATTCTAACCCTAGATGTAAACCCCTAAATTTTCGAATCGGTTTAGCACAAAACCCTAACGGAAGTCAAACGAACCCTAAAGGTCAACAAAATCCTAGTTTACCGTATCAATCTAAGTCCGGCATTGCCGTTTTCTTTGGCCCGGGAAAAACGAAGTTGGGTTAAGTAGCTCAAATAGTCCGTAATAAACATAGGTTTATAAAAGTTTCAGTTTCGTGAATTCGGATGTCCTTCGAACCCGATCGGACACAGTTCTCGAAAAACGTGTTCGGAAGCCCGGAATAGAAAAATATTCCGAATATACTGTTAGACTCGTAAAATATAAGTTTTCCAAAATAACAATTTCATAATTTTTCGGTAAGTAAAAACAACAGATATACTATTATACGCGTATTTTCTTACTACCGGTACTTTAATTGTCATATCTACTTTACATTACACTATTCATTACTATTCTACACTATTCTTTATCTCTATTTTCTTACACCTACTCTTACACTCTACATAACCTATTATCTAACTTTTTACCTTTCCATAACTTTATATCACATCTACCTTACTTATACATCTTTTATTTAACAAAATACAAAAATTAAATCACTCCCTCTCTCCTCTCAAAAGTGGCCGGCACCTCTCTCTCTCTCTTCCCTCTCATTTGTTTTAATTTTGCATTTATTTTATCATCCAAAAATCACTCCCCATTTTCCTATAAATACCCCCCTCCTCTTTCACTTCTTTCACACCACTTCTACACTAAAATTACTCTCTCAAAATCTCTCTAGAATTTCTCTCCAAGAAGCTCTTCAAGAAGTTCTCTTTAGGCTCATCTCTTTAGGTAAAAGTTCTTCAAGAAGTCTCCATGTTCATCTACTTAGTATGAGCTTAGTGTATGTTTTCTAAAACCATGAAGGTTAAGAAAGCAACATTAGATTCATACTTTGTTTTTGTTCATAATATAATTTCTTTATGTTCCTTTATGTTCCTTATATTTCCTTTATGTTCTTCATATTTCTTTTATGTTCATAACTATCTACTATATCTAAATAACTATATACATATTCTTTAGAGCATATAAGCTCATAATCTTGCAATTTATTTACCTTTCATGCAATTTATTTACTTCAATGCAATTTATTTATTTCAAGTTGTTTATAAGACTAGTCTCTAGTCTTAGACTTGTCCTAATCAAGTCAAAACAAGTTTTTCTTCTTTCATTTTATTTCTTTATGGGACTAGTTTATTTCTTAGTCCCGGGAGCCTTGAAAAAGCTAAGACTCCAATACTTGATTTTATTATTTATGCTTTATGTTACTTTGTTTATTATTATCCTCATAATCATGTTCATTTAGATTGTTGTCCAAAAGTTTTACTTTCTAAAGAAAATTAAATAAAAGAAGGCTTTTTGTCACTTAGGAATAAGTTTATGTAAAGTATAAAATCAACACAAAACAAACTCATTTCTTTCCATGTTACCAAAAAGAGAACTCACAATAATTTTATAAACTACTTTTGCTTTACAAAGATACTTATTAATTCCACCTTGTTTTTCAAAAGGAAATGTTTTTGTCAAGATGGTTCTTTTCATAAAGAAAGAAAATAAGATGGATGACTTAGGAAATTTCTAAGTAAAGACCTTTGCAAACTAAATAGGCAAAGAAAATTTATGGTTTGAAAAGAATAAAATTTTCACTTTTCAAAGTTACAAGAAAAAGTTAATAAGATTATAGAAATTAGCTTTCTACAAAAAGTCTTTCATTATTCCACTTTGTTTTTACAAAGAAACCAAATTTCATGCATGGGTAATTGTTTTTGAAATAAGAGACATGAGAAAAAGAATGAGAAATGTCGAGTAAAGATTTTTGCCAAAACAAGAAAACAAAGGAATTTACACAAGAAAATGAAGAAAAGCATATTTTCTAGAAAACTTCAAAAATATTATTAGTGTAATTTTATTTCCAAAAATTACTTAGAAAGAAATAAATAAAATCAACATAAAACGTTTTTAGAAAACAAAATAAACAAGTATTCATTTTAAAGAAATTCACAAAAACAATTTCCGAAGAGCTTCAAACCGACATTGTTTTACTTAAGAAAAATAATTTGGACAACAAGACACTTGAGCATGCTTAAATATGAGTTATATAGTTATAAAAAGAGAATTTTTCAACTATATAGATAACTAAGTATTTATCAAACAAATTTTGATTTCTTGAACCAAAGTTGTTTTTACTTGAAAATCCGTGGTAAATTTTGTCACCAGTTTTTCGGAGCCTATGTGGCTTTGTTTGTGGGAAATAATTTTAGAAATGGGTAGATCTTTTCGAGTAGATAGAAATCGGTATATTATATGCGCGATTCCGAGTTAAAATGACCAAGTTATGGCCATTTTAAGTTGGAACATTCTTCCATACGAACTTTAACGTTCTTTGACATTGTTTTGTCAAAATTCAAGAAGATCTTCAAGAAAAACTCATTATGGGTATTTTCTTTGGTTAGGTGACCCCGAGGAAGGATTTCTTCACCCCGAGAACTATTACGATTTAGTGGAGTGTGTGAACGACTCATCCGCTTAGAGGAATAGACGACAATGGCATCGTGAGTTTATTTCCATTAAATGCTACACTTGTTGTGCTTGTAAATTAGTTGCACTAGAGTTAAGAAAAGATAAACCGATATGCATGTAAAATAATTCCTTGAAAGGATTCTAAGAATATCGAAGCCCGAATTGTTCTAAGTGATTGTTTTAGTTTAATATTGATTTGTGTGAAATTCCTTGATCACCATAAAGTTGAAAATAATTATGTTATGACTTTATAAATTAATGAACTCATGCATACCACGAAGTGAGTCACATTACATGGTTGGGATATTATCCTTGGGTGAGAAGGATAGTAGGCTCATGTCGAAAGCAACACTTGGCGGAAGATCCGAAAGCGATTGCTTGGCGGCTTAATGGAATATGCTTGGCGGTTGATCCGAAAGCAAGGTCAAATCAAGTAGGTTCGGAATACTTGGCGATGAGTGCTCGCAAGTATAAAAGTTTTTATTGAATGCTTGGCGATGTGTGCTCGCAAGCTTAAATTTTCTATCATCAAATCTACTTGTTTTGAGTATCACCAAACCCCGAATGGAGGGCGTAAATCCATTCAACATATAGTTCCCGGAAAGCTATATGATTGTTTGCCCACGTGTTGATGCATTACATATGTGTGATTAACCAACTTGTTTGAATCTTGTTACAAGAAGTTATTTATGGAAATAGTTCTCACTAAGCCTATTAGCTTATACCCCGATAGCTACCTTTTGCAGTTCCCGTACTTATGGCTAAGGCCACGTGGACCATGTGGGCAGGTAATCCCTTTTGAATATTAGAACTCTGGATAAAGTACATCATAGTATTAGCATGCAAATATTTATATAATAGCTTAGTAATTTAAGAAATTGTTCCTAAGTATGCACAGTTTATGCCATGGACAAATAATTATTGTGATTCTTCTTTTCTTAATATGTTTTTATATCTCCTTAAGCTTCATTATTCCATATATGGTCCTCTAAAATTGTGAAAGTAAGCCTTACACTTAATATAAAAGCTTTTGGAAATGACTAAGGTTGTCATACTTAAGCTTTAATATTGAGTGTGGCGGGCTGCCACGTTTAGGGTACCCGTTGGGGCGTGACACTAGATACGAAGGGCATAAATTCATTCTGTATATGGTTTTTGGATACCCATACATAATTATCTGCTCATGTGTTTGTTCATGCATAACATATGGATGACTTATAACTTTCTTGTTATGGTACGGAATTAAGGGAATTCTCATAAGCTAGCATAGCTTATACCCCAATAGATGTTTAAATAAATAGGTTGACGAGAGAATGCTACCTGGGGACCGAGATGGTTAGAGCCGAATATGACTTCGGGATTCCGGCAAGATGTAAGAATACTTGAAGATATTAGCTAGGTCTTGTGAATTGCTTTGTAATAGTTTTATGTAATGAAATCTTTTGATGAATTGTAATTGAAGTATAGTGAATTGTATTCCTTTACATTGTTACTCAAGTTGTATCAATATAAAATGTATCACTCCGATGTGTCTCCTCCATGTGTTAGACGCCTTGTACATAGTATAGAAGCCTTCGCGTGACTGAGGTGGTCATTGCCAGGCTTTAATTTTGTGTACAACAGACTGCCACGTTTAAGGTACCCTTCGGAGCGTGACAATAAGTAATATAAAGCTTAGTAAAACTTCTTGTTAGTAATTCTTTGATATGTAAATTTTCCTTAAAAAGCTTAAATTAGGATTTTTCCAATATCATAATAAAAACTAAGGATTAAACTAGTTTTCAAAGTTAAGATAAAAATCAACTTACTAGTTTATAAACCTACTTAAAAAAATAAAGGTTTCCAAGTTTCTAAATGGTAAACTTATTTTCAAAGAAATAAAACAATATAAACATGATAAGCAAAAAAAAAAAAAAAAAAAATAGAAATTATCAACATCTTAAGGAGATATTGAAAAATGATTTCTTTCCAAGTAAAATGGGTAAAGAATTTAAGACCAAGTTTTTAGAAGTAAAATTATTTTCGGAGATAAAAATATAAGAGGAAAAAAACTTAGTTATCAAAAATGTTTAAAAGGAAAAAAAAATATATATATACACACATAACTCAAATTATTAGAAACTATCAACATCTTATGAAACCTTTCGGAAACTTCGTTTTATCATTAGAGATAAAATTTGTAGAAATTCAAAGTTAAGAAAAATTAATTTATTTTAGAAAAAAAATTAGAAAACAAAATAAGAATAAACTCAAATATAATAACCAAAGAATTTATAAAGCTCTTTCAAAACACTTAGGAAAGAAATTGTTAAAACTCAAGTTTCAACACCATAAGTCAAATTGTTTTAAGGAAAATAATCGTTGAGACAACACCATTAAATTTTGCATACAATATGACTCTATATATATATATTCAAAGGATTTTTTTTAATCCTATAAATATTTATATTTTTACTAAAGAATTTTTTAGTAAAGAGAAGTTTGGAAAATTATATTTCAAGGGTTAGGATTTTCGTGGTATTTCTGTACTGATCTTTTTCACAACCCAAAAGACTTTTTATGATAAATATAACCTTAGAAATAGATATATCTTTCAATTAGGTAGAAAATGGTATATTATATGCAAAATTTCGAGTTAAAATGAGCAAGTTATGGTCATTTTAAATTGGAATTTCTCTTATACGATTTTTGACAAACTTAGTGAATAAACTTAGCAAGTTTAAGTAGAACTTCCAAGAAATACTCATTTTGGGTATTTCTCTTGAATAGGTGGCATGGAGATACTCATTTTGGGTATTTCTCTTGAATAGGTGGCATGGAGATTGAGTTCCCGTATTCTGAGGATTACTTTGACTAGAAGTTTTTGCATAAATGGCCGAGTGAGTTTATTTCTTACATTTTTGCACTTATGCTTTTGCTTGTAAATTAGTGGCATTAGACTTGGGAAAAAATAAAATAGAAAAGTGCATATGCTTTGCATATATGGTTGAAATTATGTTTAAGTATATCGAGGCAGGAAGTGTTCATAATGAATGTTTGATCTTGTATAGGGATGGTTGTCTGTAAATTTTATGATTGCCCATAAAATATTTAATTATGCCATGAGTATTTAATTAAATTGATTCATACATATCATTGGGTGAGTTCATTACACTTATTACTAGACCCTTGGTGGGACAAAGGCATAGTAAGGAGGTTTTTAAAGCCTATAAGATCTACAAAACAGTGAAGGATCGCCCGAATTAAATTGCGGTGTATAAACACGCGAATATAATTACGTTTTTACAGCTGGGTAGTGACTCGAACAAAAACTACATTGGAATTATGATTATAAAAATCGACCTATTCGGCCTAGAAACCCTAACCCCAAATGGAGGGGTAAATCCATTTAACATATGATTCCTAGAAAATTGTATATATTGTTTACTCATGTGCTTGTGCATCTTATATGATTCTTTAAATAAACTTGATTTGATTATTGGTTGTTGGGTGTTTAATTGTGGAAATGATTCTCACTAAGCGCGTAGCTTATACCCTCTTAGATATCTCTTGCAATACTCATATCTTTGGTTAGAGCCCAGAGGATACTTTACCCAGGTAATACCTTTTGTAGCCAAGAGCTTTCAGTTAGAAGTCAAGAATTATAAGTAGATATAAATTTCCATGTAGAAACTCAAAAATGCAATTATTTGGAAATGGATTTGATATCATTAGTTGTTTTTATAAGGGAATGCCCCTTAAGGTTTGTAAGACTTTTTATATATATTTTTAGAACTTTGATTTTATTGTTATGATTTACATTCTCAAATCGCTATTATGTATAACTGCTTAAACGGCTTGATCCAAAGTTTGGTCCATTATGATCGTGAAAGTACACCTTACACTTGATGTCGAGAGTTTTGGGATGACTAAGGTTATCATACTTATGTCTTAATATTTAGTGTGATAGGCTGTCACGTTTAGGGTTCCATTTGGGGTGTGACATAGTATAGAGTAGAAAGAGAATTTTTTGTAACAGAAACCTTTCTTCTTGGTAGAGATTCAAGTTTTCTGGGTAATTTCATATTTACTCAATGTTTTGTTCTCACAAGACCTTATGCTTAATCAATAATATTTATCTGTATTTCATATTATTTCTCTTGAATCTGTGTTTATTGTTAATATTCATGGAGAAATAATCATTTTAACTTAGGGTCTTGTGAATCCAAGACCTAATTCATGTGATTTCAATGCATTTTAATCGAACATTGATTAAGTACTTGTAATTAGCAACTCGAATTGAGTTTATGTTAGTGCATTCACATATGATTTTAACTGCATAGATTGAGCGATTGTTCTTTTGAATAGATCTAGCTTGTTAATGAAGTTGCTCATTATCACCTAGAGATAGGGATAGTGAAACTTTCTATCATTTGATTTTGAGCTCATAAAAATGGGTTTTAAATTAAAGGACTCTTAAACTTTTTACGGATCTAGGCTGTTGATAACTTGTGAAGATATTTCGTTGGTCTAACCTTGAGAGAGGTTTTAGCTTATCTTAGTAAATCAGATAGTACATGTATATCTAGCTAATAACTCTTTGAGTTAGTTAAGAAATCACATGATAAAAACTTAGTGAAGCAGACCCTAAGCTCATTCTTACATTAACAAAACCTATTTCATAACTTTGCCTTGAAATGTGTATATATTTAGTTTTAATTTAACTTTAGCTTTTTGTTTTTCATAATGTACTTCTAGGTAAGTTTTTCTTTGGTTAGATTATAGATAAAAAATGAGAATGGCAGATGCTAACGATCCCTAAGAAATACAACCTAATACTTTCTATATTATTTCAGTAGGTGCATTTCCTAAATGGTAGTTGTGTGACCAAAGTTGAACAAAACTTTTTAGAATTTTATTTTATTTTTTTAAAACAACAACTTAATGTCTTGCATACAGAATTGAACAAAAATCAACCAAGAATACAATATGCTAGCAATATCAATTCATGAAAATAATAAAAACACAATTGATTTTAAGCAAACTAGTTATTTTTAAACACTAACAAAGTGCGTTACAATTCAGACTTAGGGTTCATCAGTGCTTAGGTAAGAAAATCTACTTCATTCTACAAAACATGATTAAAGGGAACATAAAAGATAAAATCATAAAAAACATGCAATAATCCCTTTGATTTGTGTAGTCTTGCAATCTTTAGTGATCTTCATGTTCTTGACTTGAATAACACTCCTTCTCGCTCTAAAACTCTCTTCAAGTGGAAAAGTTGTTTCTATAGATTGTTAGGCTCATCTAAGGTAATATTACACTTAACATGACTACATGAGTGCAAACATGGCCACGCTTAATCTTATTTTCATCTGAATCTTACAAAAGATCTTCATGGATATGCTAAACATAGTGTTGGAACACCACTCTTTTCATGTTTTCGGTTCCTTTTATCTTGAATTTCTAAACAAACATTAGTGCAAACATAAGTCGTCTTTCATCTCATAATAGACCTTTTTGTGTTGAACATGAGTTAAACATCAGTTGGTGTTCCACTTATGTTTCCTTTCCATTTCAAGCACGACTTTAATATAAGGTCATATCCCATCCTTTGTGGTAGAGCTTTAGCATATTAAAAAAATTTTGAGTTGAAAAAATTATGAAAATTTATATATAGCTAATCTTTAGACTTAATTTTTTTTTTTTAGCCAAAGTAATCACAAGCCTTATGGTTAAATTCAGCTAGTGTAACTCATTTCATTCGAAGTTTAGATATATTATATATATTATATTTTTATCCATTAATACCTTTCCTTCATGAAAAAGCTCTGATAGATAGATTAAACTTTGAGCTAAATAAATTATAGAAATTCATAGGGATAATGTAAAGAATGGTATCTGAACTTTCATAAAAAGTTCAATCAGATACTTAAAGTTTGGTTTTGAAAAATTTGGTACCTAAACAAAGTTTTCGTGAAATTTTTTTCATACCTGAAGCTTGATTTTAACAATTTTGGTACCTGAACAAAGTTTTCATGAACTTTTTCATTAAATTATTCAAAATCAAACTTCATTTACTTAATTAAACTTTTTGCAAAAAATTCACATACTATTTTTGTAATTAACTCAAGTTTATAACAACCCATTGTCTAGACATAAATCTTATAACCAATGTAATCAGAAGTCATTTAATAGGAGCCAAAAGCAATAAATTGAATTGAAATCCTCCAATAGATAGAGAAAGCTGTGACAATTAGTTTTATTCATTATTTGCATGTTGTTTTTGAATTGATTTTAGTTTGTATTTAGATTGTGCCCACATGGATAAATATTTTCATGTAACCTTAAAGGGAATCAATTGTTGACATTTCAATGAAATTATCTCTTGATTGAGTTCAATTGTTCAAATAATTCCAACCTTGTTCTTTTTTTTTTTTCTTATCTCTTTGGGAATTGTGATGAACAATATTGTTTAGTCTCTTTGTGGTTATATCAAATAAGTTAAGTGTAGCTCAATCCTTTTTGGTGAGTTATGTCCATGAATGAGTTCTCCATATTTGCAATTCATTTATCTTATTTGGAAAATCATTTTAAAATAGGTTTTCATTGTCGCGGTAATGATTGGTTTATGAAAAATAGGATACTAGCTAATTCAATTTTTTATTAGGAGAAAATCACAAGAGAAAAATTATACAGGAGAAAAATTGGGAGAAAATCACAATGGTAGAAATCAAATCTTCTCATATACACACCATAAAATCAATAATTGATACATAAAATAATATCTCTCCCAAAACTCAATAACAAATATATACAAAATAATTATTTTCTTAACCTTCAACACTCACCCTCGAGTTGGAAGGTGTAGATTCACAATTTCTAACTTGCCTAATAAATGATCAGATTGTTTTTGGCTAAGTGCTTTGGTCAATATATCTGCTAACCATTCTCTGATAGGCACATGACATGTGATGAGATGATTGTTAATAAGCTTTTCTCATATAAAATGACAATCTACCTTGATATGTTTTGTTCTCTCATGAAACACAAGATTGGCTGCTATGTAAAGTGCTAATTGACTATCACAATATAACCTTGTTGGCCCATAAGAACTTTAATAAATTATATAACCAAACAATCTCACTTGTTGCATCAGCCATAGCAAGGTATTTTGCTTCAACATATGATCTGGATATCGTTGCTTGTTTCTTAGACTTCCAAGAGATTGGTGCCTTGCCTAGCTTGATGAAGTACCTTGTAATGGATTTTCTACTATTAGGATAGCCAGCCCAGTTTGAGTCACAATGCCCTACAATTATCAAGACTATGTTATCTCTTGGAATCAATATTCTTTATCCAAGACTGCCTTTAATATATTGAACCACTTACATAGTAGCTTCCCAATGATGTTCACTTGGATTCTGCATGAACTAGCTTAATATGTATACTACATAAGTGATGTTAGGCCTACTCATTAAATATAACAACTGTCTTATAAGTCTCCTATACCTCCTTGGATTTGTAAAAGGTTCTCCATTATCCTTTCCCAATTGATAATACTGCTTTATTGGAAAGAGACTCAGGTTTGCCCAGTTAAATCACATTTTATCAAAATATCTAGGGAATATTTACATTGTGACAAGAATAGTCCTTGTGATGATCTTGTTATTTCTGTCCCAAGAAAGTCTTTTAACTTTCTGAGATCTTTAATATGAAAGCAATGATCAAGATATTGCTTAAAATTTTCACATGCCTTTGGGTTATACCCTGTAAGCACATTATCATTGACATACAATAATAGAGCCAGAATTAACTCTTCCTTGGAGTAGATGAACAACAAATGCTCTGTGGAACTGGTGGGTGTCGAATCCACAAAAATAAATATTTATATTTAACCTACTCTAAAGAATTGTAAATAGGGTTGAGCAGGATCGTCTCCACAGGGAACTAGTAAAAATCTATTTCTATCAAGATTGAGAAAAGAGAAAAATTGGGGAGTTTTTGAAATCAAACAATTAAATAAATTCTATATCTAAATACGAAAATTCTATATTAGGAAAATATCCAACCAAAGTCTTACCACAATTCAATTCTTGGGATTGATCATTGACTCAAAGATTATTGTTCTTTTATTGAATAGATTGGTTATGACTTTCAACACGCTCTGAAATTCTATCTTTCCTCAATGATTCGATAATCAAGATAAGATCTTTGATTATTTCCCTAATTGATTAGACAACCCTAAATACGCTCTTAGGATTTAATCTATCAATTGCTTTATGAAATGGAGAGACTACCAATCCTAATCCAAAAGCATGAATCATTTAAACTAGATCATATTTCACCACAACACAAAATCAATCATCTGGTTATAATTAATCGTGTTGTTTCATCACATATATTAGAAAGATCATACAATTACGGATATGATTTCCTAATTGATTGATTATTGTTTGTTAATCATACAACCGGATCCAAAGTTGCAATCAATAAACATACAATAATAACATATAAAGCAGATGAAATATGAATACTCAATTTAAGAACTATATAATAGAACCGTTTTGATCTCACAATCCATCTTGAATTGAATATGTAGCAATCCTTTGGCTAGATTTGGAGTTTAGCCACTCATGACCCTTAGAATTCTCTCTAGGGTTTTCTTACAAAATTGTATCTGAATATGGAATGAATGAATCCTCCTGAAAGAAACCCTAAATAATATATAAATACAAGTTTGGAAGTTATGGAATTCGTAGGGACAAAGGCTGGATCCGTTTAGATCATGAATTGATTGGCCTAAATGCTTCATGGCTTTTCATTTACCCAGCCGTTACAAGAAGGCTGGCGAAATTCCCAGGATGGCTGGTGGCTTTCTTCATGAATTGGTCGGCGTAAGTGATTTACGCTGGTGAAAACCCAGGATCGCCGCCAGCTTAGCAGGCGGCTTACATATAATGTTTAGCGTCCAGAGACGAGATGGCCGGCGGCCTAAATAGATACGCTGCCGGCGTTCCTTCTTCAATTTGTTCACTGGCGAAATTCAAGATACGCTGGCAGCCTTCTTCAATCCTTCTTCAGCCTTTGTATGTTTTATATCAATCGCCGATGAAATCCAATAAAGTCCGGGGCTTAAGTCCATGAATGGCCGGCCTATCTTGCTGACTTTTGCTCCTTGTATATATTTTACTCCAATTTTGTATTATTTGCTTCTTTTGGATTCAAAGACCTGATATTCATATAAATCACGATTAAGTACCGATTCCATATAATTTCTACAAAATTAATACTAATTAATCCAAATTAAACCAATGAATTATTAAGTAATATTCATCTTAATAGGAACTTTGCTCAAAACCACATTTCTTCAACGCACAAGTCAACTTTACAAACCAATTTCACTCGGCCGATCATAACCCATGCAGTGATTTCTATAAGCAATAGTATTGTCCCTTTTGTGTTTCTACAAATCAAGTGGAGGTTCCATAGAGATTTCTTCACTAATATCTCCATGAGCAGAGGCATTGTTAATGTCCATTTGATGGAGACCCTAGCCCCTAGCTACAAGTAAAGCAATTTCAGCCGCATAGTAGTCATCTTGGCTACTGATAAGTCTATTTTACCCTATTTTATTCATAGAAATTTGGGCTTAAATTGATTTATATTTTATTAAATTCCTATGAATCTAGTGCTTTTAATGTTTAATGTTGTTTTTTAGCTCATAGAATCAAAAGAAGAAGAATTAAAGTGTTTAGAATCAAATTTGATGCAAAACAGCTACAAAACTTGAAGATAGATCTTGTCGAGCCCTGCAAAAGCACTTGTCGAGTCCTAAATGTTAAGGTAAAATAAAGAGAATTGGTTTTGCTTGCCCTAAATCGAGCCTTCAACATGACTCTTGAAGAATGATTTGAGGAGATCGAGCCCTAGAAGTAAAGAACAGCTTTTGTCGTGCCACATTATCGAGGCCTAATCTTGACTCATGATGAAGATTAAATGAAGAATAGACCTTTCCTAAGAAGCACAAGTTGAGTCAAGCCCAAAGTATTGATCCTTCAACATCGTCAATTTACCCTTCAATGGAAAGATGAGCAAAAACTCATATGTTTTGACAAAATGCTCTAGCTAAGGTCAAGTCCTGACTTTAATGCAATACTTGAGCATTCGACCTATCCCACAGCAAGAAAATGTGTGGGTAAGTGATATAGATGTGTGAAGAAAGAAAATAAATTCTATTATTAAAGAATCCGCCACATCAACAATAAGATCGTCATGATTTCTATGTCTTGAGCCTATAAATAAGCGCACAGGCATGCGTTGTACGTAGATGTAACATATGTAACAAATTTCCCTAATATAGTATAGAGAGTGAATTCTAAGGCGAAAGAATTTGTTTCTTCTTGCTTTAGAAATCTCGTGTTTTCTAGGTAAAATCAATTTAACCTATTGTTTATAATTTTTGCAAGACTCTGTTCTTAATTGTAATATTCTTCATTAATTCCATATTATTTCTTTAGAGTTCGCTCTTAATTTCTAAATCTATGGAGAAATAATCTCCTGCAACTTAGGGTTTGTGAATCCAAAATCGTGATTCATGTGATTTCAAATGCACTTTTAAGTAAATATTGACTAGGTATTTGTAATTAGTAGCTTGATTTTATTTGCGTGGGTCTAATTGCATGATGCACCAGTTAAATTCATGTTTGATTTCGCTAAAATAGGCTGAGAGGTGATTTTATTGAATAGATCTATAGATACTAATGGAGTTGATCCTAAACACCTTGATAGAGGAATAGTGAAAACTTTCTATCACTTGTTTTGAAATTGATTGAGTTGGTTTTAAAAAAGAAGGCTTCTTGATCTTTATGCAGGTTTTAGTACCATTGATAACTTGAGAAGAGATTTTGGTGGTCTGGTCTAGACCTAGAGCTACTAACCTTGGCTTTAGCTTACACCAGTGAATCTGACATTACAAATACACCAGCAAACAACTCTCTCAAAGTTTTGTCAAGAAATCATATGATAAGGAATTGGTGAAGCAAACCTGGGCTCTTGTATTACATATTTACAAACTCATCTTTAATTTCCTTGAGAACGTTTGTGAATATCCATTAACATAGCATAAGTTCTGTTTTCATTATGATCTTTTGATTTTTTTTTTCTTTGGCTAGATAATGGATGAAATGTGAGTAAGGTAGATGCTAATGATCTCTTGAAGTATGACCTAATATTTTCTATACTACTTCAGTAGGTACGCTTACCTAATGTGGGTAGTTGCTATTCGGAGTTAAATAGAACTTATCGGTTTTTATAAATTTTTAAAAACATCAACTTCGTGGTCTTTAAAATGGCTTTAACATACAACTGACCCAACAAACACAAACCAATTTCTACTGGATCAAAGTTTCATTAAAGTCCTCCCCCTCGACTTAGGAGCAGCCTTTGGCAACCAAACATGTCTCATATAGCTCTGCCGTACCATTCACCATATATTTAATCTAGTAAACCCATTTATACTTGATAGGTTGTTTCCATGGTAATAGCCAAGCATAATTCCAAGTTTAGTTAGCTTTTAAAGCTTAGAGGTCCTTTTCCATTATGGCACACCATTATAGGTATTGCATAGCCTCCGAGTAATGTGTGGGCTTGTCGCTCGTTCTGATGGCAACCAAGTAGGAGAAAAATTACCATAAGAAAGAACATGAGTACATGGATATGCATTTCCTAAAGAGATCGGTTGGGTTGAGGACTCAATGGGATGGATTGAGGTGTAGTAAATGTAATCTTGAAGATAGGTAGGAGATTGCTGGTCTTACCGGGGCTGAGATGGTGCTATTGCTGATGCTTGAACTCCTACTAGATTAGAGGAAATGTCTCCCCCTATTCGATCTATAATTATTTGTGGCCTCATTCGATCCTTATCTCACAGTTGAGCTTGCCTCCATTTTACGGTTATTGTTTGCAAGAGTGTGCTCTATGATTGACTGCTCCGATGGCTCATTTTGAGATTGTTCCATAGTTGAGTTCACTAGCTGAACTAAAGGACTTGCAACTTCTTAGTTATCTGCTTCACCTAATTTAGACTTAGGGTGTTGTAGGCTCCATGTAGCATCATGACTCTGAGCACATAATTTTGTTTCAAAAGGCATTTGGTGTCAAAAATCCATGCACTACTAGGCTATTACATGCATACAGAAGCTACAAGGCAAGTTTCTAAACTGATTGTAATTTCACTTAACCAACCATTATCTTTTTTGCAATTTTACGCCCAATTCATTCAATTATAACAATAATAATAAAGAGATAAGGGAAGGAAAATATCACAACATCATTTAACGTGAAGTTTGACCCACCTCCTAGTCTCTATGGTTCAACAATGCCTCACTCTTCACACTTCATTCAATAAACAATTGCCTCAATAACAAAACTTCAACAAATGCCTCACAAAGAAGACTTCACAATAACGGCTCAATGCTTGAGGACTTCACTCAATTGCCTCAACACATGAGAACTTCATTTATGTGTCAAACACATGAGGATTTCATTAAAACATTCAAACAAAACACAAACAAATGTGTGAATGGTGTCATATAATATTAGCTTACTAATCTCAGTATGACATTATTCACATCTTCACTCAACAAAAACAATATATAAAATGTGAGAGTATTATCATATAACCTCTACAATTAAGCCATACTCTTTTACATAAAAAAAAAACTCCATACACTCCTATTTATAAGTGTAAACCCCCGAAGTTTTGTGATCAATTAAAGTTTAAACCCTAATTAGAAGTCAATCAGATCTCTAAAGTCAACAAAACCCTAGTCTATCGTAACCGTTCAAGTCCGGAATCCCTGTTTAAGAAACCCTAAGAAAGTAAGAAAGAGTTTAGTGAGTAGAATAGTTCGTAATTATCTAAGGAAGCTTAAAAAGATCAGTTTAGTAAAACCGCGACTCGTTTTGAACCCGATCGGACACAGTTCTTGAAAAACGTATCCTGGGGCCCGAATAGTAAAAATATTCCGAATATACCATTAGACTAGTAAAAATATAAGATTTTCAAAAATATCAATTTCATAATTTTTCAGTAGCTAAAAATGTCAGATATTGCATTTATACGCGTATTTTCTTACTACTGGTACTTAAATTGTCATGTCTACTTTACATTATACTATTTACTACTATTCTACACTATTTATCTATCTCTACTTTTTCTTACAACCTACTCTTACAACCCATTCATCTACTTCTTATAATTTTCATTTCCAATACAACTTCACATCTTTCATATCTTACTTTTCATTAACAAAAATACAAAAAAAAAAAAAATTTCTCTCCCCCTCTACACTCCTAATTGCGCCGGCCATGGCCCCCTCCCCTCTCCAATTTGTTTGATTTTCATTTATTTAATTAACAAATTTAACCTCCCACATTTTCCTATAAATACCCCCTCTTTCTTCCACTTCTTTCACACTTTTCATACACTAAAGTTACTCTCCCAAAATTCTCCAAGAATTCTCTCCCAAGAGTTCTCTCAAGTTTAGTTCTTTAGGTAATATTTCTTCAAGTCTTCTTTACGTCCATTTACTTAGTATGAGCTTAGTGTGTGTTTTCTAAACCATGAAGGTTAAAAAAAGCAACAATAGGTTCATACTTTGTTTTTATTCATGATCTAATTTCTTTATGTTTCTTTGATACATATAATTATCTAAATATATATATATAGCTATATATATCTTTTAGAGCATATAAGCTCATTTGTTTTGCAATTTATTTACTTTCATATTGTTTTTAAGACTAGTCTTTCTAGTCTTAGACTTGTCCTCTTCAAGTCAAAACATTTCTTTTTCTTTATGGGACTAGTCTTTTCTTAGTCCCGGGATACCTTGATGAAGCTAAGGTTCCAATACTTAATTTATTTCTTTACTAGCTTATTTTTTTAAGTTATTATGTTTCTTTATGTTTTCATAACTTTATGATTCATCTTTATTCATGAACATAATGACTTTTGTCTCAACAAAATAAATGAAGAAAGGTTTTCTTAAACATTCTTTTCTAGAATTAAAAGTAGGACGTGATTTTTTTAAACAAACTTTTCTAAAAAATCTAGAGGAGCTCATAAACATACATAGAGAAAACTTTTTGAAATAAACAAAAATTTTACAAAAACTTCACTTTTTCATCAAATGCTAGAAATTATTTTCATCAAAATAGAACGATCTCAAGAAATTATTTCTCTAAATATAGAATTGTTATTATTTTCAAAAGTGTTGGAAACTAAGCTTAGAAAATAAAATCATTCCTTAGGAATTTAAAGAGATTACGGAAATTAAATTTAGGAAAAGAAAAATACTCATTTGAAATAGCTTAAGATATTTTCAAAAGAGGAATATTTCAAAAGTTCTCACTTTCCAAAAATCTTTAAAAGATTTTACTTTTTCATAAGTTTGAGAGAACTTCATTAACTTCATATGAGTCAATAAATATATGTATATGCATTTCAAAGGTTTTGGAAGCTATTATAATATCTATCTCTTCAAAATGAGCTTTGGATACAAAGAAGGAAATCAAGTTTATAAAAATTCGAAGTGAATCTGCTCGCCACTTTTTCGAAACCCAAACGATATAGTTTGATGAAAATAAGTTTATAAATAGATATATCTTTTCGAATAGGTAGAAAACGGTAAATTATATGCGAAATTCCGAGTTAAAATGAGCAAGTTATGGGCATTTTAAGTAGGAATTTCCTCCTATACGATTTTACCGCGATTTTAAGAAAAGTTTAGAATCCTCAAGAATAGAAATTCTATGAAAAACCCATTTTGGGTCTTTCATCTTGTTTAAGTGAAGGAGGAACCAAGATCACTTTCCCGGAAGACTACTTTTATTAGGATCAACCGACATGGAGTGAGTTAATTCTTTACTAAGTTACATTTCCTTATTTGTGCTTGTAATTAGTAGCACTAGAAATTAAGGAAAAGATAAAAGTATTGTGTGATTTGAATTTATGATTAGTTGAATATAAGTTAAGAATATCGAAAGAGGAAATTGATAATTACATTGTGATTCTTGCATTGATATGATGAATATTGTTTTGATCGCCTTTAACTTGAACTCACATTATCTGGTTAAACTTATATTGAAAATAATTCATGCATATCATACTAGTGAGTCATATTTGTTTCACTACTATTCTCGTGTGGGGAAACGAGGAAGTGGTAGTGGTGGCAAGTAGGAGCCGGAATGTCTACATGGGCCAGTAGGAGCCGGAAAGTCTACAAGGCAAGCGGAAGCCAGCAAATCTGCAAATATTGATGGTCGTATGGGCCGGTAACCTCCCAAACCCCGACATGGAGGGCGTAAAATCCATGCTACACATGATTTCCGATTAATCTTGTGTATTTTGTTTGTTCATATGTTTGGTGCATTCTCATATGATTGTTTAAGTACTTGTTTAATTTATGAAAATGTTTTGTAGATGGAATTATCTCACTAAGCTAGATTTGCTTATACCCCTATAGCTTTTTGTTACAATATGATTACCTTTGGTTGCCACTAAGGAGCCCCGTATGCTAGGTACGAGCTTAAGCTATTAGGAGTTTTTGGGAGAAGTTATATGTATTTAGTTCTGAATATAGACTTCTAAGAAAATCTATATAGTAGGCTTATGATATAGTTATGATTACTTTTAGTTATAACATGACTTTTAAGATGGGGGAATGCTCCTAAGATGATGTAAGGAATTATTATTTAAATGAAGGTTTCATGTTTATTTATATAAGTTATTGCTTGCTTTTATTATCTACTTAAATGTAATACCCCTGTGAGTCTCCTACTATCTTGGAAGCACGCCTTGCATGTGATATCGAAGCTCCTGCATGACTAAGGTTGTCATTCATTAGCTTTAATATTATATGCAGCGGACTGCTACGTTTAGGGTACCCTTCGGGGCATGACAATAGGCCATTAAAAAACATGCCATTGCCCACCCTCCCTCCCTCCCTTTTCTAGGAAAAAAGATAAAAATGTATTTTTAAATCGACTGATAGCCAAAGATTTTAGTGAATATATATAAAGATAATGAGAAGAAGATATTTGATACTAAAAAAATAAGCTTTTAAGATTGAAGAAGAAGCTATGATCTCAAAAACATCAATCAATAAGATATTGTCTTATAAGAACAAGAATTTGTCTAAAAAAAAAAAGAAAACTTTAAAAGATAAAAAAGAAAATTATCTTTATGGTAAGATGTTAGTAGATTTTTCCCTAGAGAGAGATTTTATTTTATTAACAAAAGATTTTAGATCATGTGATATGATTCAATTTAAAAATGATTTTGCCATTTTAAAGATACATATTATGCATTATGTAATTTCAAAACTGATATACTATCAATCAAACTAAATCTCCCAATGGTATATACACTAAGAGTGTGGACATCTAAAAATGATGATAAACCAAAAAAGCTCACGGATATTTGTGGTGGTTACTTAGAACTTCCTTCAAGTGAAATATATTTACAAAGGTTTAAACTTTTGTCAACCCATGATACATTCAATTTTCATATTAAATTAGAGAATTACAAAATTCTACTCAATATTATCAATTGCTTACAAAAGCAATCATTTGAGATTAACTCTGATGTATTGAACTTTATACAAAATAATTATAATGAATTAGTGAATGCTGGTAGTGAATGTTGGTTTACTTATGCCTAAATTTCTAACATCATTGAATATGAAAAAATCAATTGTTGTATTAAGAAGAACTTACATAGATGATTCATCACATTCAAAATATAAATTCAAATATTCGAAGTTGGTTCACGAGTTCATGAAACACATTCAATGTGCTCGCTATGAATCCTTCATAATAGAACTTGCACCTACCTATGAAGGATATACACTTTATCTCCCAGCTTATATTGATTTTTTTGGTAGAATCTACCGCTTAAGAATATTACATTTCCATGAACATGATTTAGCTAGAATTTTAATAGTTTTTACCAAAGAAAGTGTGAAATGATGTAATTATAATTACAATGATAAATTATATAAAAAAATATTAGATGTGCTTATGGAATCTACATCATTTCAATATATGAAGTTCCATAACTATCAAAATGCTATAATATGGCTTAATCATAATTTCAAGAATTTTAATTCAGAAAAAAGTCTCATCAAATTTGTTGTTGATGCAAAAATTCCATATCAGTTCATTAGTAAGGTTATTTGTTTCAAAGAATATGATGGTTAGATGAAAAAGGCTCCAATAGCTATTTTTGATGTACCAGCAAGCCGGTCCAATCCTACTGGCGAAGGATTATTTCAAAGTTGTTGGCTGCTACCTTATGTCTAGCTATGCTTGTATTAGCACCACTTAAGATGGATCGACAGAATTCAAGCATGGTCTTTAGATGGTTTTTCCTAATAGGTTCACTTTCTTCCTAAACTTCTCCTCCTCCATTCTATTGGCCATCTCTTCAAGATAAATTCTCTTCTCTTCCTTAGCTACTATTCTCATGATTCTATCCATGCATTGAGGTTCTAGAGTAAAGGGAATCAAAGGGTGAGATGGACTCCTAATCATAATCCTATAGTTTTATTATCGTAAAGAATTAGTCTACAAAAAGCCTCTATATTACAATAGAACAAACTATAGACAAACACACATTTAGAAACTAAACAAAACAATGAAGCAACAACAGATTTAAGTATACAACAACAACAACAAGCTATACAAAAAAAAAAAAAAAAAGAAATATTAACAAAGAATTAAAGAATGAAGTTAAACTAAAAACTAAACAAACTTGTACGGAAACAAATGAAGCCATACAAAAGAAAAAGAAAAACTAGCTAAGCATAATTACAAACATGTACAATATTGTTTACAAAATAGGTTATACACAGATATTTACATAAAAACAAAAGCACTGAGTTAGTACTATGTATAGATCAAAACATTTATAGAAAAACTAAAACAAAAAATAGAAGTAAAAAGCAAAAACTATTCACACTAGTCATAGATTTAAAACTTTTAGGTAATGCTTCATTGATCTTCAAATAAATGAATCTAATGCTGATCCCCGGCAACAATGCTAGAAAAACTTCTTTGGTGGTTAGTGTTGTAAGCTTTTTAAAACAAAACACGAAGGTGAAGTTTTAAAAAAATTATAAAACTTGTTAATAAGTTATGTTTAACTTCGGTTGCAATCACCAACATAGGTAAGCATACCTACTGAAGTAACATAGAAAGCATTAGTTTTTTAGGGATCGTTAGCATCTACCATAATCACTTCAGATCTATAATCTAGCCAAAGAAAAACTGAAAAGAACATTATGAATAACAAAACACTAAGTTAAGATTAAAATTAATTATATATATGTTTTCAAGGAAAATTTATAAGATAGGTCTATTAATGTAAGAGTGAACTTAGGATTTGCTTTACTAAGTCCCTATCATGTGATTTCTGAACAAACTTAACGAGTTGTTTGCTAGGTATACTTGTACCATTATATTCACTAAGGTAAGCTAAAACCTCTCTCAAGGTCATAAGCTCTAGATCCAAATTAGATCATCGAAATCTCTTCACAAGTTATCAACAACTTAGATCCACAAAAAGTTTAAGAATCATTTGATTAAAACCTATTTTAATGGAATTTAAATCAAGTGACAGAAAGTTTCACTATCCCTATCTTTAGGTGATCATAAGCAACTTCATTAGCAGCCTAGATCTATTCAAAAGAATAATTCTCGATCTATTCAAAAGAATAATTTCTCGATCTATTCAGTTGAAATCGGACATAAATCTAAATTGTGCATTCACATAAACTCACAAAATAGGATTCGAGCTACTAATTACAAGTACTTGATTAATTTTCAATTAAAATGTGTTGAAATCACATGAATCAAGTCTTGGATTCACAAGTCTTAAGTTAAATTGATTATTTCTCTATAGATATGAACATTAAACACAAATTTAAGAGAAATAATATGAAATTTAAAGATGACTATTAGGGATTAAGCACAAAAATCTTGGAAAAAAAATGTCATATTAAATATGAATTTACCTAGAAATCTTGAATTCCTTCAAAAAGAGGAATTTCTCTCACTAGAAATTCTCATACTATTATATTCTATATGAAGAATATGTTACATATGGTACAAGACAATTACAATGCCTGTGCACGTTTCTTTATAGGTGTCCAGGCATAGAAAACTTGAAGATTTTATTCGCTGAGATAGTTGATTCCTTTTAACATAATTTGTACATATCTCACATGTATATGCAGGGCAACAAGCATGTGATAGCAATGTAAGGTTACTTATTGCAACTTGAATCGTGGGCTCAAAGGTTTGCCGCAACATAAACTGTGCCTTTTCATTAGAGGCGTGAATTGTGTTCAGTTTATATCACTGATGCGATTCTGGATACAATTTGTGCTTTTTCCTTATTTCTTGCCTTCGATTCATTCTCTGAAGGCACGATTGAATCCATCATCAACTATTTCAGTTGTTTTGCTCCAAATCTAATTCAAATCACTTTGTTTCTTCTTTTCTTGATTTTAGGAGCTGAAAAATAACATTTTCACAATGATAGTACAAATTTATAGGTATTTATCTAAGAATAAATCAAATAAAGCATGAATTCATATACATTGAATAGAGTATGAAAGGCTTATCACACTGCCCCTCAATTTAGCATTCGGGTAAGAGAACATTTGTAAAAGATATAATGCTTAATTAAAAGATCCCAAGTTACACTAAAGAAACAACACATTTTAGCACACAAAACACAAGCCTAGTGTTTTATCATTCCCAAAAACTTTGCTCTAAAATGCAGTTAAGTAATAAAACTTAGAGACTAGCTTTGATACCAATTGTTGAAAATCCATGCACCAGTAAGCTATTACACACATACAAAAGCTACAACATGGGTTTTAAATTGATTTTAATTTCACTTAAGCAACTATTATCTTTTTTACAATTTTACGCCCAATTCATGCAATTATAACAATAATAATAAAGGGATAAGGAAAGGCAAAGATCACACCATCATTCAATGTGGAGTTGGACTCGCTTCTTAGTCTCCACGGTCTACAAACAATGCCTTACTCAAGGTGGAATTCATACTTCATTCAATAAACAATTGCCTCAATAAGAGGACTTCAACAAATGTCTCATAAAGAGGACTTCACAATGATGCTTCAACACATAAGGGCTTCACCTATGCCTTAAACACACTAGGACTTCACTACAATACTCAAACAAAATACAAACAAATGTGTGAATTGCATTACAATATTTTAGCACACTAATCTTACTATGACACTATTTACATTTTCACTCAATAAAGATAAATATAAAATGAGAGAGCATTTTCACATAATCTTTACCAATTAAAACCTTACTCTCTTACACAAAAACACCCTAAACACTTCTATTTATAGGCCCCCCAAAAAACTTAGTTGTTGCCCCCCATCGTCTTCTCCAAAGGTCAGATGAAAAAGGCTTAAATGCTTATTTTTGTCGTACTGGCAAGCCGACCAAATTTTATCGCCAACCTGGTGTAAGTCGCACCCTTGAAGGTTGAAATCACATCCAAAATCGTAGGCATGGTCTTTCTTATGGTAGCCATTGATCAGTTCGATACTATTTTATATTTTAGCCATGTTTCTCTCATCTAAACTCCGATTGAGTTGATTCAAGATGCTACGGAATGTTTAGAGATAGCTCTACAATTTCATGTTTTGAAATTTAAGAAAATCCAAAAAAATTTAAGAGTAAATTATGCTTGAAAAACCTACAACAACAAGCACAAATGAAAAATGCAAACATATATATGCATAATGAAGTCCAATCAAACAACAAACATATTTTGTTTATTAAATGTAACTTAACTAAGTTGTGGAGCATTTGTGTAATCCATTTTCTCATCAAAAGAAGATTGCAACCTCTACATAGTTCAATATTTGGTCTTCAATGAAGTGAACATCCAGGGTAACATAGGTTTTCTTAGCTTTAAGATCATAAATTTATACCCTTTTTGTCCCATGGGATAACCAAGAAAAATACATCGGACTACCCTTGCACTAACTTTGTCACGATGTCCTTTGTGAACATAGGCATAGCATATGCACCCCCACACCCTTAAGTGATCATATGAAGGATCCTTCCTAATTTATAAGGTGTTTTCCCATGGAGAATTTTTGTAAGGGTACGGTTTATGAGATAACTAGTAGTGAGAATGCAACACACACCCCCCCAACCCCAAACCCCCCCCCCCCCCCCCCCCCCCCCAACCAACACACACACACAACACACACACACACACAAGCTCATTTCTTCTTCATTTTCCACTTGATTCAAGCCTTAGGTGATGAATCCTAACCCTTTTCTACCATTAAATCTTGTAATGGCAAAATTATTCATGAGTATTTTCATATTAAGTCCCCATGAGCACTTGCTAGGGATAAGAAAATACTAATACATGAATATCAAGCCATCACAGGAGTGGATCTTGTGTTTAAATGTGTTTTCATCAAATGATCTTCATGTTCATGCATATAATAGTAGAATAAAGTAGAGATCTTGCATAAAAATCCATGTTCTTGCTTTCAAACTTCATTTTATGCAGTATAAGTAGTAGATCTAGCATTTAGATACTCATATTATACTTGACATTCATGATCTCATGAATATTTTGTGTTTTAATGCATTAATGCTCATAAAGGCTTTGCCTTGTGTATATAAATGTTGTAGTTAGTAAATCTTTAAGTAGATAAGACAAGAAACTTGAAAGAAAGAAACTTTTGTTGAAATATTCACATGAAAAATTCGTATAAATTCAAAACCATGCTTTAAAAACCTTTTTATCAACTTTAAAACTTTTGTTGAAATATTCACATGAAAAATTCGTATAAATTCAAAACCATGCTTTAAAAACCTTTTTATCAACTTTAAAACTTGTGTTTTATATGAAAAATGAAGGATATAGGTAATAGATATCATCAAGTGATGATTTTTATAATTTGGAATGAGATTTGATAAGAGGAATATGCAAAACAAAGAGTAGAAACAATATAGGAAATTTTGAGTTACTACTCAATTTAGGAAATTCGTAATTTTGGATTATTGCCATAAAAACACCTATTTTCTAAGCTCAAAATGAAAGTTTTTTTTAATAAATGAAGTCCTTGAGGGATAGGTATAATAAAGCCTTAATTTTTAATACATTAAACAAGTTTTTCTTAAAGAAAACATTCAAAAACTAAATTTCTAAAAATTCGGATTCTGGAATAGATATTACTTAAAAACATGTTTACAAAGTATAAAATGTGAATTTTTATGTAGAAATAAAGGTCTTAAGTAATAAATATTATGAATAGTCAATTCTAACAAAGATAACTACAAATTCCTAAGAAATAATCCCAAAAACACAAGTAAGATATCAAAGTTAGGAAACTAGTTTTCTTAAAAGTAGTTATTTTGGAAGTCTTGCAAATAAAGAAGTCCTAAAATTTTCTTTTAGTAAACATCATCAAGATCATGCATTCATTAAACTCATAACATGCCATTCATGATAGGAAATCATTACTATTGCATGGATAATTGATTTATAAAGTAGAAACATTTCAAACATTTACAAAACTATTTTTGGAATAGGAAAATATTTACTGATTAGAACTGATCCTACTGTTTCATGACCCAAACATTTTCAAAACTTGAAAATAATATTATAAATAGATAGATCTTTTGAAGTAGATAGAAATCGATATATAATTTGCGAAATTCCAAGTTAAAATGACCAAATTATGGCCGTTTTAATTGGGACTTCCACAAATAGCGAGAATTACGAATTTATTAAGTTTTGATATATAGTTTGGATTAATTAAGTGATGAAATACTTATTAGGGTATTTCTTCCTTTATACGTGACCCCGAATTCAACGATTCTCTACCACCGGACTATTATTACTAAAAGACCGGTGATCCATGGTCGAGTGAGTGGTACTTCCAATTTCAATTATTGTATGTGGTTGTAATGATAGTTGCACTAGATATTTAATAAAGATAAAATGAATATGCGTGATGGGATGAATAAGAGTTATATATGGTTGTTGTTGATATGAGAAATTGAATATAAGAATATCGAAGTTGGGTGATTAACCATTGCTTGTATAGATGAATTAGGATTGACTGTCTGCGATTATTAATTGATCACTTAAAGAACTAGTGTAATTGACTATTCGACATTGAAAATAAATATGGACTCATTCATATCATAACGAAGATGGAGCATTAGCATTGGTTAGTTGTCCGTGATCCTAAATGGTGTAAAAGTTAGTTAATCGTGATCCATAAACGAATTAATGAGTTGGTTAATTGTGATCTATAAACGAATTTATAAGTTGGTTGATCGTGATCCTAAAAGGCATATTGAGTAGTACCGCAGGATTCGTTAATCTGCTAACTTGGCATGGAGGGCGCAAGTCCATCCACATATGATTTCCGGCTGGTCATATGTTTGATGATTTCATATGTTTGATGCATATCATTTGTCTGATTAATCACTTGTTTGATTGATGTGTTATAATTGTGATCTTGGAAGTTCTCACTCACTAAGCTAGTGTAGCTTACATCCTTACAGTTTTTTATTTATTGCCCCACGAATTCATATGGCTTAGACCGAGACAAGCTACAGCTTAGGTACAGGAGCTAGGCATTTCCTCTAGAAATTATATTCAAATTTGTTTAAACTTCCGTAGGAAACCAAGAGACTCTAGATGACTGTAATAGATCTCTAATTAATATTCTTTTGCGAGGGAATGCCCTTAGATTTTGTAACTAATTACATATGTGTTTTGATTTATTTTCTAATGCTATTGAATGCTAAATTAAACTCTTTAACTCCATCGGTTCGAGTATTCTATCGTCGTAGAGGGACACCTTACATTTGTACAAGACTCCCGAAGGAAGGACTTGGGTAGTGATTCGTGAGTCTTATATGGCATGTGGTTGACTGTTACATTTAGGGTACCCCCTTGGGGCGTGACAAAAGAAAATACGATAAAAAGCTATAACGGTAACTTTTATAACCCGAACAATTTTATAACTGATATATTTGGAAATATTATGAAATCACGAATCTAACGGTACTAATATCATATTTTTAATATCTCGAGCCCCTGGACACGCTTTTCAAAGTCTGTATCCGATCAGGTTTGAAATAGGTCGAAAATTCATTAATATGATATATTTAAGCATTCTAATAATATTACGAATCAATTTATACTCTCCGCTTATATTTTGACTTCTTGGTTTAAAAACACGAGGCTGTCGGATCTAAACTGCTAGGGTTTTCTAGGGATTTATTGACTTAGGGTTTCCGGTTGACTCTTCGATTTAGGATTTAAGCTTCAAACTTACCCTAAAAATTAGGGGTTTATAGCCTGTGCTCCTTCTTGGCTTGCCAATGCCTCTATAACCACCTTTCTTGTCACTATGGTATCCATGTATCTCTCAACACTAAGATTTATCATGGACTCGTTTTCCACAATGTCCACTACTCCTCGGTTTGGCATTTGAAGCAATAAACATAGTAGCCTCAACTTTGGTTTCCTGATCAACTAAGGCATCATGTAGTCCTTCCTCCTTCAAGACTTGTGAAAAAGCTTTCTCTATCCTTTGAAGCAAATCGAGTTTAGGATTTGTGTCCAGATAAATCCATGATGTGATTTGTTAAGACCTATAAGAAATTGATAGGTCTTTTCTTCCTCCTAGAGCTTTTGGTATTCCTAGTAGGCTGAATAAGTACATTTTGTTGTTGCAATGTGACGGTTCGACTCATGCCATTTTACTTGGAGTTTTCCAACATATTCACTAACACTCATCGTTCCTTGTTGTAGAAGTCGGATCTCCCTTTGAATATGATAGATTCGAGGAGCGTTTTCTTGACCATACCTTCGCTGCAGGATGTCATACATATCCTTTAACATGGTAGCATACGCGACAGAACTGTGGAGGGATGGATCAATTGATGACATAATCGAACCCATAACATAGGAATCACATCGACTCATGCCTTGGCTTCGGGTGTACCTGATTCTGGTCTTTCAAGATCACTAATTATGAACATGGTTTTGTTCTTGGTTGTCAGGCATCTCATTAGGATAGTGAACCACCCATCAAAATTGTCTCTAGTAAGGACTATGGGATATATAAAAAGTACTTGGATTGTCCGAGTTTGTGATATAGTTCGCGGGAAGCCAAGTTTATGAAGAAAGTAGTTTTTGAGGGCACATTTTTAGCCTTTGCTGTCTCTTGCCATGGCTTCAAGAATTTGGATGATTTTAGGATTGTTGGGTATTGAATGACTCTGATACCATGAAAAATAGGCTACTAGCTAATTTGATTTTTATATTATTCACAAGAGGGTATATATATAAAATATACAAGAGAAAAATAAGTAGAAAATCACGATGGGAGAAATCAAATCTTTCCATACACACACAATGTAATTAGTAATTGATACACAAAATAATATCTTTCCCAAAACTCAATGCCAGATATATACAAAAAAAATTCTTTCCTAAACTTCAATAATTTCCCAGTACAAGTGCTTTTTTATTCTAGTTAGGGTGATTTTGTATCATAATATTCTTTCTCTCAGACACACTTATTTGGGCAACTCAATTAATACTACTAAACTCTTGATCTATTAGAATAGAATAAAACTAAAAAGGAATAACCATTCTTTTGATTTATGATTAGGGGTATTTTCGAAAAAAAATTTATAAGGAATAACAATTTTTTAGTAAAAGAAAGAAATAAAAATTTCTTATAGTAAAATATTTTATAGATCAAGCGAAATAATAGATATTTCATGATAACAATGCAGGATACCGGTTTCAATCCTAAACGCAACATGACTCATTTTGTTTCAAGGCTCAGAACTTATTTGCACTTGTAAATACTTTTCCTCTGTGGAAGAGGTTTCACAGGTAGGGGAAAGAATCTGTGCCCAAAGAATTATGAAGGTTGATGTACAGTCAATCACTTGGAGTTACTTTAAAATAAAAGATTCTTCAAATCACTCTAATCGGATTACTACAATTAAAGAAAGTTATATTAAAAAAGTGTACATTATACTAGAATTGGCTCTTGAGTTTTCTTGTAGTCGGACACTGAAGTACGTCGGATTATCCCTTTGTTCGTCGGCTTGCGCGGACCGTTAATTGGTCGCATCTTTCCGGACCCAAATGTAATCTAAAGTTGGGACCCAAAAGCAAGGGTCTGCTAAATTATGGTTGGAACAACGTAACATCAACCATAAATTCCTTTTTATACATATCTGCTTGAAAGGACATAGATTATCAGCTGACATTGTTTATAGATTTTGCAATTATAATGCGGCAAATGGAATTATACGAAAATTATGACCACAAAAGAAAACGTATTATAACAATCATGTCTTGCTTAGATTTTATGTCCCTTTTTATCGTTAGTTATCCTACATACTTATAGGTGTTTGAAAAAAGTAAAATATTCTTTAAATAGTATATTGAAAAGTATGACAAGATGATTTGTTCATTGTTATCTCGATTAAATGAGAGATTACATATTTAATAAGAAGGAATTACGAACATCACCCTTTCTTCTTCTTCTTCTTCCTTTAAAAAAAAAAAAAAAAAATCGTGGCTACAGCTTTTTTAATTACATAAACATGTAATACTATTGTATAGTTCTACTAATTAAAAAAAAATGCCTATTTCTACGGTTTCTGTTTAAATAATACAATGAAAAACGAAGCTTCTTATAGAAATTCAGAATTCGATTCAAGCATCCATGGGGAGGTAATTATAGGAAACTTAACCCCTATTAGAGAGTGCACAAGAATAAAAAAAAATTATATATATTTGAATAATAAATACTTATCCACATATTTTTATTGAAAATTTTAAGTTAAGATATGACACATAAACTCATTATTTTTTTTTCAAAATTCAAATTATAAAATTTATTTCATAACTATCTTATTTTCTTTTAGAGTAATTGGTTAATTTGGTAAATTTAAGTAGTACGACTCCAAAACTCCCTTGGCTTCTTTAATAATATAGATAATCCATGATGAGCTTACGGGTCTGTTTGTTACATGTATCTGTATCTTTTTCAAAATGATATGTATAAATATATCTGATTTGCATATGTATTTTATCTATATTTGATCTATTTGATCTTTTGATGAGAACTGTCAATATTTTTTTTATCTATATCTATTTCTTGATAAATAATTTGTAAAAAAAAAAATTTAAAAAAAGTGTTTGTATCTACCAGAAAAAGCCAAATAGACCCGAACATTAGTTTAGGCATATTAAAATTAGCCATAGAAAAAGGTCTACTGGCTTTTTTATAATCATAGCTCAATGATTTTATTTATTGAAATTGTAGAAAATATGACATATTTAATACTATAAAATACCAAATCCTTAAAATCTATTAGCATGAACATTAATCTTATAACGGGATATATTAGTTTCAACTCTTCCCTTCCTCATTAGTTATGTATGTACTAACTAGGGGAAAAGAAAAAACACGAACTGTATACAAAATATTAAAGTGATAATTAAATGAAAAAAGAGCAATTATTAAGATAAAAGCTCAATAAACTTCTAATAAAAATGTTATCTTTTACCATTAAAACGTCAATTGCTGCACAATTTCTAGATACTTCATCCTCGTATTTTACATTTGAAAAAAAAAAAGAAAAAGAAAAGTAACTTCAATATATAATAAAGCATGAATCAATACCATAAAATACGTAAAAAAGGTGCTTTGATCAAATGTATCCCAAAGACCAAAAGGATATAACGACGGGTGCTTGGGATGTCGACAAGACCTTTTGGATGCATGCATTTTACTCGTAAAATTCGTGGTTGGTATTATAAAACTCTTATTTTCGTTTCATTATGAGGCAAACCTAATAGGTTTTATAGGTTGATACCAATTATAAAAACTCTACACTAATGTTTTTTTTTTTTTTTTCTTGTCTTGTCCTTTTCTAAACGGCAGATATAAAGCATTAGAATTTTTTAAAGGTGGATGTGAATTTTGGTATTGTACCTTATATAATTAATTATTTGAAATTTAAAAGTGTTAATATATTATCTAATTTAACCTATTTTTGGGATAAACTATTTGATATGTAACTGATTAGCTTCCTTAAGAGGTGGGTTTTTTTGGTAATACATTTTGAAGTTGTTTGACTTTCTTAAAATAATAATTTCTTGATTTTTCCAAAACAATTTTAGGTTTGACGACAAAAGGAAAGGAATTGCACTACTTCCTGCACACAATAATGCATGACAAAGGAAAATGCATGCACAAACATTATTATTATTCCCATGTAATTTGGCCCTCTTTGACGTCAAACCATTTTATTTGATAAGTTCCTTACGTGGCTTCTTCCATGCAAGCCAGACACCTAGGCAAACATTATTCAGCAAAAACCCTTCTTTTTCACCTCTCTTTAGTCTTTAGTTTATACCCTTATGATCGGCTTTCGACATTGTGGAATCTGTGGCATAGCATCAAAATAGGTTTTGATTTTACCGTCGTGCTCATGTCGCCTAGATATTATATTATATTGCTCTTATAAAGATGTTTCATTGGTACTTTACAAGTGTCTTCCTCTTCAAAAAAAGGGGAAAAAAAAAAAGATTCGTTAAGTATGTTATCCAAAATCTCCCGATAAAATTGGAATAATCTCGTACCTACATTTTGTTTTCTTCTTTTTCTTTTTTACTTCAAATTTTAAGTTTATAACTAAATGTTAAAATTAATCTAATTTTTATTAATTAATTATAATAATATCACACTTAAACGCCATCTTGCCAAATTCATTATTTTGGCTAATTTTAAAGAGGTTGTAGCAAATGCTATTTGGTAACCATAATTATAAAGAATTAGATTTTTGATATTATTTTTATCAAATTAAAAACAAAAAATGGCATCTAAACTTTCACAAAATATTCAAATCAAGTACAAAAAATGGGCTTAGAGAATATATTAAGAATATCATCTATTAATAAAAGATGAACTTTTGGCCGGCAAATGTTAATTGAAATAAAAGAAAAAAAAAATTAACAGTGATTTAAAAATAATATGCTATATTTAATGTTTAGTGGTCGGTAATGATAAATAAAAGTTTTTTTCTTTTTTCTTTTTACTTGTCATCATGTTTAGATTACTAACACATGTAAAAGTTTTTATTTTCCACGCAATTGCAAGATAATCTATGTAGAGTATTGCTATTAATGTCGCCTTTTTCACAGACAAAAGACTAAAAGATGGTTTATGCAGATAAATTTTTTTACGAACATTATTTAGGGGATTGTCGGCCGGGAACTGTATAATTAAAAGCTATAAATCAAATATGACACGGAGAAAAGAAAAGTTTCCTGGTCAGATCTTTAATTTTATCATCATCGAATTATCACTCGAAATTTGGACGTTCATGATATGATCTATCTTTTAAAAGTTTAATTATGTTTATATCGTTAATATTATAGTGTAAGACACGAAAATGCGAATATGTCTAACATTTGCAATAAATATTATCTCTTGGAATACAAAATATTCGATACAGGTATAAACTGTTTCTTGTTATTAGTTTAAAACTTGAAAGTTTGAGGAAATATTATCAACTATTCGATACCTTTTTTAATTTTTGCATTTCAATTCAGCCACATTTGATTACTTTTTCATGTGACACACATGGTCTCATGGCTTTCCTGCCACATTAGCTGAATAAAAAATAAAAAAGGGTAAAGAAAATAAAATTTAAATCTTACAAAAGATTAAAATAAAATGAATAATTAAATAAAGAGAGCTTTTGCTAAGAAGAAACATTGAAATACCCAAGTATATATTTTAAAAATAAGTACATAAGAATAATTGACTCAGCACTAATCCTAGATTAAACCTACTATTTGTTTGTACTCTAATATATAAATAAGTTCCCTAAGCCACCAATCTTTTTCCTCGCCAGCCCAACTCTAGTGCTTGTGGTGTGCAAGGTTTCCTTATGACATCAATACATAGGGTCTATTACATATAAATGAAAAACAAATATTTTTATTTGTAAATAAATTAAATAGATTAAATATAAATAAGATAAAGACATAGATAAAATAAAAATAAAAATAAGACAATTAAAACATACTCATAATATCTTTCTCTAGTATATTTAAAAATATATCTTGCTAAAAGGACTAAAAGGGATCTAACCACAATAATTTCATTCATATTGTAGAGATCGTGGAATCAAAGCTACAATAAAAATGCACAAGAAGAAGTAAACAATATATCATGTTCCCTAGTTATTCTTCTTATTCTCAATATAAACCTAACATCGCTGTAATCCTTGGGAAGGATCATGGCTAAAGGTATCAAGCGTACATATTCTACTCAAAAGGATTTTGGACAATAAAAAAAATATGAGATAATTGTTTCAAATCCTTTTCTTTTTCTCTTAACATCAACCTAGAATCATAAGATAAAATTTATTGTTGATATCAAAGAAATCTAAAAATTCGGTCATGAATGGATAAGTTGTAATCTTTTATGTAAAATCATGATTTGAGGTTCAAAGAGGAGCTGAGTTTAAATTGAAGTTTAGATGTTTGTACCATTATAATGTAAGATTAACCTGGATAGTAACCTTAGGTGAAAAACTCTTGAAACCATGATTTGTTGGTCTCATTTTGTAATTGGTATAGTCTTTTGTGAAGAGTCATAATCTATTGGCCTTTGCAATCAACCTAAGTGGTCAATCCGATGCCTAAGATGGTTGACCAAGCTCCTTTAAAGGTCAGCTAACTTTTCAAGCCTTATCGATCTATCCAATTTTTTTTTTTTTAAGGTTTTTAGATGATTCCTTTTGGCTTTCATCATAGTTTAAGGTGGAAAGCCTAATACTTATCCCTAACAAATTATAATCACTAAAATGAATTAAGTTTTATCCTTATAGTGTACAAGATTATAGGTGTTGATTATCATCATGCTTCTATCAAGCTTTTAGCCGGTTACCATATATATGAAATTATAACTATGTATTATTTGCAAGAGTTAGGATAGTAAATTGGTCTAATAAATATTTGATCTACACTATATATTTGTATTGTTTATTTAAGGTTGCTTTGACTTGAAAGTGGTAGCCACGAACAAGAGTACAGTGGCCTTAGAATCTTGAATGAAATGGTTAGATTAGGTGCTAAGTTTGTTGTAGTAATTTAGAAAACATTCTATATGTGGGAGTCATATTTGATGTGTTTAGTAAGCAAGAAGGAACTTATAATAGTAGTCTAACTAGTGGAGCGAGACACTCGTAAGGATTTTGTAATTGAAGGCAATTGCTTATGGTTGTCAAATAAGTGACAAACTTAATATGAGATAATTAGTGCGAGAAGACAAATAATAACAAGATTGAACCTAATGAGATATGTGGATATGTGTTTTAGGTTTAATGGACTTTCAAGTATAATGGAGCCTAAGCCTATGAACCTTCAACCTTAAGCTCCGTTGTTGAATGTTTGAAAGGAAAACTTTATGCATTGAGCCTTTAATCATAGGATGTTATGTAATAAATAATATATCTATTCAATATGTTTGGTGCATTTAGCGAATTGAAGGCTGGTTTATGAGTGTTGCATATATGGGTATTTGTGCAATAACTTTGTATTTGGTTTGACATCCCACTTCATTGAAACTTTTATGATTCAAGGTGACTACTGTTGACGTATTCTTTGATTACTATAATACGTGTATATATGATTATCAGTTTTCGTTGCAAGTTTAAGAGAGACTTTTCAAATTATTCTATGGAGGACACACGGATCTACGTTTTATTGGATTATGTAAGCGAAGTTAATTGTTATATACGAATTTATAGAGATTACATGACTGTGGTTACGCGGTGAGCCGTTGGATCCCATGCTCGGAACATGACAAAGTTAACAAAACCAGAATTGTGAATAATTGCTTACCACTTGAGGTGGACAGCGATGCCTAGATCTTCTAGCTTGCCATAGGACGGTCCTGTGACAATCCATCAATATCCCAAGACTGATATGGTATCACCACCATCTTTAATTTTCTTTCAGAAAGGTATTTCACAACTCATAGGTAGTGACTACCTAGTGCAGTTTACATATATATATATATATATATATATGTAGGTATAAACTTATTTGGTCTATTGATACCATTCAGTATGTCATATAATTATTAAAATAAATATAATAATTGATATATTAAATATTTTAATAATATGATTATGGGTTGTTATGAATTTGATTTTAATTTGCTATGATTTTGCGTGCATGTATGTACGTATAATGTTTTTAATTTTGATTTCTAAAGGCAGTCGGTAAAACCACATTCACCTTTCCAACTTAGTAGTAGGCTGTATATAATAAGGTTATAACTCACTATCGTCATACTTTGCTGGCCTGAGAGAGTAATTAGTTAGCTACTACGGCGCTTGGAAAAAATTAAACGAAAAAAAAGGTGTCATATGATGTATTAAGTAATAGATGAAAAGTATACAACAAAGGGAAAATTTAAGTACCATGTATGGATAATTTTGGTGTTAAGAGGGCTGCTTATTAGATGTGTGTGACGCAATTATTATAGGCTGTAAGAAAAAAAGTTTGGTAGTTTGGCACAAATATAGGCACGGTTCCTTTGAAAACCAAAACCGACACCGGCAGTTCTAGAATCGGAACCGAATTGGTTAGTCGGTTTTAGAATTAGTTAAGCAACCATCGATTTTTCGGTTCTTAGGTAGTATCAACAGTTCAAACCTATTCTATTAAAAAAAAGAAAATAATTAGATAAAACTAAAAAATAATGTTAAATATATAATTATTAATGTTTACACTTTCATATGGATAGTAAAATTTACTACCTATTTGCAATATTTAATGTTTTGTTATTAATGATACAAATAAGCATAACTTAAAATTATATATAATTTAGTTTATATAAACTTCTCTTAAAAGAAAAAATCATTTTTTAATAACGTGATACTATTTTTTATATTGTAATTTTCTTGTTATCCTCTAAAGTATTTTATAATCTCATATTACTAACTATAATTGATATTAATTGTGTTTGTATATAAATAAATGTGCATTCTAAATAATTTTTTTGGTTAAATAATTTAACACTTTTAAACCAAATAATAAATTATTTTAAATTTAAATTTTTTATTAAATATAAAATACACTTTTTTATGTAAAAAAAAATTGATTCCACGGTTCCAAAACCAGAACAAGCAGTTCCAGTTTTGGAACCGTACCAATGTCTAGTTTGGCATCATATTGATGATAAATATTGATTTGTCATTAATTTTTCTTTTTAACTATTATGAATAAAAACTATTATGGTATTGGTTTCTTTAGGGAAAAGAATAGATATATCAATTATTTTAACATAATGGATAATACGTAGACATGTTGACTAGACTGACTGTAAATGTCATAGTATATTTATGGTTGCTATATAACCGGAATAAATATTTTAAAAAGTTGCGAGATCTTAGCAGTTAATATAAAAACTTCAATTACTTGAATAGGATTTTTACAATTATAATGGTTTGTAGTGGATTTTAACCTAATTATACTATACATATTAAAATAATATTATGGTCCCTTTCGATTGAATACCCTGCAATACTAATCCTTATCTTTCAAAAGTTAAAATGAAGGGGGGGAAAAAATGAAGTGATTTTAGTCAGACAGATTCTAATATAAGGGCCACTTGTTTATAATGGTTGGTTGAATCCTCTGGTCTAATTATCATAAAAGCAATCTCTCCCACATGAATGATAAAGTCAAGCCTTTTATATGGCAGGGAATACACATAATGATTTTCTTTCAGAAGACCGGATGCTCTCTTTGGCTTTCTCCTAAGAGTTGATGTTTTTGTCTTTGTGATAAAAAAATAAGACATGTCATGAGGGTGGTTTTTGTGTTAAGACAAACAAAGATATAATCATGACTGTCATAAATATGAGAATAAGAAAAGATTCTGCCTTTTTAAGATTTACTACATGATATAGGCAAGACAAGGTGACATTGATTAGAGCAGAATAAAGTTGAGATAGGGAACATGATAAGCAATATCATCTAGAGCCTCAAATGTTTTAGCATCTTCCAATCTATATTGTGCCCTACGAATCTCTACATGCAAAATTTTTATGACGATAATTTCATATATAATATTTATATTGTTGGCAAAATGGAATACAGTAAGAATAAAAATCACTATACTTAATGGATTAATATATTGAAATAATTAGAAATAAGGAAATAACGATAATATGATGGGGCTCCTTAACTTTTCTCTCTTTTTCTTTTTATTAACTAGGCTCTAAGATATTTGCTAAAAAATTATAGGTTTTACAATGTATTTACCTCATGAATCCAAGACCTCTTCTGTATTTTTCCCCGAAAATTGCCCTCTACTGTATTTTTCCCCAAAAATTGTGCTCTTGGCATTAAGGTATGCCATGCTGTAAGAGTTTGAAGGTTTTAATATTTGAAAATCTTATTCAAAATATATTAATGATCTTCTATTTTAGTGTCGTCTACTTTGATCTTTCAAGTACAAGATACCAGGTTCGATTATCTCAGGTCTCGTCATAATTAAAAAAATCCAAGTCAAAATATGAAGATTTAAATTGAGTACGGTCATCCAAAATAAATGTGAACATGTATTTTACTAGGTCAAACAAAGGTGGATCGTCCAGAGTGATGCGTGTCAAAAAAACCTTTTATATTTTATCATTATTATTATTGTTTTTTTTTTTTGGCTTACATGCTAGTGTATTTAAAATACTAAAAAGCCCTGTCGAAATTCTTCCAAGTCTAATTAACAAATTGTTATCATTTTTCAGACATAAAGCATGCTCACAGGAATATGAAACATTACTTTTCCAAAATACATGTCGATGCGTAGATAATATAATTTAGAATTCCAACGTTAACACAGCTCTATACAGATCGATACAACTTCACATCTCCAGATTTAAAAGCATCGTAACTCTGTTATTATTTTCTTTAATCGACACACACATAATATAAACCAATATCTATACATATCATCGAACTGATTATATTTAGACCTCGTCACGGTTCCACTCAGTTGGGGTCCGAAACTAGACCCGAGTCGTCGATTCCCAATTTCAAATATGGTGGAATCGAAACCGGATTCGTGAAAGCCGGTTTGGTTCTCAATTCTTAGGAACCACCGGTTCCGATGGCTCAGTGGAACCAGAAACCATGAAATAAAAAAAATAATTAAATATAATTAAGAAAAAATGCAAAATAAATTTTTAACTTCAAATAACATTGAGTCTAATAATAATTATTTATACCATTAGTTAAAAGAAATTCTACAATTATGTATTTATTTATATACAATCACTTACACCTTTTAGTTATTATATTAGTAATGTGACACTATAAAATATTCAAAATACATATAAGCCTTCAACAATACAAAAACAAATCATACATTGTTAAGAAAGAAAGTCTACTTTGGTTAGAAGTTTATATAAACTTAACAATATATAATTTAAAATATATTTATTACTTGTACTATTAATAACAACACATTAAATATTGTAAATAAGAAATAAATTTTTTATTATTCATGTGAAAATAGTTTTAAATATTTGTTTTATAATTACAATTTCTTTTAATAATTTTATTGTCTCTCTTTCTTTCTTTCTTTTTTTTTATAATTTTTATGGCATAGAACTGCGAGAACCGCTGGTTTTCAACCAGTTCTTGAACCGACGGTTTCAAAACCGTCGGTCATGAGGTTTTAAGGATGAAACTGTAAAAACTCACCAGAACTGACGAGTCATTTGCTGGTTCAGACTTGTCATTCCTGCATCGGTTCCCGATTCAAGAACTGCCGATAACGGGTCAGATCAGTTCCCGGTTCAAAATCAACCCGTGATGATGTCTAATTATTTTCCCTAATTACTTTAGTCTAGTGGAAATTTAACAACTTGAAAATTCATCATTCTAAATTTCGATTCTTCTGTCAACTAATTTATTTTTTTTAAATAATTTGGTCATAGCATTTGTGGTGTTAATATGTGGAAGACTTGATTTGATAGGGCGTGTTCTTGAAAAAGGTTTCATGGATCCCACTCACACCGTCCCTTAATCTCACTAATGACAAATTTACCTATGGGGGAATATTATTTATATTCATAATGAAAAGTCGATTAATCACTATTGAATTTTGTTTGATTCTCTAAACATGCCATGATGGAGGGACATTAGACCCACTATGGGGGGCACAGTGTGTGTAATGAAATGCACCAACACCATCATTATTTTCTTGAACTAATTTTGATTAAATTATTAATTGGTCGGTCTCCTTCTAGAAAACATACATGCATTATCTCTTCTTCGCCGTTTTCTTTCTCCTCCCACTTTTTTCCTGAGAAAGAGAGATTGTATAATCAACTTTAGGTTTTTCACCACAAATTTATGAGCGTTGAAAAACAAGTTCACATTAGAAGCTATATGCTCTTGTTAAGCAAAAGCAGGTGCAATTTTAAAGACAATTAAGCAAATCGTTGGTATCACATTGGGCTTATTCAATGTCACCTGAACCATCAATTCAATCATTTTACCGATAATCCTTATTATATTAACTTCTACAACTATATCTATGATTCGAAAATAAAGTAAGGATTAAATCTTTGAGATAATTGAAAATTTCTACTTTAACTTCTCAGCATAGAAGTAGTCAAAAGTTAAGTCCTCAAACACCACTGCATCTTTTTAATTGTTTATCCAAAATTCTTAATTTTTGTTGACAAGATATTTACCATCATCACTTCATAAAACAATATTAATTCTCTCCCACAATTTAAGTTGGACTTTATTCACATGAGGTATAACAGTCTCATTCTTACACATGCCACATGTTCCTAGGGGGACCTTACAATTTAATTGAGTTCTTTTCCCATATTTTTTACTATAAAATTCAATTCATTCTTACCAATTTTGCCTATTGATTTTGCTTAAAGCCTATTGCGGTATTATATCATTGGTAATGCCACAATTGAAAATTATTTAGTAGTCAAGTTAACAGGAGACTAATCGGTCTTTTCAAGCAGTTAACAAAAAGTTCCTAGTTTGTATTAACTCAATATCACTATAATCCTATTAAACTAGTATAGTTCCCACTCCAACCACTTTGTCAAAATTTTATAGCTAATGTTGACTTGGTATTTAATAGAAATGAGATTGCATATGAGCTGTAGAGTAATATTCTTCATTTGCCGTTTCATAGAATGCGATACTGCTATGTAAATCTTGGGCTATGGAATTGTCAAGCCATGTGATGACAATAGAATTGCATTTTTCCTAAGCAAATTACTCAACAATTCCTAAACTCGGTTTTGATAGAGACCTATCCACAAATCTTAATTTATTCTTGTCTTTCAATGCATTAATCATCATCCTTCTCCATATGGAATAGTTTGTTCTTATCAAAACAATAATGATAGGGTTGCAGTGGAGCAATTAATAGTTGAGAGATAGAAGAGGCTGGTGATGTTTTGCATTGATGTAGATTTTGGGTATTATTAGCATCATTTAACTCATTCAATATGCTAGCAGTGCTTACAGCATTAACTTGAAATTTTAGATTGTTCAGCAATGGTATCCTCATCCTTCTTTGATAAACCACTCATCTTGTTAATGGCTTAAAAGATGGTCGTAGACTTTGATACCATGAAAATAATTTGTAATTGTGGGAATTGATTTTATTCACGAAAAGTAAGAGGTGTATATGTATACAAAAAGGAGGCTAGCTAGGGCTCCTTGACATAAAAGGAAATGTAAACATTCCTAACTAATGTATAACCCATATAGGGAAGGACTGAACATTCCTAACTAATGTATAATTCATATAGGGAAAGAATAAAGAATATTCCTATACACCTCCTATACGATCTCATTTCTAATAATATTCACTATCATAACCTTATCAATGGTAATTCTCTTCCACAAGCTAAGTAGAACTTTATTAATATAAGCTACTACAATCTCATCCTTAAACATGAAATGTATTCCTAGTAGGACTTTACAATAAAGCTGAATTCTTCCTCCTTTTTTAGTGTACATGAAATACCCAAAATCAAAGGGTAGGAAAGTAATTCCAAGTTTTAGTGAGGGGCAAGATGGTCCTACCAGTTAAAATTTTTAAAAGATACATCGAAACCAATGTATTAATATTTAGAAAAATGACCATTCCCATAACTTTTCTTTTCTCCTTCCTCTCCATATATTGTTGAATCCACTTTATCCTCTCAAATTGATACCCATAATTTTTGAAGAATCTTGAACAAACTTCCACAGTAATTAAAGTTTCCTTCCTTTTTACCGTTTTCAACAATATGAATAGATAAACAATCAACTTTATCATCTTGGTGATGACATTTGTACTTTATAGGGAATTAACAAGTCTTTGGGATATTTCTTGAGAAATCCCTAAAGGAGAAAGATTTAGAAAGTTAGAAAGGTGATGATTGGCATAATTACAAAAAAAGGTAATATAATTTTAATGTAAGTTTCAATCCTTTGATTGTGAGATTTGTTACAATGTAAGATTTGTACAATGTAAGGACTATAGTATAAAAGGGTATAGAAGTGATAAAAAAGGAGTAGGAAGGGTTAAGATACGTTTTGACTTTGTAAACACTGAAAATTTAACAAAAGGGACAATTTCTAGAAGTGCACAACCCATGCACGAGTGCGTGGATCAAGTAGTGTATCTATTTGTGGCTAAAACACGAGAAACTTGGAAGTACACGGCTCATGTGTAAACCTCCAAAATTTTGCAATCGGTTAAGCTTAGACCCTAATCGAAAGGTCAACCGGAAACCATAAAATCAACAAAATCCTAGTTAGACGTAACAGTTTAAGTCCAGCAATCCCGTGTTCACAACCCTAAGTGAGTAAGTAAGAGATTAGTATGTAGAATAGTTCGTAATAACATAAAAAAAAGCTTAAAAATATCATATTAGAAAAATCACAATCCGTTTTGGACCCGAACGGATACAGTTCTTGAAAAACGTGTCTCGGGACTTGGAATAGATAAAAATATTCCAAATATACCATTAGACTCGTAAAAATATAAGGTTTTTGAAATATCAGTTTTATAATTTTTTGATAAGTAAAAACATCAGATATTGTAATTATACGCATATTTTTTTACTACTGGTACTTTATTAGTCATATCTACTTTACATTACAATATTCATTACTATTCTACACTATTCATTTATCTCTACTTTTTCTAACACCTACTCTTACACTCTATACACCTATTATCTTTACTTTTTACCTTTCTCATAACTTTATATCACATCTACTTTACTTATTATTACATTTAATTAACAAAAATACAAAAAAAAATATCAACTCTTTCCTCTCTCTCTCACCATGGCCGATGCCCCCCCTTCTCTCTCCCTCTCAAATTTTTTTTCAATTTTTCTTTATTTAAATCACACAAAATTCACTCCTCATTTTCCTATAATACCCTCATCCTTTTTCACTTCTTTCACACTTCATCTACCAACAAATTCACTACCAAATCTCTCCAAAATTCTCTTCTTAAAACTCTCTCCACATATAATCTCAAAACTCTTCTAAAATACTCTCAAACCCCCTTCTACATACACAAAATTCATATTACTACAAAATCCTTTTTTAGTAAATTTTTCTTTATATGTTTTTCTTACCATTTCATGTAACTTTACATGACCATGGTGTGAGTTTCCTAAAACTTAATGTTTGGAAGCTACACTATGTTCATGTATTGTTCTTATTCATGAATATCTATTTATATATATTTATGTTGTCACTTTACTTTATTCATATTATGGTTATTATTATATCTAAATAAATATGATTATGTATCAATATAATATATATATATATTCTTTAGAGCATATAAGCTCACTTGCAATTTATTTACTTTCATGCAAAGTAATTTATTTATTTCCCTTCTTTGCAATTTATTTATTTCATGTTGTTTTAAGACTAGTCTCTAATCTTAGATTTGTCATCATCAAATCAAAACAATTTTTTCTCTTTTATTTTTTTTTTCTATTTGGGACTAGTCTATTTCTTAGTTCTAGGAGCCTTGAGAAAGCTAAGACTCCCAATACTTGACTTTATTATTTATTATGCTATATATGCTTGTTATTATTCTCATGATCATGCACATAAAGATTGTTGTCTAAATCTTAAAGCTTCAATTATACTTTTTGCAAAATGGAATTTGTATCACCTAAGAATGGTTTTATGTGAAATTTAGAATCTATGATTTAATAAAAGTAAATCTATTATTTTCAAAACTTTAGGAAGAAATCACTATAATTTAAAACTACTTTTGTTTTGAAAAGTTTTTAATCATTTCTATATTACATTGTTTTCTAAAAGAATATGACTTTTGATGCTAAAATATTTTCAATAAAAACATAATATAAAGGAAATCCCATAAAAAAGGGAATGAGAGTTTTCAAACCAAGATTTTCCAAGAAATGGTCAAAAGAAAATTGTATAGAAAACTAATAGGAAAAGTGGCACTAATATTGAAAATTTGTAAAAAGAAAATAGAGAAATTTATTTTTCATTAAAAAGTCATTAAGGAAAATAGTAAGATAAACATAAAATAATTCTTTGGAAACAAACAAAATATTCATTTTAAAGAAATTACAAAATGGATTTCTTGTAAATTACGGTTTTTTTCTAAACTTCTAACTAAAATTGTTTTACTAAAGAATTTTGGTTGGACAACAAACACTTAAGCATGGATGAAATATGAGCTATATATCTATAAAAAGGAATTTCTTAACTATATATATAATTAAGTATTTATCAAAGCAATTTTTGAATGATTTAATCTTTGAAACAATGCTTTTGGGATGGGAAAATTCATGGTGAATCTGATCACCATTGTTTCGGAACCTAAATGACCTAGTTTGATAAAAATAGTTTTAGAAATAGATAATTTTTTTTGAATAGATAAAAATCGGTATATGATATGCGTAATTCTGAGTTAAAATGACCAATTTATGACCATTTTAAATTGGAATTATCTTTTATGCGAACTTTGATGTTCTTGTGGTATAGTTTTGTCAAATTTCAAGAAGGTTATCAATAAATACTCATTTCAGGTATTTTTCTTGACTAGGTGATCTCGAGGAGGAATACTGTATCCCAAGGATTATTTGATTAAGTGGATCGTTTGTTCGACTCATCCATTTGGAAGATTTATCGCCATAGCAACGTAAGTTTATTTCTGTAAATACTTTACTTGATTGTGCTTATAGTTTAGTCACACTAGAATTAAGCAAAGACAAATTGATATGCATGTAAAAAAATAGTTGAAAGAATTCTAAGAATATCGAGGCGGGAACTGATTGTAGTAATTGTTTGTTTTAGTATAGAACTTGATATGTATGAGATTTTTTTATCACCTTAAATTTGATAATAATGATGTTATAATATTTTAAATAAATTGATTTATGCATACCACGAAGTGAGTCACATTGCATGGGGTTATTATCTTTGGGTGAAAAGGATAGTAGCATGGTCGAATGCAACACTTGGCGGCTATGATCGAAAGCGATTGCTTGGCAACATGGAATTAAAACAATGCTTGGCGATAAACCGAATGCATGGCTCAACCCGAGTAGAGTTAATATGCTTGGTGGTAATGATCGAAAGCATAACTTACCTAAAACTACTCATTTTGAGATTACTTATCACCAAACCCTGAATGGAAGGCATAAATCCATTCAACATATAGTTTTCGGAAAACTATATGCCTTACTTGCTCACGTGTATGTTGCATTTCACTTGATTGCTTAAATAACTTGTTTGAATTTTACTACACAAGAAATTGGTTATGGAAATAATTCTCACTAAGCCTATTAGCTTATACTACTATGGATATCTTTTGCAGTTTAACTTTTGTGGTTGAGACCACGTGAACGCTGCAGCTAGGTATTTTTCCCCTTTTCGGTTAAGGAATTTTTAGATGAAGTTTAGCATTAGCTTAGATGTAGACTTCATAAAAAATTTCTTGTAATAGATTATAGTTATTTTTGGTGAGGGAATGCCCCTAAGACTTGTAAGACAATTATTATGAATGAATGAATATTATGAACTCCTTTTTCTTAATTTGTTATTGTATTTTCTTAAACTTCATATTTCAAAGTATGGTTCTCTAAATTTATGAGAGCACGCCTTACACTTAATGTCGAAGCTTTTAGGAATGACTAAAGTTGTCATGTTTAAGCTTTAATATTGAGTGCGGCGGATTGTTACGTTTAGGGTACCCTTTGGGGCTTGACACCATGAACAAGCTTGTGCATCAAAATGTATCTCTCTATATCTTTGAAGAATGAGAACCCTATAAGTGCAAGATCTATGCTCAAACATATGCACTAGGTTGTATACCTCTTTCTAACTTAAAATTTTGCATTTGAAAGTGCATAAGCCCGGTGGATAGTCTGTGTACTTGACCATGCACCTATTTGTAATTTGCTTAATTCGCTTAAGTGATAGATGGCCCCATACACGCTCATGCACTCGTCTATGCATATTATAATACCTTGAAAACAACTTTTTCCCGTTTAAAAGTAATTGAAATCAATTTATTAACTCGTTCCTTTAGAATTAAAGTTTATCTTAAGATCTTGAAACCTAGATACAAGTGAGGCTAAGGGTGTGAATTACAAAAAGTGTAGAATATGGGTAAGGCTAAGAGTATATATGAATTTTGAATAATTTAAATCTTTATATAATCCAAGCAAGGGGGTTCTACTATTCTAGTAGTAGATTTTGAACTCGGAATGATTCAATGTTTTAGGTATATGTGTATACCTTGCTTATTGGCTATGTTTGTTTATAGTAATAACCTAAATTAATTAACTGAATATTTGGCTATTAGATCTTATGTTTGTTACTTGTACTTGATTGTTGGTCATAGGTTGCAACAACCAGATGATGTATCCATACTATTATCGCAACAACCAGATGATCTATGTGTGATGTTGTCCTATAGTGTAGTTGTATATGGAAAGGATCTAGATAGATAGAGGTATTTCGGTTTCGTGGATATTGGAGAGTACCCAATATCCAATTTATGGACTCATGGATATTGGTGAGTACCCAACAATGTATATATGTATTAGTACATTTACATGTGGCGAGATACTGAGTTATCCTTATATTACTTACTCGACTTAAAATAAAGACAATAAAATGCTGGTTGTTGCATTGGTGATATCTCTACATGGGAATGTGTACTTGTTTGATCACATGTATGCTTGTTGCATATCATACTAGGCTTTAGCTCATTCGTATATCTTTTTTTGGTACAAGAGATGCAAGTATAAATAGTTGTCTCATTTGTTGCAACCATTTCGTGGGTTTGGAAATATCACTAGCATTGAAGAATGTATAAATGAAGAATAGAGAGCAAGTGATGGTTTATGCAAAACAAAGATTTTGTTCATGTATAATTGATCTGAGTAATAATAGGTGTTTAGTGTTTAATATAGAGTATCATACTAATTATAATGTGTAATTGTTGTGATATAGTTACGATTGACTCCCTAAGCCATCTACCAATCGAATCATTGTAGACTATGAGATGAGACTTACATTATTATTTATGATAATGAGTATGTAAGTTGGTATAATTTGAAGTTAACAATATAAGAGTTATTTATGAAGTAAATGGTAGATTCCTAGTAGGTTATAAGCCTTTGCATGTCCAAATTTAATATAGAAATGTTATGGGGTATAAATATCCCAAAATTTAGGGAGTTATAGCACAACTCAATTCATTTCTACCACCTCTACCTCTATGTCATCTTAGAAACCTATCATGTTTTAATACTACCTATAAATCAATAAGAAGACAACAAGTAGTTGATGAGTTTTTCAAGTACTTTGCCAAAGTTCATAAATAGAATTGATTTGGTATTTATTACTATGATCTTACAAACCAATATTAATTCTCTATACCAAACACCCTGATATCTAGGGGTATTCATGAATCGATTAATCGGTCCATGACTCTATTTTTTGAATCGGTTCATAATGATTGGTATTTTCAAAATACAAATTGTAACCGGTCCATTATTAAGAGTTAACTGCCTTAACAGTTAACTATTTTTTTCTTTTGTTAATTTTTTCGGATTTCAAATTTTTAACTATATAATATAATGATTAACCAAAAGCTACAGTTAACCATATTTTTTGTTTTAACCCTTAAAAAAGAATTGATTATTATTTTTTCACTTTTCAAGATTTAATCATGTCTTCACATACTATCATTTGTAATTAAAAATTAAATTATAATAAAAAAAATATTATATTACAAGATATTTAAAAAATCTAAATAATATTAACCATTAATTTCCAAAGTTAATACAATACTTAGGGAAAAAAGGTCAACACATCTCCTTTGCCAGTCTAGAGTCTACTGCTGCACCAGTGTACATTGAAATTATGGCTAACCAAATAAACATATCTCCTTCACCAATCCACCGTTGCACCATCATCCCTACATCTACCAAATCGAAATGCAACCCACCTTTGGAAACCCATCTCCGCCCTCTTCAACACCTCAAACGACAACAATAACATAGCAACCATCAGCCAAAAACCCACCTTCAACAACCACAAACCACCCAACTTCGCCCTCTTCAACACCTCAAACATCAAAGACTAACCACCTTTGACAACTATGGACTGCTAGTTAAGAGTTAAAGAGACAAAGAAGTAAAGGCATTTTCCTTATCGAAGCCGCGTCATCAACAGGTGGGTACCTTAAAAGAAGGAGGACAACGACCGGAGATTGAGGGTTGACCAATGAGGCTTCACTTGAATTGAGAGTTAGAGAATTGGCAGCAAGTTTTAGAGAGTGAATAAGAATGAGTGATGCGAGCATTTGGGTAGAAAGATTAGGGTTCCAAATCCAATGTATTTATATTTTCTTTAAAAAATAATTATATTTAGATTATATTATAAATTTATACATATTTATAAATATTGGACTGATTAACCATTAACTATTGGTTTCTAATGGTTATAAACCAAAATCGAAACCAAAGACCGAAAAATATAGTAAACCTAAACCAAAACGAACGAACTGGTTAACCATATTTTTTTGTTTGGTTTTTTGGTTTCGGTTCGGTTTTTCAATTTCATCGGTTTTTTGCATAGCCTTACTAACATCACTAGTAACAACCTAAAATGTTCCCATCAAGTATTCATAACTTGGAGTTCCAGTTAAATTTAAATCATTGTAACAAAAAGCATCTTTATAATTAAAGTTTTATGACTTTCTATTTGAATGACATCTCATATGAGATATCAGAAAATCTTATTACCTATAATGATCCTAGATTGGAAGTTAAAATTCATTTTTGTTTCTACTTTGTGAAAATTTTATTGTATTTTCCTTTATGATACCTCAATAATTACTCGTGTTACAGTTGGATATATACATCATCATCATTAACACAAGTAACAAAAGCTAATGTCTTCACTTACAATCAAAGGATCAATTATTTTCATTGCCTCACTAGTGTAACGAAATGCATTATCTCACCTGCATTCATATATCTAAGTTAATTATAGATACTAATAATCTCAAGCAAAAAGGGGGAAAACAAGCTAAAGACTTAAATATTGAAAATTTATAAAACCCATAGTGAGATACCTCAAAATATATTTGCTAAAACATTGTCATTGAAAAATATAATTGTGAACTTTGAATCATTATTCAAAATCATGATATAAACTTGGAAACTACATCATCTTGTCTAAAATATCTAGGATTGAGCTATAAAACTGCGAGATTTCCACAATGAAGATAGAACAAAATGATGAAATTAGACTTGCATGACAAACTAGACCTACTCTAACTTTAGATTCACTTAGCGAAATATAAGTCTAAAATTGAGGACCTGGGCTCAAACTTACTTAAGGCAGATCCTAGATTCATTGTGGCACTAAATTATGTGGTCCAATATTAAGAATTTACAAGGTCCATAAAGAAATTGTAAATAAGAATTTTCTTAAGCCAAAAATTATCTAAAGACTTAAATATTGAAAATTATAAGGTCCACAATGAGATACCCCAAAATATATTTGCTAACACACCATGATAAAAACATTATTGAGAATTTTAAATCATAATCAAATTCATGATACAAACTTCAAAACTAAACATCTTTTCTAAAATATCTAGAATCAAGATTTGAAACTAAAAGATTTCCACAATGAAGATACAAACAAAATGATGAAATTAGACTTGCACAACAAACTAGACTTGTTTTGAATGTGGACTTGGCCTAGTGTGATATGAGTCTAAAATTGAGGACTAAGCTTGAACCAGCCTAAGGCGAGTCTTAGATTCATTGTGGCATTGAATTACATGGTCCAATCCTTTTTTCCTTTTTACTTTTTTGTACTTCTCTTTTCTCTTTTTATAGTCCTTTTCATAAAATATAAGAAAAATAATAGCTTTACAATTTCACATATATTTTAACACAGAAAAAAATAACTTTGAGCACATGCCTTTTTACTTCTACTAGTAACATATTGATCAAATAGCAAAGCGGATTGCAAAATGTTGCAGGTTAATATCAAATTTGGTACCTTAACTTTGCCCGAAAATTTAATTAGGTACCTGAACTTTCAAAAGTTCAATTTCAATACTTGAACGAACTTTTCGTATTCATTTTATATATCTCGGTTAACAAAGTTAACTCTTTTCTAACCAACCATGATGTGGCACATGTCATGACGTGGTAATTTTATCTTAAAGTCTTTATTTTTTATTTATATTTTCATTATAATTAATATTATTTTATTATAATTAAAAAAATTAAATTCATATTCAAAGCCCAAACCCACTCCATTTGTCCTAATAAAGCAAGCCCATAGTGCCTTTACAAATTGTTCTTTTTCAATTATTGTTTGCTCTAATGTTATCTTATATATAAGTCTACTTTTCAAAATTTTTTCCATGCGAGACTAAATACAATTGAAAAGGATCTTCCTTTTTAGAGACCTACTTCTCCCTCTAAGCTTTTTTCTTACTCAACCCAATAACAATAACCTCAACATCACCAAGCAACCAATAATAATAGCAATAATCAATCCGAGTTGTTGATGTTACGACACCAACTAATTTATGCCAACTTAAAGTGCCAGAACACTAGCCAATTCATCGTGAGCAGTTTGGATACTTAGGTATTGTGTCATTGTAGTTTGGATATGCAGGAATGTACATAATCACCTCTTTCCTATAAATAAATCAAAAGACCATTGCTCTCCATTTTACTTTTTAAAAACAGGGGAACCTTGACATTGTGGTGACATAGTGGGAAAAAATTTGATTGGAAATGGAAAGGTAATTTTTTTTCTTTAGATGTCAGCTCAATTTGAAAGCTTTTGTATTTATTGATTTTCTTTGTCTAGACAACCAAAGATCTTGAAAATGAAAGGATAGAGCCAATGTGATGGCAATGTGGGAGTGTTTTGTTTGTTATCATAGTTTGTTTGGATCTTTTATATCGTAGTTTGAGCCTTAGTTTGTTTTAATTTGGGATTTTTTATGCAGTTACTCAAACTTTGATAGTCTTGTTTATTCAATAAGGTTGGTTTTTATCATAAATAAGAGTGTAACGCATATGTTGGCTCCTTAAGTGAGCTCTAGCCTACAGGTAACTAGTAGAGGCACAAAAACATATTAGAGTACAATGATTATATTACATTTGGTGAGGCCTTCTTAATTTTATTATAAAAATCTACGTAGTTTAATGGTACATGGACTAGTGTACATTTGTTGAGCATAAGGTGAGGGAAAATTAGATTTCCAGGGTACATGACCCAAGTACACAAGTAATGTACGTTGGGGTTGTGTACAATTAATAAACAAAGAATTTCTGTGTTGTTCCAGTGTACACAACCCATGTATAGGGTTGTGCAAGGGGGTCATGTACATTGACAGAGTATAAATAGCATTTATGTTTTCATTATTTTAAAGACCCAATCATCGGTATTCCACTCAAAAACCTCAAAGGACATATCATGGAGAGCTTTTCAAGTGATAATTGCTACACAAACATCCGAAGTCACAAACGATTGTTTTTAAGGGCTCAATCGATCATGCTTTCTCTAAACTCTTCTAGATTTTTTATTTTTATTGTTTATTCTATGGAAGAGGAATTTTGTTGTGTCCTAAGTTTTGATAAACCCTAACCTTATGTATAGAATTGCTTGTTGATTGAATAAAGTTTTAGTCTTAAATTTACTTCATTATTTATTTTGTTGTTTGTGATGTTTATAGGCCTAAATCATTATAAACCTGATTTCTATTAATTAGAAAGAAGATTTCAGTTAATGGAATAGATTTGTCATGAGTAAAGAAGATATGTAATTCACCTAAAAATAGTGTTTTTCCAACTTTCTGCCACTAAAGATTAGTTTCTTCAATTAGGATTCATAAACTCTATGTGATTTTAAATTAACATTAGTGAAGGAAGAAATTCCCTCTTCTTCAATTTGGATTAGGAGTTAATTGAATTGATGAGAGTAATTAATTTAGCTAAGTAACCCATCAGTTCAAGACTAAAGAAATATTCAATTGAATTTAGATATTAAGGATAAAAAATGGCTAGAGTAGATCAAAACTAAGAGCATAGTTTGTGAATTAATTAAACTTAAGAAAAGCAATCACATCATTAATTTAAGACTATTGGAATTACTTTTAGTTAGACTTAGCATTAAGAATTAGTACACAATTTTTGCTAGATTCGACTAGATAATAATAAAGGGGTTAGTAGTAGTAGCTGCATATAGATCCTTAGGACAATATTTGAGTTAATTTCTATACTACCTGATAGGTACGCTACCTTGTGTGGATCTAGGATTGATAGGAATATAAATTTTAAACTTGGTGATCACATGCATCGGCATTTTATCTATATCTGTTCTGCATGATCTATCGATGAGTATAAATGTTTGTTTTTTATTTGTTTCTATTTCTCAACGAATAGTCTAAATTGAAATGATGACATGCCATGGGCATGCCAATGAACAAAACAAAGCTATATTTTCCAAATTTTAAGGTTGCCTTAAAAGGTGACCATGTATTCGTTAATTAGAACATGAAGATACTTCAATACAAATTTTGAAATATGAAGTTACTAGAGGATGCGTTGGCTTAAATGTCCTATATTGAATTTGACTAGTGATGAAAGGATAAACAACACATCATAAGTGACCTTATATGAGTTTCGATTAAAGGACATTGTCTTGAACGTTGTGGCTATCACATGTTCACCATGTGGTGATTGCAACATATATTTCTCACTGGTTTGTTTTCCATAATGTCAGATAAGATACATAATGATGGCTATCAAATGTTTTCCATGTGGTGATTACAATATATATTTCTCATTGGTTTGTTAATTATTAGGCTCTCTACTAGTTTTTTTTTTTTTTTTTTCTTTTTGATGCCTCATCCACCATAGAGAGGATGCCATTTATAAGCTTAAATTAACCATCATTAGTCGATAAAAGGGTAGTAATTTTATCAAAATAATGGTTAGTTAAATACAAATATGATTATATCAACACAAAATTCATTCTGCAACACTTCAATGTGTATGTTTAAAGAAACTAATAATTAGGTGCAAGAGCAAAGCAACTAATAGATGGTAAGTGAAGTGTGAAAAAAAGTATGAAGAGTATGCTTTATTTATAGGTAAACTATCCATTGATTTTAGGTGAAGCCTTGCCCTTATCCATAAGATTTATGAAATTTTCATCATAATGATCATTATTAAAAATCGAATATTAATTATTTCCTATGATTACTTTAAGGCAAGTATACCTATTGATTAATAGCATAGAAATTAAGTATCAAGTATTGTTCCTTAAGGATCTTTTCCAAATACTAGTAATTACTCCTTACTATTTAATCTAAAAATTAAGATTAATGATGGAAGATTTTCACCAATAGCTTATTGGGCTATAACTTCATATTAGTGGGCTCTAAGCCCATTTGAAGCCCTTCGGAAGGCCTAGCTTTGAAGGCCTTAAGGGCAAGAAACATATTGACCTCATGCATAAAATACCTCATCTCTTGCTATGGTTGAGGTCCCCATTAGCCTCTATCACAACACCTCGAAGAGAGGCTCATGATGACTAGGCTTTTCAGGTTGCGACCCCAACCTCAAGGGGGCCCATGGTGACTAACTTAGCAACCGTATCTCCTTAGGAATCTCGTACCAGTTCGACTTCCCTTTGTACCTGACATGTTTGCATTTTATAAATTTAGGTAGTTAACATATTTAAGGAATCAACTACATGGAGTAAGGATATCCCGTAATCTCTAAATTTTGTTATTGCCATAAAGACCTTCATAAGAAAGGTATGAAAGGGACACAAAGTGTTATTCTAAATATGCTCCTTTTTAGTTTCTTCTAGCACCTACAGCTAACTTAAGCATTGGAGTGTTCTTACTGGACTAACCTCCAATGCACCACTAATCGAGTTTTTATGTTCCTAGGTCCATGATGCTCCCGTACCTAACTATTTGACACCTTAAACAAAGGTTATTCTAATTGAATAATTATAATTATAAATCTACTACTAATTACCAATTCCACTTATCTCAATCAGAAGTTAATTAAAAATTTATTAATTTCAATTGCTAGATTTCCTAGATTCCAATTTAACATTAATAATTAATACAAAACCTTCATAATATAATTCAATTAGAATTGTCAATCTCTTGAATTGCAGAGTCCTTTATTACATTAATATTCCTTTTGAGATAATTAACCCCTAATCCTAGATCTGTATGTTGAAAATTTCTTTCTAGATAATATCAATATAGAAATACAATAATGCTCCATATATTCACTATTAAAATTTAACCTATCTTAGCTTCAATTTAATGCAAAAGATTTATGTTGTGTTATTTCTAAGAGTGCAATCAAATCTCTCTAATTATGCAATATCTAGTTAATCGTCAAGAACTAATGCCTTACAAATATTAATTGAAGAAAATGTTAAGAACACATAATTAGATTCAAGAAATTGAAAATTTATTTAATAAAATAGTAATCCCAATTACATAGAATTTCTGGGGTTTTTGGAGTCTAGATTGTTTCTCTTGCTATATTGAATAAGAACAATAAGAATAGAGAAAAACATATTCAATAGTAAAACCCTTGTAAGTACAAAGTCTTGCAATCTTCTTGAACTCCAAAGCTCTCTTGACTTTCTCTTTAATTATCTCTCTCGAATGTTTTTGAAACAATAAAAACGTATTATTTTTGTCTTCATAACTCTATTTATAGTTGTAAAAGTCTTCCATGATCATGCATAAGCAAAACATATCTCTTTTGAAAAGATTCGTATAAACTCTAATAGTGCACAATCAATGCATGGATGCATGACCTCAAGAAATAGGTCGTATATCTCTCTAATCGTTATAAATCTTCCTTACTCTAGAACTACACAGGTGATATTAGTCCATAGTGATTGGTCGTGTAATACATTGTTGGTTAAAACACGTTTCCCTTAAAAATATACAGGCCATGCATGGTCTTTTGTTATCAACCAAATATTCTAACTTCATTAAACCTTCATTTAAACTTCATGAAACATGCTCTAATCCTTCTTCTTAACTCAAATATTTTTTGAAAGCCTTATAATCAAAATTTAAGCAAATTAAGTACCAAATTCATATAAATTACCTTCAAATATATCAAATAGAGCTTAAAATATCCTTCCTTAATAAGGGTTAATTTAAACTGATCACATCACCTATGTCTACCCAACTTTTGGCAATACATACTCTCTCTCTCTCTCTCTCTCTCTCTCTCTCTCTCTCTCTCTCTCTCTCTCTCTCTTATTTTTTAGCCTCATGAATTAAGAAAGTTACTAAGTATATATACACATATTTAAAAGTTTGTAAAGGACTTATTTGAACTCACTAGGTCTAATGGGTCTAAGAATTCGATCCACAATGGACCTTATCACTTATCGAGTCTAAACACATATGCAAATTGGAGTTGTGAAGACAAGTCTAGGGTGGGTCAAGTATTGATTCAGACATGATCCTTGATAGGTTTAGATGAAATCAAAGGTTAGATTTTTATATTTATTCATAGTTAAATTACCATTTCATGTAAAATTTAAGAAGGAAAGAAAAATAATTAAAGATGAGAAAAATGAACTCTTGGTAAAGAAAATAAAGAAATGGACGAAACGGATTAATATAATAAATTTTCAATTGTTTAACTAATTATTAAATTTTATTGTTATGGAAAACATGTGGCTTACCATGCACTATCATTGTCTTGTAGGTGCAATAATTACAGGTCAAGTACTTGTACTTTTAATTTTTGAGAATTTGGTGTCATATCTTTGAATTGGCAAATTAATGCTTGTACATTTAGAGTATGTGTGATTTAGTGTCTTAGTTGAACAATAATTTGGTGGATATTTATTTTGATAACAGGATAATGGTAAACCAAGTGCATGTATTTTCACTTTTTATAGTAATTTGCCAAAATCTAAAAACAGGCATTGAATTGCCAAAAATCGATAATATAGACATATAGTTTACCACTATCTCCTCATCAAAAGAAACGTTTGTGAAATTACACTTAACATAGACAGTTAACAATTTCAAAGTGTAAACACTAATTAGCCAAAATCTAAAGATATGATACCAAAATGCCAAAAAAATAAAAGTATAGACACTTATTCTATCATCATTCCCACATAGGTTACCTTTTTCAACAAAAATTATTTCACACTTCATATACCATATAAGAGCACTAATAGGTAAAATTAAATAAATAATAAAAAATTAAAATAACCTAAATAATAATAACAACAACATCAACATAGGTATATAGATATATGTGTAAAATGAAAAGAAATTAAAAGTAAGGGCAAATTAGTGTTTTCCACCCTCCTTAGATGTAACTTCCCTCCTATAAAGTGATTTAAAGGACATATTCTAGTTGTTTTTACGAGAAGTAGTCACACTACATGATTGAGGTAGCAAGTTTTGATTGAACAAAAGTAGTTTTAAGTGAGACGATTTTTTTAGTTGATGATTTAAATGTTTGAATAATATATAATGAACCTGGCCATAGTTTTATGCATATTACAAAAGAATGTAAAGGAATCTTAAAGGGATCAAGAATAATCACAAAGTGATTGCAAGTAGTGTAGTCTTAATGTTAATATGCTTTCCTGAGAGTTATCTTGGGAATGCTAGTCATTATTTTTGAAAGTGTTTTTGGTGGATAATTGCTAGTGTATAATGTATGAATTGGTTTTTATGAAAGAATCGAAGGAAAAATTTCGAGGTTGATGTTACTAGGCTAAAACAACATCTAAAATAGTCATGTTTATGTTGTGTTAAGCCTTTGATCTTAATACGATCCCTAGTATGGGTTTTTTTTTTTTTAAGGTCGTGTTAGAGCATGAAGATGGTCCCCTACCATGGTCATGTTTAGGTTGTATTCGAAGCGTCACTCTTAGCATGGTCATGTTCAAGTCGTGTTTGGTATAACTTCTTCAAAACTTGTAAAATTCTCCTCTACAGCCTATGAAACTCATTCATTTCTTTCTCTAAGTTTGAATTACACTTTAAAACCTTAAAATCAAGATAAAACCAAATTAAAATACCAATCTCACAAGATTATTTATCAAATACCATAAGTTAATTTATGTAGAATTATATAAAACCAGTATACAATAAGTGAAATCAGGGGATGATATATAATATTTAATATCTTTTAAATTACTTCATATATCAGGTTTTAAGAAGCTTATATATCAAGACAATGTTTCTATTATACACATACCTTGGTTATTGCTAATATTTGCTTAGAATAGAATTATAAACCAATTAATTAACTACTTAGTTGTAATATTAAATTATTGCATGTGTTTAGCTATAATTAGTGATCAGGAGTAATAGTGATACTAACATGATAACCCGATGATCCTTATGAATATATTATATGTTTATGGTAGGATATTGAGTTTTTACTATGATGATTGTCCAGCTTAAACTAAAGATGATAAAATGTTAGTTGATATATTAGTTTTATGTTTCCATATGAATGTGTCATTGCTTTTATCATGTACATGTAGTTGTGATATATGTGTATTGAGCTCCATCTCATTCCTTTCTTCTTTTTAGGTTCATGTGATGGTTCAATTTTTTTTTTTAAGTTACTTAGTTATGACCTTATGGTGAATTACAAAGATGACAATAGTACTGAGAACTGCCATAGAGATATAGCGACTCCAACTTGATTTGTATTGGTTTCCTTTTGTCTTAGTGGTGATGGTTTAAAGTGTTGAGTTTTCTTAAATAAGTTTTAATGATAACAAAAAGATTAAAAAGATATCTGATGAATCTGTTTTAAGTGTGCAAAATAAAAGTATTAATTTCTTATAGACACTTAAAAAGACAGTCAAATAGATGTTTTAGTAGACGCCTGGGCAAGCATTTGGATGAATGCTACTTCGATTCACAAAATATTTGCTCATACAATTTTTATGGATCATCAAAATACAAGTTGAATTCAATTGAAGCCTCAGCTCCACTAATTAAGTGTATTTGGGTAATGTAGTTAATTCGTTCCGTATAATGAGGATAATAATCATGGCAATTTTCTTCAAGAATGTTTCACCATTTTTTAAAGAAGTTTTAAGTAGCGACAAAAAGCTTTACAAGTTTTATGAAGATGTTTTATCATGATGCAGCAAGGATGTTGGAATAACTTCAAACATATTTTATCTTGACATAATAGTTTTTATAGATGAAGATAAGGATAAAAATATTATCTATCTTGTTTGTTATTAGCTAAAGCTTATCCAGATTTAGAGGGATCTTTAAATTCAAATTAAAGCTGATATAATCAAGCCATGAAGAATTGGATGAAGATAAATATGAAAAATATTTGAAGATCACAAGCAAAAACAACATATATGCTTAAGGAGTTCAAAGTTTGAATGCTTGGATAAGATATGCAAATCTCACAAATCTAGAGATATCAATCTTATCCTCTCAACAAAGAAGTCGTTAGAAGATTTCATGGGATATTATGAACATTTGGAGATATTATCATCAAGAAAGCCATTTGAAGAGTTATATATTTTAGAGTTTAGGATTCTCAAAAGGAATAGAGAAATCATGAGAAATGGAAAACAAAATAAAAACATAGAAGTTTACAACAAAAATTGCACTTTGCAAAAAGCCATTTTTTCATATACATTTCTTTCCAACATTTCAAGCTTGATTTAGAGAACTTATATTTTCTCTTTTTACAAAGCTATCTCTTTACTTTTTGAGTGAGGATTAGCATAGAGGTTATATTAAAAAGTCTTGTAGGCTATGATTGGCTAAGTGGTAAGCTAGAAAGATAGAGCAAGAGTTATTGGTGTTTGTAATTCTTTTTTACTATTCGATTAATGAAATGACCAATGTGGAAGACCAGATCCTTAGTAGTGGAGTTGGAAGAGAGGACTGACTCACAGGAAGGAACCTTTATAAATCATCATCTCCCTTACTTTATTGCAATTTAATTTCTATTATATCATTCATTGCTCTTCACATGCCTTCATCATAAAAAGAAACATAAAAATTTATACAGCATTCTTCAATTGATTTTTCAAGAAAAAAGTTTTACAAACAATTCACCTCCCCTCTTGTTTGCCATTTCGGGACTTACATAAGGATCTAATATTAGAGTTATGATTTATGATGTTTAATTGTAATTTATACATTGAGGAGGAATTATTATGTGCATCACAATGTTGGAGTTGTTGTTATTGTTATATATGTCTTTAAGTGTTATATTCCTTTCCTAATTGTGGTATTTAGCAAATTCTGAGTTTTAGAGTGTATATATTTAGTATCGATATGTGGTGCCTGTAATTGCCTTTATATTTAGGGCATTACAAGTACTCATTTCCTAGTTCCTAAGTTTCCTCTTCATCCTTGCCCTTATCAAATCCAATAAGAAGCCACTTTTTGTCTTCATCAGCATTGTGCCACTAGCATTGTCTTTGTGACCAATACTGTCACTGTCTATGTTGTTAGCATCATGCCATTGGCTTCGTCTCTACCTTATCCAGTTCACATAAATGGGCATTTTTTCTTTCTTTTCTTTTCTTTTTTCTTTCTTGTAGTGCAGTTTTATAACCTTATATAGTCATTTTCTTCGATTAAAGAACTAACGTTTCTTTCTCTTTATAGAACTTATTCTATTTTAAAGGCTATTAATGTTCATTTTTACTAAAGATGTGCTTATTTTGGTTCAAATTTGTACCCTCCATTTTTTTAGTATACTTCCTCTACACTATATATGCTTGCTATTTAGAGATGCAACTAGATGGATTCTTATAGGGTACCTAAACTACTTAATCTGGTAAATACCCTATAGGTTCGAGACGGGTTGTAGGACCCTATGCAAAACCTTATAGAATTTTCGGTTAGGTTTTAAGATGGATAGAATAGATTAAAAGATCCTTTCAATTGGCTAGAATCCATTATTTAAACGAAATTAAATCTTAAATAATCATATTGCATATTTGGCAATACATTATGTACCTTGCTAAAAAAACTAATCTTCGATTACCAAACACACATAAATAGAGATTGGGTCTGGTTTTGTAAAACTTATCTCAAACTTGTTCTGTTTGCATCCTTATTCTTGTTATAATCTATTTGCATGATATGGTTGCTATAGCTGATAGATCACGTACATGATCCATGTTGGACTTGGAGGGTTTTAAAGTGATGACACATGGAGGGACATTTCCATAGAGATGTGATCATGTAAACAAGGTGTGTTGATGTCCATATGTGACAATGGATCAAATGTGATGTTATTGGTCATTCTTGATTTGTTCTTGATAAATTTATATTTTGGATCTTTCATGGATACATTCTTGTATAGTGCCAACATTCCTCTAAACTTTGCTAAAGCTTTGAAAGTTCCAAATGAGGAGAAGACCTCTTTATATATATGTGTGTGTATATACACACAACTCCTACTCTTAACCATTAGATGATTCTAAGATGGACCAAATGCATTGATGATAGTGGTTAAATCATTTCCAATGATTAATTGATGAGATTGAGGCTAGGCCCCCATATCTTTTATAATCCATGGGATTTGGATAGATGTGATTTAGGTTAGGCTCAAGTCTTTGGGTCTGTTTGACTAGCTTTTTTCAGCAGATACAGATACTTTTTTTTCTAAAAAATTGTTTATCAAAAAATAGATATAAAAAGAAAAAAAGTTGGCACTTCTCATGAAAAAAATAAAACATATTAAATATAAATAATATATATATATAAATCAAACATATTTATATATATATCGATTCAATACAAATATATACAGAAGAAAAACATACATCCAAATAGACTGATACAACTACTAGAAATATACATCAGCACAAGAAGCCTAGCTAGCTTAGAGATTTAGTGTAACAAAATATATAGGAATTTACAGTTGTAATAGCATCATAGTGGAATGGATCTCAAACAGAATTGTAGGATCTAAAACAGATTGTAAAACAAAGCTGTAAACAGCATAACAACATTCTATAAATAAACGAAACAGGGAAAAGGATGACTTATCCCCCTTGTAAATTAGTGAATCTTGTGACATTTGGAGAGTGGCTTCTCGAATAAGCTTATAAATCACCTGCATTTCCTTGCAAATTCACAAACAGAGAGACAGTTAGGAAACGAAAGAAACCCTAGAACACGATACATAGAGTATTGATAGAGGCGAGGCTTACCGAATGAGAGTTTGAAAGAAAAAGAATAGGGTTCGGTTTCTCTTTAGGGTGAATTAGGTCTGGTTTCTGGTGGATTGGGCCAATATTTGGTGGACTAAGCCCATTATTTGGTGCTCTTGTTCCCGATCATCCTCCATTGTTGCCTTCATCTTGCTTTTCCATTCTTCCTGAGTTGCTTTTTCATCCATGGCACCTGATACAAGAAATACTTTGTTGGAAGACAGATTGGACAAATTTCAACAACAACTAAATCAATAATTGGATAGGAAAATTTCACTCATTATGGATTCTATCTAACAGAAATTTTCTACATTGATGAATGAACGGAATCAGACTCATTCTCCTCCTTTTGTTAATGAATCATCATCTTCCATCATCGAAGGCAATGATCTTTTAAAAGGCATCAAATTAGAAATTCCCAAATTCAATAGGGAAGATGTTTGGGGTTGGGTATTCAGAACAGATCGGTTCTTCAATTTTGATCATATTCAGGACGAACAATGCATCACAATTGCCTCTTTTGCTTTAGAGGGTAATGCTTTAGACTGGTATCAATAGATGTATGATAATCAACAATTAAATTCTTGGACTAACTTCAAGAAATCAATTTAGGATCGCTTTGGTCCTTCATTATATGAAGACATTCAGGGTCAACTTTCCAAATTAACTCAAACCACAACTGTTTCTGATTACCAATCTCAATTTCATCATCTTTCGAATCAAATCACTGGTTTACCAAACTCTTTTCTTACTAGTTGCTTCATTTCAGGTCTTAAACTTGACATTAGGCGAGAAGTTCAAGTTGCAAGGCCTTCTGATTTACTAAATGTGATGTCTCTGGCACACATTTATGAATCTAAATTTGCAGATACATATAAGCTATCACATTCTAGCCATTTCTCCAAACACAACCTTTATTCTAATTCTTCTACCATTCAATTCTCTAAACCTTCACTTAGATACTCTTCACCCTTACCCGCTTCTACCGTTACTTCCTCTAATTCTAGTACACCAAAATCCACCATTCCAATTAAAAAGTTGACCCCTGAAGAGATGGTTCAGAGAAGGGAAAAGGGTTTATGCTATAATTGTGATGAGAAATACCATCGCAATCATAAGTGTTAATCTAAATTTTTGCTATTGATGACAAATGAGAGGAGGATGCAAATGTTGTTCATGAGGATATGTTTGATCCACATATAGACTGTGAAGATGCAGGAAATCAGGAGAATTCAGGGATGATCAGTTTGCATGCTTTGGCTGGGATGTCTATTCCAAAGACTTTGCGATTTCAAGGTCAGATTAACAATCATCACTTCTCTATTCTAGTTGATACTGGTAGTGCTCATAACTTCTTACAATCTAGAGTAGTGAAACATTTAAATTTGACTGGATTACATACTGCATCACTTAATGTTATGATTGGCGATAGGACAAAATTGGTATGTGAGGGTCAGTGTTTGGATGTTCCTCTGGTTATTCAAGGAATTCAATTTTGTGTTCCATTTTATATTCTACCTATTGAAGGGGCTAAGATAGTTTTGAGAGTACAATGGCTTAAGCAATTGGGTCCTGTGACCATTGATTATAATGCGTTGATATTATCATTTGTTAACATGGGCGAGAGGGTGTCTTTATCTGGTGAAACTTCTTTTCCATCAGTAGTTACTGCACATCGATCGCGGAGGATGTTCAATATGAATGCAGTAGCCTACTGTTTTACTCTAGAGGCTCAGAGGGCAGATTCTATAACTAAATCCACCAACAACACTACTATTCATGAAGTGTTGGGCAAATTTGCTAGGAATTTTGAGACACCATCATCCTTGCCTCTTTTACGCCAAGTCCAACATAGAATTTTTTTAAATAAGGGGACTTAACCTATAAACGTCAAACCATATAGGTATCCTCATTTTCAAAAAAATGAATTTGAGAAACAAGTGAGAGAAATGTTGGACCAGGGTCTCATTCGGGACAGTATTAGTCCTTTCTCTTCACCAGTGTTATTAGTTAAGAAAAAGGATGGAACTTGGCGTTTTTGTATAGACTATCGTGCTTTAAACCAGGCTACTATTAAGGATGAGTATCTCATACCCACTGTGGATGAACTTCTGGACGAGCTACATGGAGCAACAATATTTTCTAAACTAGATTTGTGATCTGGATATCATCAGATTCGCATGCATGAGGGAGACATTGGAAAAACAGCATTCAAAACTCATGAGCGCTATTACGAGTTTCTTGTATTGCCCTTTGGCTTGAGTAATGCTCCGCTACTTTTCAAGCCACTATGAATAATATTTTCAAGCCTCATCTTAGAAAATTTGTTATAGTTTTCTTTGATGACATTTTGGTTTATAGTTCATCAGTAGATTTACATGTTCAACACTTGACAGTGGTGTTTCAGATCTTATTGGACCATCAATTTTACTTGAAACAAAGCAAATGTTCTTTTGGTCAATCTAAGATCGACTATTTAGGACATACTATAAGCAGTAGTGGAGTTGAACCAGATCCAACAAAAGTTGAAGCTGTTAAAACATGGCCTAAACTATCTACAGTAAAGGAATTGAGGGCTTTCTTGGGGTTATCAGGATATTACATAAAATTTATCAGAAATTATGCCTCTATTGCAGGGCCATTAACAGACATGTCACAAAAAGATCAGTTTTCATGGAGCACAAATGCTACTAAGGCTTTTAAGCAGCTCAAACACACATTATGTGAGGCTCCAATATTAAAGCTACCTAATTTTTCACAACCTTTTACAGTGGAAACAGATGCATCTAGAGTGAGGATAGGTGCTGTTCTTCTTCAGCAAAATCAACCAGTTGCATATTTTTTTAAAAAGCTTCCAATGCATTTAAGAAAAGCCTCTCCCTATGTCAGAGAGCTATATGTAATAGTTGAAGCTGTCAGGAAGTGGAGACAGTATTTGTTAGGGGTTCATTTTTCTATTAAAACTGATCATTGCAGTTTGAAGGAAATATTGACACAGACTATTCAAACTCCAGAACAACACAAATATCTCTCTAAGTTGTTGGGTTATTCTTATTCCATTTCTTATAAATCTGGTCAAGCCAATATTGTGGTTGATTCACTTTCCAGGCAAATTGATGATCAGGGCCACTATTATGCTTTTTCAATGCCACAATTTCGAATTTTTGAGGACATTAAGCAAGAATATGTCACTTTACTAGCTTTTCAATCTCTATTGTCTGACTTACAGAAGGGCAAACAAATGAAATGGGTCTTGCAGTGGAAGAATGACTTATTATATTTAGGGACTCGATTGTTTTTGGTGCCTTAATCCAAAGTCATTCCTCTTCTACTCCAAGAGTTTCATAGTTCACCAGCTTCAGGTCATTTTGGTGTGCGTAAAACCTATAAACATCTCGCTTTTGATTTTTTTTGGGAAGGTATGAAAAAGGATGTGGAGAATTATATCAGAAATTGTACTATTTGTCAACAAGTCAAATATTTGACTCGATCACCGGTGGGTCTATTGCATCCTTTACCTATCCTTGAGCGAGTATGGGAAGATGTTAGTATGGATTTCATAACATCTCTCCCTAGGTCTCAAGGGTTCACAGTGATATGTGTGGTAGTAGATCGACTATCCAAATACTGCCATCTTGGGTCTTTAGGCCTCATTTTACTACTGCTCAGGTGGCAACATTATTCATTCAAATGGTTATTAAGCTACATGGTTTCCCACGCTCTATTGTTTCAGATAGAGATCCGATCTTTACAAGTAGATTTTGGAAGGAATTGTTCCATCTTAGTGGAACCAAGCTGCACATGAGTAGTGCATATCATCCTCAATCGGATGGTCAGACAGAAGTGTTGAACAGAACAATTGAACACTATCTCAGCAGCTGTGTTATGGATTATCCAAGGGACTGGGTTCGTTTTTTGCCATGGGCAGAGTATGCTTACAATGTTTCTTTTCATGAAGGAGCACAATGTACCCCCTTTGAATTGGTTTATGGAAGATCACCTCCTTCCATACCATCGTATATCAAAGGAAGTTCATTGTTGGAAGTCGTAGATGAAGACTTAATTCAGTGAGATAAGGCTTTACAGCTATTGCGGGACAATTTAGCTAAAGCACAAAACCGAATGAAACAGCTAGCTGATAAACATCGTATTGATGTTTCTTTTGCACCATGAGATTTGGTCTATCTTAAGCTTCATTCCTACAAACAGTCTCTCAGTTCTAGGGTTCATAAACTCTGTAAAAGATATTATGGACCCTATCGAGTTCTCAAGAAGGTGGGTACAGTAGCATATCAACTCGAGCTTCCATCTCATGCTTGTATACATGATGTTTTTCATGTTTCCTTACTTAAGAAGGCTACAGGTGTCTCTCAGCCATTTCTACAATTACCACCGGGGTCAGATAGTGGTTATATTGTTTTACAACCACTCACAATTTTGATTCCCAAGTTATTTTAGTCAATAACCAACAAGTTTGACAAATTTTGGTTCAGTGGGTCGGGTTACTTCCAGAAGAAACAACATAGGAAGATTTTGACCAATTTAAACTGACATATCCAGATTTCAACCTTGCGGACAAGGTTGCTTTTCCAGATGAGGGGAAATATGATATAACTACTAGAAATATACGTCAGCACAAGAGCCTAGCTGGCTTAGAGATTTTGTGTAACAAAAATACATAGGGATTTACAGCTGCATTGTAACATAAATATATAGGAATTTACAGTTGTAATAGCATCATAGTAGAACGGATCTCAAACAGAATTGTAGGGATCTAAAACAGATTGTAAAACAAAGCTGTAAACAACATAACAACATTCTATAAATAAACGAAACAGGGAAAAGGATGACTTATCCCCCTTGCAAATTAGTGAATCTTGTGACATTTGGAGAGTGGCTTCTCAAATAAGCTTGTAAATCACCTACATTTCCTTGCAAATTCACAAATAGACAGAAAGTTAGGAAACGAAAGAAACCCTAGAACACGATACAGAGAGTATTGATAGAGGCGAGGCTTACCGAATGAGAGTTTGAAAGAAAAGAATAGGGTTCGGTTTCTCTTTAGGGTGAATTAGGTCCGGTTTTTGGTGGATTGGGCCAATGTTTGGTAGACTAAGCCCATTATGGACCCTTCATAACACTTATTATATAAGTCTAGACCTCTTTATCAAGTAGATTAAAAGCTTATAAGTAAGTCTAAGAGGGCTTTATAAAGCACAAGTTCTTTAACCACTTATAAAACAACTGAAGAAGATCGAGAGCTAATAAACTAGCCCAATAATCTCTATTTAAAGTTTCTTAAGTGAGATCTCCTAAGATATTTTTGAATAAGAATACGTTACCTATTTCTTATTATCAGCTTAAACTACTACCAAGTATTAAATTTTGGCTAAATGCCAATTGCCGGATTCGCTCTCCGCGCTATTGATATATATAGAATGCTTGTTGTTTTTGGGATATAGGAAGTAAAAATCTCGCAATAGAACACATAAGTAACCCCCTTCATATATGATGTCAAAATTTATTGCATGCAACTTATAAAAGGCTGGTTGGAATCCATTTAGTATATTTGCAGAATCTTAATACAACAGTAGTCAATATTAAGGTTGAATTGTCTCAATTGGTCTCGCTGACAATATGGATGATCGATTTTCGTACCTTACCATGAATGTGTAGTTTTTCCTATTACAGTGCATCTAATAGGAACATTGTAATTTGATTACCCCGTAGCTCCCATATTTTCATGATTTAATTAATGGTACTTTGACATATAAGGTGAGTAAACATGCAAATGAGCTAAGCTTTTTAACTCAGTTTGGCTTATTTTAATATTATTGAGTTTGATCCAAACTTTTTATCGATTATGAAATTTAGATTTAAACCTAGCTTGTTTAAATAAGTAAGTTTCATTTTGAGCTCTAACTCAATTTATTTATATTAGCAGAGCTTTTTATTGAGTTGAAACTTCATGTTCGAGCTTGAGTTTAGCACATTATTTATTTAAAATTTTCATATCTTGATTTTTCTTGAACATAAAAATAATAAATTAGAGTTGTAAAATATACATAAATATATATTAAAAAGAAATTATTTTTTATTTTAATTATATATTTATATATAATATATCATATATACAAAACTCACATTGATCAAGCTTGTTTGAGTTCATTTTTTTCAAAAGAAATTATACACTTGTTTTAATTTATTTAATGCAAAGGTTTGAATTTGACTCTAATTTAGTTGAGCTAAATAAGCTCAAACTGGAGTTTTATTTGATAAATTACTCAAATAATTCTAGTTCAAAGTTAGAATGATTGTAATCAAGTTTAACTTGAGTAAATATTGAGGTAAAATCAAATAATAACCTGGCTTAGTCCAATAACAACCCCCAAATCTTTATGCAGTTTGAGAAAATTATAAAAATATAACCTAGATTTTGACATTTTACAATCAAGTGACATATGTTTTTTCAACAATCGTCTACCATTCATTTAAAATTTTGTGTCATCTACGTGACCTTGAAATGGCTCTCAAATCTCACACATAAATTGGATACCCAAAATAGTAGACCCTAAATCCTTCTCTTCTGTCTCTTCCATTTAATTTGTGTCTTCTTTACCCAGGTTAGAAAATAAAGAGAGGAAATTGAAATGTTTTATTAAACATCATGTGATAGTCTATGATTGATATGATTTTTATATTTATCTTTTGTTTTTTTTTTTTTTTTACATGTGCATATAACAAAAGATTTTATTAAAGAGCTTGGCAAATGATTTGTTAAAAGAAACAATGTAGATAAATTGATGAAAATACAAATAATGTTTAATATTTAGGTTAGTGTCAAATTTATTACCTAAATTTTACACAAAAATTTAATTTGGTACTTGAACTTTAAAGTGATCAATTTAGTACCCAATTAAACTTTTCGTAACTATGTTTACTACTCCCTAATATTGTTTGTTTTGTTTATTGACATGGACAAGACAACATATCCTATCATTGAATTTTTACTTCATTTCCTAATACCATTAGGACTTGCTTGTTCCACATTAGTAAGCTAAACAATGGTGTTAGTGACGTAATAAAAATAATCATGAAAAGTTTGATTGAATTTAATTGATTATTTCAAAATATATATATAGCAAATCGAATTTTTATGAAAATATCAATTACCAAATTTGATAATTTTTCCTTCATATATATTTTTTCTCATTTAATATAGGGTTTGTGTATTTCATCATTTTCTAGTTATTTTGATATCATATTTTTATCATTTTCAAATAGATATTTGTAAAAAAAAAAATACTGAAAAAAAACTGATAGTTTTACTCATAAACTACCAAATAGAAACAATATTGATAAAAATTCAATAATATAATGTGACCATATTTTACAAAGTATGAGATGCTATAAGTATCGTGGTTTAGGGCTTTCGCTAGTGCTCTTAAACCATGCGGCACTTACTATCTACCCTTATAGCAGTAAGCAAGCCTAAGATCTGTAAGCAACACACACAAGCAATAGGAAGTAACCAACAACAAGTAAAAAGGGATATAGGCAATAATCAATAAAATAACACACTTTTCTTAATATCAAATATACAAGGCCACATAAAAGTGTATGTGGGGTAATGTGTAAAATGAGATATCATTGACTGTGGACAGTCAACCGATGAGTAAGAGCTTATATCTACAAGAGTACTCACACCCCACAAAGAGCTTTATTTGCATTTGCGGATTTAATAAGAGGAGACATTGATTTTGGTGAGGAGATAATACCTCCAAACTAAAATAATAATAAAAATATTGACAAGCCCTCTTTTATCTACCTATAATACAAGAGATTGTCACATCCTCCCCCATTTAATCTATTGACGTCCATGGCAAGGTGTGTTGGAGCTTAATCCTGGTGCTTGAATCTTCCTGGCTTGAGTTGCTTTCCTCTCTGCTAGAGGTATGAGATCTTCTACTGTCTCCTAGCTATTGTCTTCTTCTCCACGATCTCTCCACTTTACTAAGTATTCTGTGTGTGCTGCTTTAGTGGTTAAATCTTTGACACTTCTTTTAGCAAGGATGTCTTCTATGGCTTCACTAACATTGGAGTTGAACTTGACATTCGGCCACTTTAACTTGTTGCGTGCTAGAACTTCTATGTCGAGGTGGTATAACTTCAAAACACTTACATGAAACACATGATGAAATTTCAACCATTTGGGTGGTTGTACTTGATAGGCGGCTTTTCCAATCTTGGCAATGATAAGGACTGGACTAATGTACTTTTACATGAGTCTCTTGTCCTTGTGTTTCAATGGTCTATTTGATCTGGAAAAAGCCTAATGAGGACCTAATCTCTAACATTGAATTCTCTGGGTTTGCGCCTCTCATCTCCCTACTTCTTCATGCGCTCAGAAGCTTTCTTAAGATAAGCCCTAGCAATATAAGTTTTTTGCTTCCAATCCTTTGCAAACATATAAGCCTTTGGCATTTCCTAGGATACAGTGCTGCCACTATATGGGGCAATAGTAGTTGTTAACCCATAACAATTTCTATAAGGCTCTTATTAGAGGAAGAGCTTCACTGGATGTTGAAACAGAACTAGGCAATATCCAACAACTTTACCCAATTCTTCTTATTGGCACCAACAAAGTGCCACAAGTACTCCTCTAGCATCCCATTGAACCACTCAGTTTATCCATCACTCTGAGGGTGGTGACTAGAGGGCATGCTAAGTTCGGACTCTAGAATGTTGAACAACTTGGTCCAGAACTTCCCTATAAATCTAGCATCTTGGTCACTCACAATGTCCTAAGGCATATCTTAAAACTTCACAACATGCTTGAAGAAAAGTTGGGCAGTCTCTATGGCATTAAAGCTTTTCATGGTTGGAATGAAGGTGACATACTTCAAGAATCTGTCTACCACAACAAAGATGGATGAAAGGTCCTCCACTTTTGGTAGGGAAGAGATGAAATCCATGGAGATGCTCTTCCATGGGTAAGAAGGCAGTAAAAGGGGTTCCAACAGCCCTGTAGGTTTCTATCTCTCGATCTTATTCTGCTGACAAGTCAAACATGTTCTAGCATAGTTTATCACATCTTCCTTTATATTTGGCTAATAGTAGCCTTGCTTCAACAAGCTCATCATCCTCTATCAACCGAGGATGATCAGCCCATAATGTGTCATGGCACCCCCTCACGAGCACCCTCCTTAAGTTCACTATCTTGGGAACATACAGGAAATGACTCTTAGTGTAGATCAGATCACCCTTAACCTAAAACCTGCAAGTCTTGCCCTCATCAATAAATTGCTTCAAATTCTTGGCCAATAGGTTTTGGTCTAAGTGCTCTTTAATCTATTCTTGAATAGTACCGAAAACTCGACTGGCAAATTATTGGGCTATCTGAGAGAAAGAGGCCAAATATGCTCTTCTACTCAATGCATCTACTACCTGATTAGTCTGCCCACTGTGGTGCAAAATTCCATATTGAACTTTGCAAGGAACTCTTTCCATCTTTCCTCTTTAGCTGAGAGTTTGGGTTAAGTAAGAATATGGCTGGTAGAAGAATTGTTAGTTCTCATAAGGAACTTAGACCCCAATGCGGAATTTTCCATGTTATGAGGCAGTACACAATAGCTAGCAGATCTTTCTCTTTTGCTGAGTATGTACACGTAGTAGGGTTTAGCTTCCAACTCTCATATGCCACTGGATGGCCATCCTATATCAGCACTCTACCTACAACAATGTTGGAGACATCTTTGTAGACTTCATACGGTTTAGAGATGTCAGGTAGGCAAGGACTGACCCTTCTGTCATAACCCGCTTCAACTCTTCCAAAACAACCTAACACTCCTCATTCTAGAACAATGCTTGAGCCTTCTTCAATAGATCTGTGAGGGGAGCAACCTCCTGGAATACCCCTCCACAAACTGCCTATAATATTTGGTGAGTCCAAGAAATGAGCGTAACCAAGTAACACTCTTTAGGACAAGCCACTCTTTGATGACTTCTACTTTGGCCCATCCATCTGGATCTGTCCCTCTTCAATCACATGCTCAAGAAAGTCGAACGCTTCTAGGCGAAGGCACATTTCTCTTATTTCACATACAAATGGTTTTCTTTGAGTTTCTGAAAGACCATTTGTAAGTGCTTTACATGGTCTTCCAATGTCCTATTGTACACCACGATGTCATCAAGATAGACCACCATGAATTTATCCATGTACTCACGAAACACATTGTTCATTAGAGTATAGAATGTTGCAGGGGCATTGGTGAGACTAAAGAGCATTAGCAGAAACTCATAGGCACCATAGCAGGTAACACACATCATCTTAGGCTCATCCCCCTCAGTAATATGACCTGGTGGTATCCTGAGCGAAAGTCCAATTTCGTGAAGTATTTGACCCCATTCGGTTGATCAAATGAGTCAACAATGAGAGGGATTAGATAATGGTTCATCACAATCAACTTATTGAGAGCCAATAGTCAATGCATAGTCTCAAACTCCCATCGTGCTTCTTTTGAAATAGGACAGGAGCCCCATAATGTGCTTTTGAGGGCCTAATGAAACCCGGCTCTAGCAACTTATCTAGCTACTTTCTCAACTTATTAAGTTTTAGGGGCAACATTTGGTATGGAGCTCTAACGGGTGGCTTAGCCTTTGGGGCTATCTCAATCTCATGATCCACAAGCCTTCTTGGGGTAACTCTTTCGGGAGTTTGTCCAGCATAATAACCATTAACTCCTTCAGAACATTATGAATCACCTCTGGTATCTCTTCATTCCTTCCTTCCTCTTTTTTCTGTTAAGACAGCAAGGAATGTAGGCTCCCGATGTATGTTAGAGCCCTCACTTAAGTTGGAGCACTGATAACATCATTACCTCGATACTCTTCCCATTTTTACTTCCATTGCCTATCTTCTGCCTTTGTATGGGCACACAACATGGCTTGTTACCCATGAATAACAAGCAATTAGCTGCTAACATAGAAGCAACTCTGGCATTCCTAAAAAATTCTATCCTTAGTATTATTATAAAGTCGTATAGGGGAACAACAATGAAGTTGAGATTTCCACTCTAATCTCCTACCTTCACTTCCACAACTCTGCCAACTCCTGGACATGCCTTAGAGTTCACTGCTTTGATTTGGCTAGTATAATTTGTTAGTACTAGCCCCAATCTCTCAGCGATCGGGCCCATCAATGAAGGTATGTGTGGCTCTCGAGTCTACCATTGCACTAGCACTATTGCCCTTGATGTGCAACTAGACATGCATTGAGTCATTGTCGGTATTGGCTTTGTTGCGTACTACTGAAGCTTTCCCGACTGCTGACAACATGTAGGCTCCCATCCTGGGCTGCTTTTCACACTCTCCTTCAGATACTTTATTTTGACAAACACTTTTAGCCTTCTTTGCCATGGCATTAAGTGCTGCCCTATGTGGACACTCTACTACCTTGTGCAGTTCGTTGCATAAAAAGCCTACATTCTCTTACTTCTTAGGTTTGCCTAACTTGTTAGATCTTACACCATCGTGTTCTGATGACACATTCTTCCCTTTGATATCACTGGTGCAATCTATCAAGTGCTTTGCTACTATCAGTGTTTCAGTTGAGTTTGCTACTCGTTGCCTCTACAACTCATTCCTGGCATATTGCTTCAACCCCTCTTGAAAACAGAATAGCCTGTGTCCTCACCCATGCTCTTGATGTCGAGCATAAGCATCGAGAATTCTCAAACATGCTTTCAAATGTCATCGCCTTGTTGAAGCTCACACAGCTTCTTTCTAGCATTATACTCAACATTCTCGGGAAAGAATTAAGTTCTCAACTTAGCCTTCATCTCTCCCCACATATCAAATGTGTTGTTCCATTCTGAATCTGCTCATACTTGGTATGCTACCACAGCTTAGCATCACATGTTAGGAACATAGCTAACCTTTGTTCTTTCATCAGTTTGTCTAATAGTTGCATAGTATTGTTCCAAGCCAAAGATGAAATTCTCTAAGAGTTTGGTGTTCCTCATGCCAGTGAATGCTTTAGGATTTGGCACCTTTGGATGGGCAACATGTGCAGGAGCTAAGGCAGGAGCATTTGTGACTGCTCTAGTCAACAAGGTACCTTGTTGCTTCAAATCATCTTATGCTTCAACAGTTGCATAATTGGCCAGCTCAGTTCCCACACCTTTAGTTGACACCCGCACCTCCTCTCTAAGTGTGCCTATTGTCTCCTGAAAATTATCAACCAATTCATCAACCCTTACATTAGTCCCTTCATTGGTTGCATCAAGGTCTATCACCCTTACATTAAGTGCCACCAAGGTTTCTAGTTGCTTCATCAGCACTGCTATACATTCTTCAATGTTGTCAATCTTCCGGCTGAGCTCTTTCTGTTGTGTCATGGTTGTTCCTGCTGAAATAACCTAGGCTCAAATACCAACTGTCTGCAGCTTTCACTAGCACACTTAAACCGTGCAGTGCTTACTATCCTACCTCTGTAGTAGTAAGCGAGCCTAGGATCTATAAGCAACACTGGTGGTTGTCGAATCCAACAAAAATAACTAACCTACTCTAAGATTTGTAAACAGTGGTGAGCAGGATCGTCTCCACAGGGACTGGTAAAAATTCCTAAGTTTCTATCGTGGGTTGAGAAGAGAAAAAGAAAATAAAATTGGGGATTTTGAAATCAAGCAAATAAAATAAACCTATTTCTAAGTAAGAAGATTTATATATTTCAAAAGATTATCTAGCCTAGGTTTCATTACAACTCAATTCTCATGATTGATCATAGACTCAAATATTATTATTCCTGCTTTGAATAGGTTAGTTATAAATTCCAATAAGCATTGAAATTCAATTTCTCCTTAGATATTAAATAACCAAGATAAGATCTTTAATTATTCCTAATCAAATAGATAACCCTAAATACACTCTTAAGGTTTAATCCATCAATTGCATTAAGAAAAGAGAAACCTAACCCTAATCAACAATCTCATAGAGCATGGATCATTTAAATTAGATTATATTTCATCACAACATCAAATAACCATCTATTTCATGACTATCGTGTTGTTTCATCACCTATATTAGATTACTCATACAATTACGGATATGAGTTCTAATTGATTGATTATTGTTCAATCATCCTACAACCGGATCCAAAGTTATAAGAGATAATCAAGCAATAATAACAATAGAATCAGATGAAATACAAATATGCAAAGATGAGAATAATAGAAATCAAACCAATTAGGTCTCACAATCCATCTTGAATTGAGTTGCAATAATCCCTTGGCTAGATTAAGAGATTAGTTGTTCATGATTCAAGAAAAGCAATCTTTAGGGTTCTTGAAAGTATAAAGAATGAATGATCAATAATGAATAATGAATCAATCCTCTTTTCTCTCTCCTCCTTCTTTATATATATGAGATAAACATCAGATATAAAGAGTGTTTTTCGCATGAAAGATGGCTGGAGGCATGTCGCAACAAGGCTGGCAGCTATTATTCGCGAAACAAATGGTGCAGTCTTGATGGCCGGCTCCATGGCCGGCTCCATGGCCGGCGGCCATGACTCTTCTGGCCGATTTTCTTCATTTCACAGAGGCTCCATGGCTGGCGGCCATCTTCTCATAGCTGGCGGCCATCAGGCTTCTGGTCATTTTCTCCATGCTTTATTCATCTAAATCTTTCCTTTAGCTTTATAAACCTGAAACACAACATTAACTTGATTAAGTATCAATTCCTCATGATTTCTATAAGATTAATAACAAGTTTATCAAGTTTTATCCATTATAGATTGAGTAAATTATATCTCAACAAACACACACACAAGCAATAGAAAGTAACCAACATCAAGTAAAAAGGGATATGGGCAATAATCAATATAAGAATAAAACACTTTTATTAATATCAAATGTATAAGGCTACATAAAAGTGTTTGTAGGGATAATGTGTAAAATGGGATATCATTGAATGTGGGCAGTCAACTAGTGAGTAAGAACTTGTATCCACAAGAGTACTTACACCCTCACAAAGAATTTTATTTGTATTTATGACTCTAAGTAGGAGGAGGCAATACCTCCAAATTAAAATAATAATACAAATATTTACAAGCCCCTTTATCTACCTATAATACAAGAGACAGTCACGATAAGGACACTGTGAACAGCGCGTCCCCATCCCACGACAATGTTACGACCAAACCCGCTCAGGAGGGATAGCTAATGAAAATCCTTTTTCACGTGGAAAACAGAAACAAGGGTTTTTAAATATTTAAGTGGACAGCAATTCTCAACTAAGGAAATAGGCCATTGATGTGAACATGGACAACTTAAAGTTACCAGAATAATTAAAGTAAAGAGTGGAAAATGTTACAAAAAATTCTCTCCCTTAAATTTAATAGTAAGACAATGGATTTGATGTTTTTAATTAGATCCATCTATTCAAGATTCTCCATCTCTATCCGATTATATTAACCTAATAAACAAATGCAAAGACAAGCGATTTCAATGGCAAATTTATAACATTGCAAACCCAGAGTCAGATTAAATTTAATTACGAACTTTTATTGATATATGATGGAGTCCTCAACATTTTTTAAAATTTGTACTTTTCTCTATTTGGCTTTTGGCATGACACATATAGACAAAATGCTTGGAAAAAGAGTAAATAGCAAGATTATATAAAATGAATTATTTTAATATTTAAAAAGTTCTCTACCTAAACTTTGCACCGGATATAGATTTGGTAGACGATTTTTACACAGCAAATGATAAAGAAATTAATATTATGGTTAAATGCAAAAACACTCCCTAAACTTTAGCTATAGTGTGAATTGATTCATAAACTTCAAAAGCATGGTTTTTAACCCCTTATTCTATATTTACAATTTGTTTATGGCATTTTATACTTTTCTATCAAAAAAGTATAAAATTTATACTGTTTTAAACATACTTTTTTGTACAATATTTGTACGAATTTGTACAGGAAAAAAACGAAAAAAAGGTGACATGTTTTAAATTTGTAAATTGTTTATAGTTCAAAGGATAAAAAGCCATGCTTTAGTTAATCCCTACCACTCCTAAAGTTTAGATAGTTTTTGTATTTTGCCCTTCATATTAAGTATAACTTTTTCTTTCTTAAATATGTGATATCACATCCCAAATATTAACAAGTAAGTTGCAAGTTAAGCAAAAAGTTTAGGCAATAATTATTTAGGAAAACAAATAGGGAAGAAGTGTAAATTCGTAGAATCGAATTGCACAATGCAGCATAATAAATGGATTATGTTATTCTAATAAAAGGTAAAATGAAGTAAAGTAGGAAAAGATGACAACAACAACAAAGTGGTGTAACAAAATATGCACGTAGATTTTAAGTAGAAGAGGAAAGGGCAAGCCTACCTTAAAAGTTAATTAATAAATTAGACTTGTCTTTATCGATATATAAACATTATACAGGATTCTCAATGAGATAATATAAGATGTTAAACATCAATTCCGGATTAATATTAGTTGTAATCAGATAAAATTGATTTGATGCAATAATCATTATACGATAGACATATATTCAGTTTAAAAATGATTATAATATGATGAAAAGTCGTTATTTAGATAAGTTACCATGTTAATGACTCATTCATATATAAAGCAATCTATTATATATTGAAAAAACTTATCGCATAAAACCTACCATTTATCATAATTAAACCAACCTATAATAATTAGATGAACTTCCCATCATGAGTCTACCATAAGCCAAAAAAATGAATCGTAATTTGATAAAACCTACTGCTATATATCCGAGTCTCTATTTTAAGTCGTCAAAAGACCCCTTACCCTCCAAATAGTTTCCCTCGATATCAGTAGTAAAAGCTCAAAACTTTCTCAAAAGCTAATTTATGAAGTAGAATGTCCAAACAGATGCATGCATATATAAACTAGTATTATAGAAACGTAGTACGGCTGTAACGGTGGTCATTAGACATATGAGTGAAACTATATAAGTCCGTTTGGCAATCATTTCGGAGCAAATTACAGATATTTTTTTAAAAATTTCTTTAATAAATTGTTTATCAAGAAATAAATAAAGATAAAAAAAAATCGACGATTTTTATAAAAAGATTAAATACATCAAATATATATGCATATATTATTTCAATACAAATATAAATATAAGTAAAAAACAAATCATCCAAACAGAGAAGGCAATTTGCTGGTGCAGGGAAGCAAGGCATCAAAGTTGTAAGAAAATAAAAAATAAGTGTATATAGAGTTGTCTTGCAGAGAGCTAGCTACTTCTAGGCTGACACAACAATGTCCAATCTCCTGCTAACTTGGTTCAACAATGGTGGCCCATGAGAGGTCCCAGCACGACCAATCATATCTCCTCACCCCGCAGAAGCACACAAATCATTGAAAAAAATTCACATGTCCTATGGCCCCATTTATATCCCAATACGGCCCATTTCCCTGCTTGCAAAATGAATCATCATCTACCCTACGGTCTCACTCAGCAAGATCTTGAATAAGATTCGCGATGTTAACGGTCGTACAACTCTATATTTTAGAAAAACCAAATACAAAATCCATCAGTATATTCTTTTTGAGTTTTAAGACATGATGACTATAAGGGAGTGAATGTCGAGTGAGTAAGTCAGTGAGTGAGCAAGTGAAGAGTATTTGTCACTTGCTAGCATGAGATGTGTTTGATTGGGGAAATCTATAATAATTCATTGTTCCTTTTTCTATAAATGGAAAAAAAAACTTTAAAAAAGTTATGCTTAACACTGCTGAATAAGAATTGAAAGTAGATTAAATAAAAAATAAATAAATAAATAGATAGATATACTTGTCAAATGCATATGATGCATTCTTCTATTTTTTTTTTAATTTAGTTAAAAAAAAAGGAAAAAAAAAAAAGGTGGTAATGTAATGTTGTTTTTTTAACTGTGGAAAAAAGTGCAAAAAAGATTTGTTGAATCTTTCTTTCTTGTGACACTTTTACTCATCGACTCGACATGGCTTCCTTCTTTGAATTAACAAAAAGACCCCAACAAGGAAGTTACTTAGGCAAAATCCTAATATTCTCCCACCCAAGTTGGCAGTCTTTGTACGTATGCTATCACCAATGAAAAATGTTTGACCATGCCACCCTTTAAATTCCCCCCAATACTCCCTCCTTTTCCATGCTTCTTCTATACCTTTCCTTCTGCTTTTCCTCTCGACTCCAAACTTGCTTTGCTCCATTTTTTTTTCCTCTCTTGTTTTTTCTAGTAAAGATGGGAAAGCTAGTTTCTAGGATGTCTAGACAAAAGAACATTCTCTTAGCTAGAAGCTTCATGCTCTTGTTACTCAGTTGCACAGCCGTCAAAGTGAATTTTTGTTTTTCAAACACCCCATCTTCTCTATTAAGCCTTCCTCTTGAGGGGCTTCTGAGTTTTGATGAGGTACACCATGTGGCCAAAGATTTTGGCCTCAGATGCCAGCTTGTTCCTCTTGCTGTACTAAACCCGAAATCGGTTTCTGATATTGCTATCACCGTGAGGCAAATTTGGCAGATGGGTACTGATTCGGAACTCACTGTCGTGGCTAGAGGCAATGGCCATTCTCTCCAGGGGCAGTCCCAAGCACGTCAAGGTCTTGTGATAAACATGAAATCACTTAAGACTCCCATGATGCGCGTATATGGGGGAGATTTCCCTTACGTTGATGTTTCTGGTGGAGAATTGTGGATAAATATCCTGAGAGAATGCTTGAAGTATGGTTTAGCACCCAAATCCTGGACAGATTACTTGCATCTTACGGTTGGCGGTACTCTGTCGAATGCGGGGATCAGTGGACAGGCATTTAGACATGGACCCCAGATTAGTAATGTCCATCAGCTGGAGGTTGTCACAGGTATCATAAGGCAATGAGTTATTTGAATCCATTAAATGGACAACAATCTGCAAAGTCGAATGAGTTGTCTAATGTTAATGAGAAATTACACCTTAGCCAAGAAACAATAAAACTGCTGACACCTGGCAGTTTTCAAAACAACATTCCCGAATCACATCGTTAGTAGTCCCTGCCCACCACTCGTTGCATGTCACGATCAATAATTTTTTTTTTGTGGTGAATACACCAAATTAAACACAAATTAAAACCAACAGTTATCTTAAATTTTGTCTTGTCTGTAATTGTTTATTCACTGACATCTTTAGCACAAATGAAATGCTGCCAGGAATTTTATTTATTTATTTATTTCCTTCCCCACATCCAACTTTCCTTTCTATTACTTCAAATAAATTATTGGCATAATTTTAGTGGTAAAAGAGGAAATTGTGGAAGGCCTTCCACAATTTAAATATGAAAGCTTAATGACATTTTCTCGTTGTATCCTCTGTTCTGTGGCACCAAAACTCACCGACAATTTGAACAAATAATGCAGGAAAGGGGGAGGTAGTTAAATGCTCTGAGAAACAGAATGAAGACCTTTTTCATGGTGTTCTTGGAGGGTTAGGACAATTTGGCATCATCACTCGTGCAAGGATATCACTTGAACCCGCTTCAGAGATGGTAATAACATGTCATATAATCGTTGCATGTTTAAGATCTACTTTATCTGCATCCATTTCCTCTTAGAACAAGAATACAAAAAATCTTCTCTACGTTCTTCATCTGCATGCATGCTTCAAGCCAGTCGTTGACAACCTAACACATTCTTCATTTCTATAGGTAAAATGGATTCGTGTGCTGTATTCCGATTTCAACACCTTTACAAGAGATCAAGAGTATTTAATATCTGCAAAGAAGACATTTGATTACATAGAAGGATTTGTGATCATAAACAGGACTGGCCTTTTTAACAGCTGGGCAGCATCCTTTAGTCCCAAGTATCCTGTCCAAGCCAGCCAGTTCAAATCCGATGGAAGAACTCTGTTCTGCATTGAGATGGGAAAATACTACAAACTGGATCAATCCGATGAAACTGATAAGGTGAGTGTAATATCCCTCAAATATAGATGGTAGAACTCTAATCACAGAGGTGCCTTTTTGGTGTAATGACTTGGAGTTTATCAGAACTCCAAAGTTAAGCGTGCTCTGAGTAGAGCAATCCCAAGATAAATGATCCCTCGGAAGCGTTGGCATCAAAAAAGATAAAATTGTATGATGTGTAGTCAAAATGGACAATACCTTAGTAGGTAGAGTTCCGAGTCGTTACACAATGTCACTGGTGACCAATGAACCTAGTATCACGCTCCCTGCCCAGGATGGCCTGAGGGCCTATAAATGCCCCTTCCGCTGTAGTGGAGCCTGGGTGGCAGGTCATGACAGTGAGCTATTAAACGCTTAGTATCTCAGTTTTTCATGTCATAGTGTGTACAAATAAAAACATATGGTTCTAAAAGCTTAAGAAAAAATGACTGCATCAGCTTGAATACTATGATGAGTTCACCCCACTGTAATTATTTGATCTGAAAATTTAAACCAGTTAGAGTTGGTGCAGTTTTATAACAATCATAATGCTCGGTTTTGTTTTTCAGGAAGTGGAAGAATTGCTGTCCCAGTTAAGTTATATCCCGTTTACCCTATTCCTTTCGGATGTTCCATACATAGACTTCCTAGACAGAGTGCATACATCTGAGGTCAAACTACGCGAAAAGGGTCTGTGGGAAGTTCCACATCCATGGCTGAATCTTCTCATTCCGAAAAGCAAAATCCAAGAGTTTGCTGGAGGTGTATTTGGCAATATCCTAACAGACACGAACAATGGTCCCATTCTCATCTACCCAGTCAACAAATCAAAGTAAGGAAACAAGGGGACTAGATTCTAGTCAGTACAAAATCTTAGGTGGATAACTATTGACAATTCAAGATTTTGTATTCTTTTCTCTCATGTTTTTTTTTTTTCCCTTTTTCTTTCAGGTGGGACAATAGAACTTCTGTTGTTATCCCAGAGGAAGATGTCTTCTATCTTGTGGCCTTCCTTACATCTGCAGTTCCAAAATCAACAGGAAACGACGGCTTGGATCATATCCTAAATCGGAACAAAAGAATCCTAGACTTCTGCGAGAGGGCGAAACTTGGAGCAAAGCAATATCTAGCTCATTATACGAAACAGGAAGATTGGAAGTCCCACTTTGGTCCACGATGGCAAGTTTTTGCACAGAGAAAATCGGTTTATGACCCTTTAGCAATACTAGCTCCTGGACAAAGAATATTTCGAAAGGCCGTACCCTTCTCATGACAGACACGGACATTATTATCGTTTCATGTTTTTCATGTAGAAGGCAAGCCCCCACCATCCTCGAGGAATCTTACTAGAGGCAGATTACCAAGCTTTCAGTACTGCTAAAATTGTAAATTACTAGGCATATATTTTACTTACTTATTACTTTTTATTTATTTTGAATGTAAAGAAGAAGCTAGAATGTGATAATAATAATAACAATAATAATAAAGGTTTCTCAAAACACAAGGCTTAGTTAGTTCATAACATACATCACTTCAATATGATGTGCTAAATGTTTTTGACAGAACTCAAGAAGTCTCATAGAATCTACCAATGATCTGAAAGGGAGAGCAAAGCAAGGAATTACTGGACATTTACGTATTTTTAAAAGTTCTAAAAAGACATTGTCTTACTTTAAATGTTGAAGAGTCCATGTGTAAGCCCCAGAAAATTCAGTAATTAATCATAAAATATACATCGAAGAAAAACTCTAAAAATGACTCCAAATTATAACCGAACTTCGAACGAGTCCTAAAATATAAACGAAAGTAAGAATTCATTAGTCTTGAGAAAATCTAAAAATAAAAAAGGACTACAAAAGTCCTTAAGTCCAAAAACCATTACGTAAGATAAACTGCTTACCTAATCTATAATTCATAAAAAAAAAATCGGGATAAAAATAAAACACAGTGATAATTTGCTAAAAAGCAAGTTAATCCATAACATGACAATTTGAAGGATCAGGAAATCACCAAAGGCCAATTCCATAACTAGGCTTTGGCACGATTAAGAAGACTTTATCTGCCAATAATAAAATATAGACTTTGGAAATTCCCCAAACGACCAGACTAATAATCCTAAGAGACGGAAATCACAATAAAGCCCTAACGATCAAATCAAACTCCTAAGAATCATAGAACGAGTTAGAAATTAAAATCTCGTAATCTTAAGAAGGAAGAATTCAAGAAACAAAATAATAAATTAAATAATCTTTAAGTTAACCAATTGTTCATTAGACCTTAAATCGAAGCAAAATAATTTCGAAAACAAAACACTATAAAGATCCTTTTTCAGAGCAAATTATAAATCAAGATTTCCCAAAATCATTCCAAAATCGATATTTGACTCAAACTCAAGAAATCATATCCGGTAACCATTACCGATATAACTCCGAATATAATAATTCAATTCAAGATTTCCGAAAGCAGTAAGAGATATTAAATACTTTAAAAATAAAATTTAAAATAAATTTCTCAAACTAAATATGTTGTACAAACAGAAAATCTCAGTTTCCAATTTGGCAATACCTAAACCGGAAAGTCAACCGGGAACCCTAAGTCAACAAAACCCTAGTGGAAAATAGTAGTTTAAGTCCGGCAATCCCACGCTCTTAACCCTAGAAACCGAGATATGGTTTAAGGGTGTAGAATAGCTCGTAATAGTGTAAGGTCGCTTAAAAATATCAGATTGGTAAGTTTTTGGCTTATTTCGAATCCTTTCGGACACAGACTTCGAAAAGCGTGTCCCGGGACTCGGAATACCAAAAATATACCGTTGATACCGTTAGACTCGTAATTTTATAAGATTCCCAAAAATATCAGTTTCATAATTTTTCGGTAACTAAAAATATCAGATATAGCGATTTCATTCGTATTTTAATTACTATCGGTAACTAATTTGTCTTCTACACTATTCAAGGTATACTAGTACATTATTCACTCTCTCTGCTTTATTTCTAATCACTCTTACAAATGACACAATTCACACTATTCACATTTTCTTTTCCCATAAAAATCTACTCATACATTTCTTACAAAATATCACTTCTCTTACACAAAAAAATAATCATGATTGTACTTTTCTCTCTCCCCCTTCATGTTGCCATCCAATCACTCTCTCTCTTCCCTCTCTTTTTATTTTCTTTTTCAATTATTTAAATCACTCTTAATTCATCTCCTCTTTTCCTATAAATACCTCTTCTCCCCTTCTCATTTCTTCACACCTTTCTCAAGTAGAGAATTTATGCAAAATTCTCTCCAAAACACTCATCTCCATATTCTTACAAGAACTCTCTTCTTGTAAGAAGAAACTCTCTTCTTCTACCAAAATAAGTTTCTTTTCAAGCCTCATTTCTAACCACTACCAAAAACCTTCAAGAAAGCAATACTTCTTTTCTTTTTACTCATTTAGGTAATGAAGAACTCATATTTCATTTTTTTTTCCCATGTCAAGTAACCTTATATGGTTTTGATGTTGTTTCTTAGGTTAAAAAACTAAAGATAACCACATTAAGATCATGTTTGGTTCTTGTTCATGATACATATTTATACCTTCTCATTTATTACTTGTTTTATATTTTGATCTTGTTATTTATTTACTTTATAAATGCAATTTATTTACTTGCTTTCTTAGTATTTCAAGACTAGTCTTTCTAGTCTTAGACTTGTCCATATCAAGTCAAAACAATCTTTTTTATTTTTTTAACCTTTCAGGACTAGTCCATTCTTAGTCCTAGGATGTCTTAATGAAGCTAAGGTTCCCAATGCTTGATATTTTATTTTCTTGCCTTATTTATATTTGGGGACGGAATTTATTCTTTGTTCCGGGAGCTTAGATCTCCCAATACTTGATATATATGTATATTGTTCTTGTTCATATCTCTTATTTTGCTTATTTGCTTATGCTCATAAACATAAATTCATCATGGTTAAAATATTATAATGACCAATGAACTAAAATCATGAAACAAATTTGTATTAAGAAAAAAGTTAGCTACAAGAGTTGATAAAAGAAGTTCTTTGAAAAAAAAAAAAAAACTAGGGACAGGGATTTTTGGTTATCAAAGTCATTAAAGGGTTTTTTTCCAAAAGAGTTTAAGGATTAATAAACTAGTTTTGACAAGAGCAATAATTTTCTATAAAACAATGGCATTTCAAGAAAGGAGTTTTCAAAAATTAGTTTCAAAATAGATGATTTGATAAAATAAGTATCTTTTCAAAAATAAAACCAATGAGGTCTTAAAAAGAGATTTTGAAGGAATGAAACTCATATTTTCAATATAGTAGAAATAAGAAGGTTTTACCCAAGATTGAAGTAAAATGAAAATGAGGATTTTGTTTTGGAAACTTAAAAATGAGTAAGTCGATCTTTACAATCATCCAAGAAATTTACAAACTTGTTTTGAAAGAAGTAAAACAAGTTTTTCAACTTAGAAAACCAACTCAAGAGCCTACTTTCAAACCATAGGCTAAATATAATGGAAGTGATTTTTGAAAATAAAATCTTGAACAAGGAAAAACCATAAGATAGATATAAGGAGTAAAATCTTTAAAATGATATAAAACCTAAGAGGTCATTTTTCAAAAATAAAGACTAACACTACATTTTCTAGAACTTCTAAGACTATGATCAAGGCCATAATAAAATAATTAATTATCGTCCATGAATCATACTTGATGAATGAGTTCTATGATTATCTAAAGGATTTTTTTCAAGGTATATTGATAGCTAAGTATCTATCAAAGTTTTTGGATAAAGTGTGATTTGGATTTGGAACTTGTTTTGCGAAATGGGGAAATTCGTGCAGACCTACTGCACCCTTCTGATCGCCACCTTTTCGATCTTGTTTGATGAATATAACCTTAGAAATAGATAGCTCTCGTCGAATAGGTAGAAATCGATATATTATATGCGTAATTCCGAGTTAAAATGAGCAAGTTATGGCCATTTTAAGTTGGAATTGTTTTCCATCTGAACTTTGACGCAAATAGAAGTTTTGGTTGATCCTTGGTGAAATACTCACTCCGGGTATTTCTTTTATGTAGAGAATGAGGAGCTCGGGACTTCTCTTCCAAAGGATCAACATGGATAAGGAATGCGCTAAGGACGAGTGAGTTCATTTCTTAAGTAATTATGCTCATTGAGTGTGCTTGTAATCATAGTGGCACTAGACTTAGGTAAGGATAAAATTGTTGATGAAATGTGAATTTTTCCTGTTGAATGAAAAATAAGTATATCGAGGCAAGACTTGTTGTAATAATATTGCATGAACTAGTATAGACTTGGATTGTCTGAAATTCTCTATGATCACTCTCAACATATATAATTAATATGCCACAATTATATGACTAAGCTATAACGCATATCACGAGTGAGTCACATTGCATTACGAGAATGCTTTTGGTGGGAACAAAAGTATGATCAGGAGGCAGCGGGCCTTTGTTAACATTAAGGATCTACAGGATCACTTAAGTTAATAGGAAGTGGAGTAGACACTATAAACCAATACATTAAACAGGTGGAGGACCACCTTCATTAACATCAAGGGCCTATGAGGTCACTTATGTTGATGGGAAGTGGAGTAGACACTATGAACCACAAGAGAAAATATTGGAATTATGGTCGCATGTTTATGGGCCACCCCAAACCCCGAATGGAGGGCGTAAATCCATTCACATATGGCTTCCGGAAAGTCATATGCTTGTATGTTCACGTGCTTGTGCATTCATATGATTGTTTAAATAAACTTGTTTGTATATTTTACAATTGAGTATATATTGCAGAAATGAATCTCACTAAGCTAGTGTAGCTTATACCCCAATAGATGTTTAAATGAAACAGATTGATATAAATTTCTTATTTGGGGATCGGGATGTCTGGAGCCGAGGGAGGTTTGAGGACAATAGCTGTGAATGCCCTTATGATGTGGAAATTTATCTTGCTAAGGTTAGTTAAATTTATTTATAATATCTTGTTGCTCATGTCATATCAAAGTAAATTGTACCACTTCAGTTGTGTCTCCTTTATGTGTTGTACGCCTTGTATATGATATGGAAGCCTTTGCGTGACTGAGGTAGTCATTCCTAGGCTTTAATATCATGTACGGCGGACTGCCACGTTAAGGGTACCTCTCGGGGCGTGACACCATGGTTGTCAAAATCACGATTTTACTACTCATTTGAGTAGATAGAATTGATAATCATGTAAAACTGATAAATTGTAAATATATAGAACCATATATTTAGATTCATAGTTCTACCTAAAGTTAATACCTTAATAATATTCATCCATTTTAATTAAGAAAAAACATATAAAGTCTTAAACCTATAGAATTGTATATTTAACATGCAATTTTGACAACCATGGAAGAGTCTATTTGCATAGATACAATAATCAAAAGGAGTATATTTGCAATTTGCTCTAATAAAAATAAACTACTAGACTCGAAAGTGTTAGAAGTGATTGACTTTGGCCCATTTCTAGCCAAAATCCATTACAATCTATACGTTCCAAAAAATGAGTTAGGTTAAACTTCTAGTAGACGTTAGTTTAGATATTTTCATATAATCTTCTAGAGAGTCGTTGTAATCTTCTATATGATAGATGAAGTTTTTGAGAAAATAATTTATAACCATTGGATTAAATCAATATCTATCATCCATTAAGGAGGAGAAAACCTAGGAATAGGTAATCACCCTCATTTATAATCAAGTTAGAAAAAATTAAGAAATACATGAATATTTCTATTTTATTCATTCATTTACTACAAATTACTTTTTAATTCAATAATTTTCTATACAAGCACTATTCTCATAGTCTCTATTTCTTTCTAAGCAAATAATCTTTCGCATATTATTGGAAGGACATGACATGTTATTATACCCAACAAAAAATAGAAGCAAGAACTAAAGGAGAATTATGAGTAATGTGCATTATATGAAGACCTAGATGTTAGAACTTGATTGAAAATAAAATAATAGTATTTTTCGGTAGCATTTGAGTGTAAGAACCGAACAGAACAAGGAAATTGAACAACACTATATACCATGATACAAGGGATACTAGATAGTATAATTTTTTTTGCCAATGTTTGATATGTGTAGTGTTAGACAAGGACTTTCTTTAATCAAAATCATAAATGTTTGAAGCACGTTCCATGATGCAATAGTTATTTGCGTTTAAGAAAAACTACGAATCTTATAGAAATTTACTATGTTATGTGAAATTTCAATGTTGGAAAAGAAGATTAATAGCATAAGATACGAATATCATGAGGGAGGTTGAAAAAAAAATGTAGGAATGAAGATACATGAGCTAATGCGCACATGGATTCAAGGAAGCAATTAAAAATTTCGGCTTGTCTTTAGTGTTTGAAATTTTACGTGAATCATTAGTAGTTGGGGGCAAAAATCTTCCATGCATTCATCATGCAGACAGTTGACCTTGCTAGATTTTATTTTTCAGGCACGAAAGCAAAGGCAAATATAAAGAAATCTAAGTAATATGCTAATAAAAATCATGATTCCGTCACAAAAAGCCACGCAGCCATTTGTTTAAGTTGTTTTTCAAAGGCAATTTCAATAGCCTCTGACTCGTGTAACGTATTTAGCTTTAAGCTTTCAAAGTTTCACCATAATGATAATGATTCGTTTTGCATTGATTCAGGATTTGTTCAATGGAGCAACTAAGTGCGCCAAATTGTGTTTAGATATATTGTGTGCTTTTCTTTCTCTTCAGGCTAAATTTATAACACGAGGCTAGGCTATACATAAACCTCAGGTGCGCAGAAGATCCTAATACATGAAATATAAGCGAAACGAAAAGCGATTCAAGTAGCCTTTAATCGACCGATCCGAACGACTTGGCTAACCAGCCATACAACAGTTGGGATCTAGAATATTAGCCTTAATCAAATTTCGTTGCTTACCACAAATTTTGGTACCAAATCAGTTCATCGCAGTTTGATTGGAATGGGTGGAAAGGTAATGAAATAAAAGAAAGTGAAAGAAATGGAATGAATGTGTGTTTAGGTAAATCTGTAACGGTGAAGCTCTCTATTTACTCTCCAAATTTGGTATAAAAATATGGGAAATAAGGGGAAATTGGTTACAGTTACTCAAATGACCTTAAAAAGTTGTCTTTTTATTTTTTTAATAATATTTCCACTGATTTCCTTCCGTTTTCACCCTTTATATCTAAACAAGTATAAAAGTTCCTTATAATTTCAATTCTTTTCCTTTTATTTCCTTTAATCAGCTTTCCACTTTTCATAAAATTGCCAAACATATTGTAAATGCTCAATTTGGATGGGAGCAAATTTTAATAAACTGTAATCCAATGTTCCCCTCAAGTAAGCAGCCATCAATATACAAAGATATCCTGCCCTGCAAATTAGAAAGAATATATATATTTGTGTGTGTGTTTGTGGCAAGACTATAGTGTAAATGTTCAAGGTTTTCCATGGGAAATGACCAAAAAAAAAAGGCTTTAGATGGGAGCAAATTCCTCAGGTTAATAGCCATCCATAAATATACAAAGATATCCTGCATTGTGTACAAGAAAGAATATGTGTGTGTATATATATATATATATATATATATATGATGTCGTGTTTGATGTTGAAGAATAGTTTAAATTGAAATTTATTAAAATGAAATGGATTGTAACATAATGAGTAGCAAAATAGGAAATCCATTTTATTGTTTAAAAATGTTGGAGCAATGGAATGGAAATATTATATAGTATTTTGTCAAAAATACTAGATAACATATGATAGGATTAAAAGGCAATTGAAGTAGAAATTATCAATAAGGAAGGAAAGAAGTACAATTCCTCTTTCTTTATTTTTAAAAATGCTTCCAATTATGTTAAAAAAAATGTAACTGGTATTATGATTTCATTCCAAGTCAATTTCCGTATAACAAATATGCTACAAGAAATATTGAAGTATCATGAGAGATTATGAGCTAACAACATATAATCTCTCACGATTCCATTCATAGGAGAAAGGGTAAGCTGTTGTGCATGTTTTGCTAAAGCTTTCTAAGAATAAATAAGCATTATTTTATTTTCTTATTCCTAAGAGAATAATGGTGGGATACATGTTAATTTACATTATTTTGAAAACAATGCAGTATTGAATATCAAACATCTTTCCATTTTATAGAGGATAAAAAGCAGCTGTATAAAATATAGACATGCCCTGCATTGCAACAGTCAAACCGTGGATGCCCCAAAGGCTTCATAAAATTTTTTGAAGGGTTGCTCTTTCAAAATTGGAAAAGATTATAAGACTATATATGCTTTAAGGTTCATCCTTTCTTATGTGCTGCTTGTGCCTCTCAAGCTGGAGTTGGGTAAAAATCAGGACAGGCTCCTTTTCATTAACTTAAACCTCAACAACGGTAGCAACATGTTCTAAACATCATATGAAATCAGGAAAATAGATCTTGACATCAAATTCAAGTGATCTCCTTGACTATTGGTTTCCACTAAATCGGCTATGGTCGATACGTTAGTGACATTCCAACAACAGTTTTGCGGAAACTAGAACATTGAACCATCCAATCACAAAGTCAAGCAGTTGAACAAGGTTGTAGCATCATGTACTCTGAGAAATTGGGACCATGAAGCTTCATCAGTCACGAACGGTGCACAGTCTTCGTCTTGCTTAATTCACCAATTTCGGAATATTATAGTAAGTTCACCACCTTAGAAAAATTGAGAAAGTGGATTGAAGATTTGCCTCTGCCTTTGAAACTGTTGGAAATATCTCACATTGGTTATGGAATGGGCTGGATGCTACTTCATAAGTGTGAGGAAAAACCCTACCTTATGAGCTAGCTTTTGGGGTTGAGAAGGTCCAATAGCATCTAAGTATCAGAGCCCAGGTTTGCAACATCTTCGGTTAAGCTGGACATGGACGGTTAATCCCATGGTCCGATGTGTGATAGAAGGAGATGTTGGGGATATCCCACATCGGTTGTGGAAAGGGTTGGATGCTACTTTATAAGTGTGAGGAGAAGCCTTATCTCATGAGCTAACTTTTAAGGTTGAGAAGGTCCAATAACACTCAACAGAAAGCATTAATCCTGCCAGGGCCACTTCAAGAGACTAGTGGCACCTTTTGAAGGCCTCCTGTGGGCCTTTTACTAGTCGAATGGGGAGGACCCCTGCCTTAGAATATTCCCAAGATAAGGGGCTTTACATGGTTAGGATTGCAAGCACCGAGCAACCCTGATAAGTGACGCATGCCAAAAGCTGCCCGTTTGTGCTAGTTGCAACACTGATGAAGCACAAGTAGTCAAGCATTAGAACAACAAAGGCATCAAAAGTTTTACCCGAAGCTGTTAAATCTTTATAATCATAGAATTTTAGTCAGCTGATTATAGATTTAAAAATTATGATATTAAATCATAACATATAAAATTCGAACCACTGCATGCCTATTTCATCTCTTGATAGATTTTGATTAAAATCTTAACTCACAGGTGATGGAAAGTATTAATAAGTATAAGACTATGCCAGATCTATTAAGCTTAAAAATATAAACTAGTATGTTGTGGAGTTTAACTTCTTCCAATTTCCAAGCCGAGAAATCAACTAAAAGTTGCATTAATTCATGCTGTCTTGAACATCCATATTTCCCAAGCGCACATATATGAGTGTGTATATATGTTTGTCCACAGCAACAGGCGCACATGTGATTCCAAAATATTATAATGGGATCGTACCAAATCCTAATCTACTTAGATCAATAAACCCACTGGGCGGCTCTACGTTTAGGGACTGAGAAAAAATGAACTATGTGGTATTCTTTCTCATTAGGATCTGCTCTCAAATGTGGCTTTCATGGGGATCACATATCAACTAAACGCATTAAATGATCCGAAAGATTTTTTTCATCATTGACAAAATGAACTAACTTGAAATAAGGAGGAAAGATTACCAAGTGGAGGATAAAAACACTATCTAAAGGTCAATAGAATATGGGAGGCTCCATTGCGAACATGTCTCGGAAAATCAAGATTCTAATTTCCAATGATGACTGAATAATGCCATGCACTGTGCAGGAATTCAACTCAAGTCTTCAAGACATATCAACACGAGGAGCTCACTGAAAGCTATAGAAACCATCCTAGAAATGAATACTATCTTGAAATTTTAGAATAACCAATGTATAAGCAATCGAATTTTGATTTAGTATCTAACTTTTGTCTTCAAGCACTTCAGCTTTTCATTTGACCTTCCTAGGAAGCTCATGATAGGTCTTATCACGAGGCATACTTAATCAAAACCAACTTCAAGGAGGCCTCACATTCCCGGGCTATGATACAAGTTCAAACCGGTCCTAAACCGGCAGTTCATGGGCCGGTTAAACAGCCTGTAGCCATCAAGGGTCATGATGAGCTGGTTTACCGTCCTTTGACCCGTGAGAAGTTTTTTTTTTTTTTCCTAATTTTCCATTTTTCCCTGAACCAGAACCAACTGGTTATTGTTTTTAATTTTTCCTTTTGAAGCAACTCGAATGCGGCTGCTTTTGTTTTATATATATATATATATTCAAAACCAGCCATAGTTCGTCTGGTTATTGTTTTTCAATTTTTCTTTATTTTTTCCAAACCGACACCAGCCTCAAATGTTCGGCTGTAAATGTTTTTTTTTTTTAAATATAACTGTTTGAACTGCTGAGTTAGGTAGGTCATGGCATATTATTTGCTTGTAACTCGGTAAATCATCAGGTCAACGCATGGATCATGACTAGTACGATCGGACCTAACCAACTAGTATAACACGCTAATGACGATTCGGGTATGGTTGCTGTTGACCCCGGCCTGTCTATGTCTATACATACCAATAGCGAAGTTTTGTAAATGTTAAAGATGATGGTATTACAGGAAAAGGTAAAATCAAGTTACTTCCACTAATCCAAGCAAAACAGATGTGATCAAGCTACTTAAATGCATATCCATTGATGAATCCACAGATGCACATTGTAACTTGCAAAGGGAAAAAAAATCAAGTAATAAGCTTTCATGAGCCTGATGATTCTCTCAAAATGGGAAATTATAAATGTTATTGATATTAGTATCACAACCATCTTTTTTAATATTAATTTTTATTATTAAAAAAAGCGACAAGGCATAAGCTATAGAAAACACAATTGTAATATGAATAAATACAATTATTTTATAGAGTAAATATCTACCGTATCTATTTTATTTCATTTACCTTTGAAATTAATATTGATACGAAATAAGATATGAAATACAACCTATTAACATATATTACTACAACAAACACAAACTGTATACATCGGGACCATGGCACTTGGAATTTTTTGTCATGCATGGAGCACGTGTCTATCCGATTACCACCCTTTGCGATCATATGAAAAGTGGCTGAAAATATTTGATTCTAAATTTGAAACCATTCATGCTGCGAGAACCAGTTGGAAGGGAAAGTAGGCTCATGGTCATATTACCAACAAAATTCCGAGGACCCTATGTAAGAATATTCCGAAAGCAAGGACTTGGGTTTGTGCATCACTAAAAGCACAGATTCGTACTGAAACATCGACAAAAGCTATAATGCTTTCGTTCCTGTTGCAAAACTAATGATGCAGAAATATAGCAGGACTATGGAGGACAGTGTTTCAGAAATCACATCATCAAGCTCTTACCTATGCAACAGCATTTGCATTATGGCGGATGCTGTGTCAACAACTATAAAAAGAAAGTACTGCATCGATAAATTATCAGGAAGTACCCATATATCTAGAAATTATTTATTGATTAAGAAACTTGTTCATAATAATTACTTGCTGGAAGTCTAATTAAAAATATTATCAATATACAACACTAAAACCATAATTTTGAAATGAGATATGGCTTCTTTTATATCCTTATATATCACATATTATAAGCACAATATACTTATCTGATGGTTTTTTGGACGTTTAAAACCTCCCTAATAAGTGTGAGGTGCCCTAATAAGTTTTTAGGATGGGAAAAAGGAAACTACGCCATAAAAGTTATATGGTGAAGAATAACCACGATATAATAAAAAATACAATATCTCGACTTACAAACACAAATTAGTGATGGTATAGAAACTTTGTATCTCGTGTTATAAGCACAATTTTACAATAGATTTTTGTAATTTTTTTATTTAACTTGTATTTTCATAATTTTTTTTAATTATGGTAGATATGTTATTAACCCATATACCTATGTAGAAATTAACTAAAATTTACCTTTCTGCCAAACATGTTGTTAAGTATAAAATGGAAAATGCTGTATCATGACATAATAGACTTGAACTTTTAGATGTATTAGAATAAGTAAAGTCAATATTGTATTTGAGTAGAAAATTATGAATGTGAATTCCTCTACTGTCATCCAATCTAATGTAGCATATATAATGATTACAAAGCTTGCTCTTGTGAAGCAATAACTTAATTTAAAAGTTTAAATTTATAAATTTGATATGAGTTTTATACTATTATGTCATTAATTAAATATGAGTTTTATATTATTATGTCATTAATAGCACGTCATCCTTCTCTAATACTGTAAGTACAAGGATTTGAGTGAGATACTCACATGCATGCAATATGCATATTACTCTATATGTGACCTAATGGCATTGAATGACTCATACAACATACGAGAAGAGAACAAGGCTAGAGGAAGAGTAGGCACTTTCGAGAATTAAATTAATAAAATGGAAGAAGCAGCAAGCAGATACTTAAGAAAAGTGGGGTAAAGACTAACCATTAGTAGTTCCATAAATATAGGTCCTTATCTAAAGGGATATGGGCCAACAGGAAGAAGTCACTCCCAACGTCACTTTTAGGACAAATTCATTCACTTAGGCCTTCAAACAGACAGTTTTTATATTTATGGAAAGTTTTAGTTTCATAATAACTTTTAATACACATGTCTATTTTAAATGTCGTCTTTGAATTTAGTTTTATCTTTTTCACGTACTTTTTGTCCTAAAGTTTTATGATTTTTCTATTTTTAGTAGTTTTTCTAGGTTTCTATTTTTGGCAACTTTAAGTGACGCGAACTTGCGAACCCTAGATGTAAAACCTAAGACCCAACAATCGTTGATGAATTTCGAACCTTAGGATTTTCTTGAAACAAGCAAACATGAACTCGACCCCAATTGAACCAATCAATTGAAACCAAAGTTATCAAATTGATTCAACCGGAACTTGACCCTAACCAAACCTGTAGATTGGAACCATAGTTATTAGGAATGGAACTTGACCCTAATTATACCTATTAATTAGAACCAAAGTTATTAAGATTCAGTTCTTATCACAATAACCAAAATGAAAGGTCTCACAACTAAAGAACTCTCAAGAAACATATTCTTCAACTTAAACTCTCTTTACAAAACAAGAACAAATACCTATAAATAATATACAAACGAAAACTAAAAGACACAAAATAAAATAGGTATGTCATCCAAAGAAGACTGGCAGCCTAAAATCTTAAGCTGGCAACCTACATTACAAAGGCTGGCGACCTTTAAAAACTCGATTCTGTGACTGTTGAAGGCTGATGGCTTAAACCCCTACGCCAGCGGTATATATATGAAGGCCGGCGACCTTGAAGCCGTTGTACAACTTCCTCTCTTTGACAAGTTTTTTTAATCTTTCATGTTGACGACATCCAATCCTCATCATTAAGTTTGCTTATATTGTATGCCCTAGGGCAAATAGACATTCATATATCATATTTTTTCAAAAAAAAATTTTAGAGCCATCATTGCTCTTTTCCCAAAGTTTGAAATTCTTGCATAAGTTTCGAAATTTGATGCCAATATCCTATGAATTCTCAGAATCAATAGGTGTTGAAGATCACAAGCCAGGTATTCGTACGCAAATGAACGGTTTTGTGATAAACCTTAATTTACCCATTGCATCATAAACCTTATTAATATATACGAAAAAAAAAAGTGGAATGTGCTTGTCACTACAAATGAGAACATTCCTAGTTAGAATTCTATAACAAAACAATGTTTACTTAGAATCCAACTCAAGACTCATATGTCATGTTTGATATGCAGGAATGGTCCATAAATGAAATCATGATTCAGGGCTCTATTTTATTTCTCATGTTTGGATGCATTTTAGAAGCTAGAATTGTAATTCCTTGAAATCGAAGATTTCGCTTTGAAGGATAATTTGATTTTGCCTTATCAAAGGTAGAATAGCAATTCTATTGCAACTTCACTAATAGTATGAAGTTTAATTACCTTTTTATCTTATCATATATTTATAATTTATATTTTTTAGGGACATTTTTTATAAACACACTTTATAGCCCTTCCATCTTATGAATACTTCTAAATATAGGATTGAATTTTTTATTCCAAAACCCTTTCAATTCTATTCTAATATATTCCATTACAAATGTGACATCAGTATTTATATATTAACACCATTCATTAGATTGCACCGATAGCCAACCACCAATATGAATTTCTTCATTTATGAACCCTTAGTAACCTTTTTATAGACTCTAGCCCATAAAAACCTTGTTTAAAGCATGAGGAAAAAGTTAGCAATTAGATAGGACCACTTACAATAAGTTGCATTTCAAGCCTCCTATATCAATTCTTCCTTAATTACTCCAAATAATAAATGAGTTTAACTCTTTCACTATATTTATTATAAGGGAATTGAGAATGAATGATTGGAAGGGGAAGGAAATGGGGGGATTAAAGTTTATCCACTTTTTTGTTTAGAAAGAGAAAACAAGAGAAAGGAAAGTAAAACCGATAATTTCCATAGGTCCCATCATGTTTTTTTGTTTTTATTTTTTTTGGTCCCTTCCAAAATGAAGAGGGTAAAGAAAGAAAGAAAGCAATTTTTTGAAATTACTTTTACACTCCTCTTCTTTCTTTTTTTTTTTTTGTTACTTCTTATTATCTTTTAAGTGCATATAAGTAATTTATCATTATATTTTATTTTGTCTTTTATAATTATTAAGTTTTCATCCATTTTTCCCCATCATTATCCAAACACATGGAAGGCTTCAAATTCTTCAATAATTGTTCTGCTTCATTTTCTTTTCTTTCGCAATCTTTCCTTCCTAATTCATTGAATTATTCCAAGAAAAAACTCCAAAATATCAAATTTGCAATCTTCTAATAAATATTATTACCATTTAATTTATAAATTTAAACTTATGAGTAATAGTGTGTATTTGCATTTATTATTTAACAAAGCCAGATTTGATAGTTTCACCTGCTAACATTGAGTTGTGCTTCTGGAAATCTAATGTTTATGAACAAATATATGTATTTTCCACATGTGTATGTGTTGGGTTTTTGAAGATAAGAACATGACAATTAAAACATAAACAAGAAGTTAAAAATGAAGAAAATATGATGAAAGTCCACTATTATTACTAGTGCTATTAGAAATTCTTAGAATGTTTTTTAAATAGCCAATAGGGCAACAAACTAAACATAAATACTAGGTAACAAAATCTAAACTAAAAAAGACATATAGATAAGTTTAAATCAAATTAAAAGCCTAATATTTAGGAATCTTAAAGAAAAAAAAAACCTAAAAGATAAGTAATTTGAATCAATACCCAATAGTAAGAACCTGAAAAGCTTGTTATTAAAAGGAAAAAAAAAAGAGAGAAAACCATAAATTACCAACATGTGAACAATTGACACAATTGCCAATTTATCGTGTTAACTATATATTTAGCAAATATTTACAATAAATATATACACTTTTTTTTTCTTATAGTTATAACTTCTTATTGATGTTATATTCCTAGTATGGATACTAAGGTTAGGTCCACGATATCCTTGTGCATTGGCTATGGTGTTCACATGAAACTAAGCAAAGGTAAGCTAATTAAGAGGCAAAGGTGGTGGTTCTAATGTTGGCATCTCAATGCTCAAGTCAATAAAGGATTTAAGAGAGCATAAGAATTCAATAACAACAAAGATAGAGTTTAAAGAGAGAGTGTTTGAGAGGTCTAATTCTTGATATTAGATGTATAATTATTAGACCTATAGTTTTAATTTTTTTTTTCCTTTTGCGGGAGGAGTTTCAGCAATAGCCTTAGGCTTGAGGCATGGCTGATGAGAGAACACTATCAACACACTTAGATTATAACACTTGTAGTGGTATATAAACAATTGTAGCAATAGTAACATTTCTTTTTTTTTTTTTTTCGTTAGTATCTACTATATTTATAAGTTTTATATTAGGGTATTTTCTAAATTTTGTAATATAAATGTCACCACAAAATATAGTTTGTTAGTATATTATGCTTAACTTGTATGTTTTAGAGACATTTCAAGATTTGCAGTATAAAAGATTGTTGTGAAATTTATGTTGCTACTATGATACATCCAGTAATTTTGAGTACCTAATTATTTAAAAGCATACCTTCCATAAATTTTAACTTTGGTGCAAATTCACCATAGTAATCTTCAAATGTTGCAAATCACTTTCCTAAATTTGAAAGAACTGACTCTCAAAAGTTCAAAATGACTCCCTTAAAGTTTAACCTTAGTATGAAATCACCCCTCAAATTTATCAATGCGTGTTTTTATACTCCCTAAAGTTTAATCTTGGTATGTTTTTATCAAACTAAAAAAAAGTAAATGTTCTTAATGTTGTCATGTGAGTTAAAGTTTAATGAGTTTATTGGGAAGAGTATTTTCAATTTTCTCCTTAAATAGCTTGAGAGAAACTTACTATATATATATATATAAATATATTGGTGATTATTTCGAGGAGGGGGGTCTCATACCTAAAATCATGCTCTTAAAAAACCAAAGCTGATGCCATTAGGCTAGAAAGCCATTGACAACTAAATATAAATTTTATACTTTCTCCACTCATTTCAGTAGTTTTACATGATCTCAAGTAGCCAATGGCCCTGTAGCTAGTGACATCTCTCCTAGTATTTATGTGAAAGGTCCCAAGTTTGAATTCACCATGCCTTATTATTATTGGTCTATATATATATATGATCTCAAAGTACCATTAGACCATATTAAATTAATTGATCTATTCAAATGATGGTTGACAGTAGTATCGTTATCGTTATTAAATGAATAACTAGATTCCATTATCTCCATCAATCAAAATTAAATTTTTCCAAAAGTCATATTTAGTGTTTGAAATTTAGGAACCAACCTATAAGCCCAGACATGACACAATTATAAAACAATTTAGGTAAGTAAAATCAAAACGAATAATAAATATATCAAATGTGGAACAACACAATTTAAACATGTCTAGGTTTATGTTTAGGATCAAAACTGTTTACAAAACCATGAACTCATTAGAATATAATATTGATGCTTTGTATTCTTATTTAGTTAAAAATATAATATTAATAACGCTAACTAAATTACAAAATGACATAACTATCCACATAAAACAAATTATATGTTTGTATAGCACATTATAAATTATATATATAGCATACATGTGACATATATAAAATATATTTCTTATATAACAAATAGAATATACATAATGTATTTATTAACATATAGCTAGTTTATTTACTACATATGCACATAAAACATATGTGTGTGTATATATATATATATACATACACAGTATGTATAACATATAGCATGTAAACCAGATATATATATTATATATATGTCATAAATGCATAATTTATATGTTATGTAAAAATTATGCATAAAACATGCTGTTTATATATTTATATTAAAGTAGGTAGATTATATACAATAAATACATATAACTTATATAGTACATATAAAGTATGGAGTACATATGATGTACATCTGCTACATGAACTTAATATGATGTATCTATTTGTATGCATATTATTAAATATAGATCATATGTCACATAATATAAAAATATATATTAATATAGAGATTATATATTAACTACATATTTTATATAGAACATTTATATTATGTAAATAAATATATAACTTAAAGAGTATATAAAACTACAAATTATGTATATCATATTTCATATGATATATAATATATATATCATAATATATATTACATAACATATACGGTTAATAACGAAAATGGTACCTAAACTTTCACAAAAAGAACAATTAATTACTTGAAGTTTAGTTTTAAATAATTTGATACCTAAATAAATTTTTCATTGACTTTTTCATATTTGAAGTTTGGTTTTGACAATTTTGATACCTAAACAAAGTTTTCATTGACTTTTTTCACACCTAAAGTAAGTGAGATGAGGTATAGAAAAAGTCCCTAAAATATTTATTCAGATACCAAAATTATCAAAACTATACTTCATAAAAAAGTCAACAAAAACTTTATTCAAGTACCACAATATTCAAAACAAAACTTCAGGTACCTAATTATTCTTTTTGCAAAAGTTCAGGTACCATTTTTGTCATTATCCTTAACATATATATTAGATATTCATAATATATGTAATATAAAAATAAATATTTTATATTGAAGGGCAAAGATGTCATTTGATATAAAATAAGAAGGTTTTATTGTTAACCCTAAAGTTTAATTAATTTTTATCGGTTATTAGATGCATGAATGAAGATGAAGAGACGTCATTAAAAATGAAGAGATGTTATTAAAGATGAAAAGACATTATTAAAGATGAAAAGACGTCATTATTAAAGATAAAGATACGTCATTAAAGATAAAGAGACGTTATTAAAGATGAAGAGATGCCATTATTAAAGATAAAGAAACGTTACAAAAGATGAAGAGGTGTTATTAAAGACAAACAGTTATTCCTTATCTTCTATATAAATTAGGCTTCCCTCTTCTTCAAAACATAACACTAAACCTAGAAGTTCTCTCTGTAAGTGTTCATAGACGCCAAGAGGATTCGATAATCCATATCAGATAATCATCAATTCTTGTTATAGGTTTTATAAATCTATCAAGTTCTTAGGATTTTTGTGTAAGATTTAAAGGAGAATTGGAGAATCGCTTTAGTTTGCTTGGAGATCTAAAGATTTAGTGTTTAGGGAGAATTGAGGATTAGATCCAGGTAAATGTATAGTTATCTTTTCTTTAAGATTTGCAAATCTTTAGTTTTCTTAGAGTTGTCTATTGTTTTTGAAGGGAGATTGGAGAAAACCCTGATTATCTTGTAGATTTGGATTTTGTGCTAGAAAGGATTTAAAATTTGAATGTACGTGAGTATACTAATGTTTTTAATCTTTATAATTTCATAAAAAAATGGTAATTGTTGATTTCTAGTATATATGATGTTGAATGAAGTTCTAAGGTTTCAAGAATCTATTGAGGAGATTGAGTTGATTGAAGGGTTTATGTATTTTGATCAAGGAAAAAGGTATAGATTTATATTTATTTTGAGATTTGGGTTTTAGATGTAAATGGAATTAGGTTTAATCGATGAGATGTATTTTTTATTTTATCTGTTCATGTTATCAGGTTTTGCTGAATTAGGAGTTTTGTTATAAAAGCATATTTGGGTGATTTAGAGTACTATTCCTGGAATTTGATACAAGTACGACCTTACCTTTTTTGTTGTATGTGCTTGTAGGTTTAGATTTGTTTGTTGTATTTGTGTAAGGTCAGAATATTAAATCAATCTAATTCTATATGACGTATTAAATTGTTTTGTTATTTGGGATTGGTTGCGGTTAGTAAAGACCATGTAGAATGTGATACTAATGCTAGCAACCTAATAATCTATGTGTGAGGTTGTCCCAAGTGAGCTCATGCATAGAAATGGTTCCAATAGATTAGGTATTGGTAGTATGACTGTGGGTGCTTGGGGAATTCCAGCACTATATATATGTATATTACTTATTTTATATATTATTTCTTTTTCAAGAATCATGAGATACTCTAAGTTTGGAATTAAAGTACTATAGTTCTAAACTGTGTTGTTTGCTGGTTAATTAAAGATAATAAACTATGTTTGTTGCATTAGCATTAGTTGCATGAATATATGTATATATATATGTTGTATGGCATATGCATTTTGTATGTGGTTTAGTGTACTGGGCGTTTTTGCTCACTCTTTTATCAATTTCAAGAGGAAGTGAGGATCCAGTGATGTTTGACATATCAGGTTATGATATCTATATAGATGATAGGGAAGATACTAGTAGATTGGACTATCCTTTTGATTTCTTGACTTTTATGGTTCCTAAAGCTAGACTTGGAAGATTATATGAAGCTTTGAAATCTTCTCTTATAAGCTTTGGTTTTTATTATAAGTTATGTTGATATTTTTGAGACTTTTAATTATGATGGCTTTGGTTTATGCCATTAAGATGTTTATTGTAAAAGAGTTTATTTTTATGAGATAACTTAAACAGGTACCCTTTTATGTGAGTATTGGAGTTTATTATAATTGCTTATACTTGTGGATTAGATTAATAGCCTTGGCGTGTTCTTATAAAGAGAAGGACATATGATGGGTTGTAATGTCCTTATTGTAGGTTGTTACAATATATATATATGTATATGTATATAACAAATCTATACATATATAAATTTATAGGTTATAAATATATAAGATATGTTATAATTTAAGGTTAATGTCAAATTTGGTACCTAAACTTTACCCGCAAATTCAATTAGGTACCTGAACTTTCAATGGTTCAATTTCAGTATTTGAGCGAACTTTTCGTGGCCATTTTCAACACCTACTAGGCTTTGTTAAAAGCCCACCCAAACCCATTCACATCTTAAGCCTTTCCCCAAATCAAATTCTTTTAAGTTGAACTTTTGAACTTGATAATATATGAAAGGTTTCATTTTAACACTTTGGCAATGTTGGACAAGTAGCTACATGCACTAAACTTCAAACATGTATTAAATCTATAATTAAGAGCTACCAAAAAGTAAGATAAGAAGACTCAAAGAAAATCTCCATTGCCAGTGAGATGTCAAAAGTACGAACCAAGGACGTTTGTAATATTTCATGAGAAAAATTTAACTTCTCCACTTTAGCTGTTGTCAACTTAGTCTAGACATTATTGAGGTTAGCTATATTTGCAGTTTTTATTATTATTATTATACAAATGCCAATACATAACTAAATTGTATTCATCAAACCTAACTATTAAGCTCCTTGTTGCCTAATGTTTTACTAGAGAGGGACATCATCTACAATATAGATGGATAAACACCACTAGGAAATGTAACAGTTAAATAATTCCACAACAAATAATATGTTAAAAATCAACATCAAAGGAAAAAAATAGCTTAAATTCTCTAAATATTTTTCTCAAACATTTCTAATTCTACAATCAACTTGTCTGATATTATTATATACAATTAAGGAATGCATTGTTGAATGAAAAATATTAATAGCTTGTATACTTGAACATCATTGGTTTGATTTCATAAATCATAAGTCACTCAAGATGGATTTCATCCCAAACCTCATAAAATGATTTCTTCACAAAATGAGTTCTTCGACCATTCAAAATTGCTCTATTTTTATATTAGGAAACAGAGGATGATCCAAGGGCCGAGAGGTTGACCAACCACCTCATGCATTGGATGCTAGAAAGGTAGGGAAGACCTATAGTAAGAAGATCAGACAAGCTAATTAATGAGATAGACATGGTTTGAAAAATTCACAACACATTTACAAAAACTTAGGTCAAAATTAGTTCCTAGTGCAGTCACACCAAGAATGCATAAGCAGTGATGGATCCAATATATGCTTAAAGGTTGCTGAAACTTCCGATCATGGCTAAGAAAAAGGGGGAATAATTCGCCTTAGAGATGGCTAGATGCATTGTTGAAGACACTATCTAGTAGTGAAGAGATTGAGGTCATGGCACGTACCGAAGAATTCCCCAAAAGAAAATTAGGTGAACTAGTCTCCGTCTTTTCAAACCACCGCTATCCCTAAGACGAAGTTCGCTAATGATGCTCGAGCTATACGAGAAAGGGTGTATGCAAGATTCATGCAAAGCCACTTTCATCGCCTAAGTCTTCGTTATGTCACTAATTGTTATTACTCCTACATGGAAAACTCTCTAAAAATTGATCTTGTATATAAAATAAACTCAGAACAAACCATAAGCAAAGAACAAGAGGCTGAGAAAGATTTACGAGCTTTGATAATTTATTTGGATGGGTAAAACTCTAGGCTTAGGCTTAAACGAAAAACTTAAATTCTTTTAAAAAATAATATAACATTGATTATAACAAAAAAAAAACAAATAAATATTTGCACTTTGCCATGCTAGAAGGGGAAAATAAAATAAATAATAATAAGATGCCACGTCAGATAGCACGTGTCACGATATAATTAGTCCATACATCTACATCAACAATGAAGTTAACATCGCTAAAGGAAATACTGAAAATGGCCACGAAAAGTCCGCTTAGGTATTAAAATTGAACTTTTGAAAATTTAAGTACCTAATTGAATTTTCGGCGTAGTTTAGGTGTCAAATTTGGCATTAACCCTATAATTTATTTATTACATAAAATGAATATACTATATATGTGTTTGTTTGAAATATAATATATAGATTATGTATGACATATTGTACAATTTTTTTTTTAGCATTTAGCATATATGGCATATACATTGTATAGATTATATATAATACATATAAAACATATCAAATACAATATAAAATACAAATTGTGCATAACATATATTGCATTGATATGTATATAACTAAGATAATCTATACGTTATATAAATCACTTAACATGTATAACATATGTATAGAGGGTATGTATACAAAACCTATGTATTAAATATGTTATAGAGATAATGTCACAAATGATTCTAAACTTGACAAAATATATAATTAAATTCCTGAACTTTGAAATGGATTAATTTAATACATAAAAGAACTTGATAAAAATATTGTAGGCACATATGAAAAGTTTTTTCATGTATCAAATTAATCAATTTCAAAATTCAAGTATTGAATTGATCAATTTCACAGCTTATGTAACTAATTACATATTTTGTCAAAGTTAAGATATTATTTGTGATATTAGCTCTATGTTACATATAGCAAATAAATAAATAATATGTTTATATTTATGTCCCTATGTAAGTCATCTATTACTAGGTTTAAGAGAAATTAGGGTTAATATTGTTTGCTTTTAGGCATTTGTAAAATCAATTGTGCATCATGTTTTCTGCTTGTGTTTTTTTTTTCTCTTTAGTGTTTAGATTTAGGCTTTTGGTGGTTTTCATGGTTATTGCATTGAGTTTGATGCAATTAAATTCATCATTATTGGAATGATTTAAGGTTTTAATACTATTTTGTGTTTAGTTTTGAATGCAATGATGATTAATTATTCAAAATTATGTTTTTCCTTTTCGTATTATTCATTTGAGCATGTTATGTTTGTTGGTTATAATGATAGAATAAAATATCTATTGGTTAAAATATAGACCCTATTTTTTTATGACTGTGAATTATTTTCACTAATATCACACTTATTAACAACGCATTAAGTTACATATCATTATCTCTTCTTTTTTAAATTATTGATAAGTAATATTTCATGCATAATTTGTTAACTATGTCTATCTAGAATAATAACACTTTTAATATATTAATTTTCTAGAATAAAATCAAATATCTAAATTCTAAAGGAATTTATATATTTTATATACATTTTTTCAATCAACAAACAAGTCGACATAAGACATAAGACATGGTGTAAATGAGTCGATCACATATTAAGCTTTTTTAGATACATACCTATTTAAATATGAATACGAGACACAATACCATAATATGAATTATCAATACTAATCATATTCTTGAAATTTAAGAGAAAGAGATTGGGAATACCTGTAGCTTCTATGGTTTTTTCCCCATCTATGTTGCTCGCTCGGTAAAATCATGGGCCGGCCATTGGATAAACAAATGACGATCTAGAGGTCAATGGCTACATTACATTTTCGAACATGTGCCTATAACAAGAAGACAATAATGATAAGATAATGCAATTCACTGTACAAGATAAGCGGGATGATAATGATACCTCCACATGTGTTAACACTAAACTTTACATGTTAAGTGATGAAACTTGCATAACGTAAAGCTATGTAAGATGTTCTGCTATATTCATCACTAAAAACGTGTCCTATAACTTCAGAAATTAGTTTTTTTTTTAACAAGAATTTTATTTTTAACTAGGTTTTTTTTTTTTTTTTTTTTAACCTTGTGATAAACCAATGTTAACTAATAGGATTATAATTTGAATGTTATCAGTGTTGTCCAAATAAGTTCGTCTAAGTATTTAGAGCCAAGGGTCCCCATAGGTCGGGTAAAGTCTATTCTAGACCTAAACAAGACCCAATAGGTCCTAATTTTAGTATTAGAGACCCAGAACAGCCCCATCATGAGGCAGACCAATTCATGAGGCGTTTGACCCCAAACTAGCTCATTTAGTTTTCTTGTTTATATATAAATAATTTTAAATATAAAAATAATTTAAAATAATATTTTAAGCTCAAAATGAAAATAAAAAAATAAAAAATTTTAATTTAATAAAAATCTCAAATTGTTTAGAGATGGGATTTTTTTCTTGGTAAAACTCTATATAACACAATCAAACATATTTTGAATTATTATTAGTTTTTATATTATTATCAACAATACATTAAATAGTGAGAATAGATAATAAGTAATTTCTAATCACATGAAAATTAGTCTTAATAATTAATGCTATTTACTTTTTTTAATATTGTAGTATTTTTATTTTATATTTGTTTATATTTATAATTTTATATTATATAATTTCTATTATATTTTTTAATTATTTCTTTTTAGGGGACAAAGGTTGACTTGCATGGTTCATGGGTTTGCCTGATACCCATGTGGGTCCTCCCACGAGACAATTCTAGCTAAACATGTTGAGCTCGGATCCTAAACCCATTAAGGCCAAACAGATCATGGGACAAAATTTTCCTAGTGGAGATGTCTACTTATATCTCATGAGCTAAAAACCTACATATCTAGATAGTATTCTCAAAGCTAGCAAAACAAGAAGATACTATTCTTAAAATGCATGGCAAAAGTTTAGACATTGTTATAAGAAAAACAATGTTGCTTTAATTGAAGAAATCTATATTTGTAGGGGTTTTTAGGGGATAAAGACAGGTCAAGTGACTATACTTTCAATTTGTAGTAATTTAGTGTTTCATGTTTAGATTTTGACAAATTACATAATATTTTATGGATATTTATTTTGATGATAGGATAATAATAGACACTTAGCTAAAAATTATCAAAATCTAAAGATAGAGTACTAAATTATCAAGAAATTGCCAAATATTGAAGTACAAGTACTTCTCCTACCATTATCATGTCATCAAAATAAATCTCCATCAAATATTATTCAACAGAGACATTGAATTGCATATACTATAGAAGTATAAGTATTAGTTTACCAAAATCTAAAGATGAGATACTGAATTGTCAAAAATTGAAAATATGGACACCTGTTCTGCATTATCTCGTATTTGTAGCAATGGATCTTCGTTGAATATGATAGTGAAAGTACATGATTTGTCCTGTAGCATTGAAATAAGAACCATATGCATGATTGAGGATGATGTTGTGTGCTATTTAACTATTATGAATATTAGTAAATTATCTACTTAAGAGTGTATACAGACCGGTTTGGTCTAGTTTATACTAAAAACCAAACCAAACTATAATTACGGTTTTTTTCCCATCTTAAACTAAATCATTAAGTAATGGTATGGTTTAGATTAAAAACTTTCCAAACCATTAAATAACGGTTTTCATTATGAATTAAATCAAAATTCTAATTAAAAATATTCTTTTTTTTTTTTTTTTTGCATTTGTGTGGATATTCTAATATTTAAATCACTTTACAAAGGTTATGTTGCAAATTACAAAAAAAAAAAATTTATAAATCCATCATACTCATAATCCATAGTTCTTCATAAAATCATTAAGTTACCATTAGTTATTCACTAATAAAATACATATACTAACTAATACATTGCAAGTCATCCATGAATAAAAATCATCCTTGAATAAAAGCGATTCATTGACAAAACGCATTGAACGATCCATATATGATAAGAGTTATAATTAAATAAAAAAAATTTCATACTCCATAAAATTAAAACTATTGAAAAAAAAATTACATCAATAGTGAAAGAATATGTATTATGAACCTAAAAAATAATTTTTAAAATAGATAAGTTAATATTAACCAATATTCATCAAATAATAAATATCACAATAAAACCATAAGAAAATATACAACCTCTAATCAATCATCATAAAAAAATTTATAGTTAGATGTAAAATATTATTATAAATTTAAACAGTTTAGTTTTGTTCTATAGATTGGATTGGTTCACACTCCCAAACTAACTATAATTTTATGGATTGGTTCAAAAAGGGAATTTTTTTAAAACCAAATAGTTTTAAAAAAACCATATTCTTGGTTTGATTGGTTCGTTGACAAATTGGTTTGGTTTGGTTAGTTTTTTTACCCACACCTTTATACTTTGTTAGGGTCTAGAGTATGCCTTCAATGGGGAAAAATTCAATGGGTTTGGTTGTGAAAGATTACACAAATGGGCTTTTGATACCATCTATAACTCAAAACCTTAAGATAATGAGCTAATGGGTCTTTCCTTTTATAAACTCTTCACACAAGTCCCATATTTCCCATATGGGATTCTCACACTTATATCCTAACAATCCCCCCCTCAAGTATGAGTCTCCATAATGGGGTAGGCCATACTCCTCCTCAACAAGAACTTGTCAAACTGACTCCACTAAACTCGCTTTGTGAGTGGTCCTACCTACTCTCCATGGGTTTTCATAGATGAGTCATGCCACAAAGTTTTTCTTTCCACATGGTGGGCTAACCGAACCATCGGCTCTGCTACCAATTTTCAGGATCTTGAGTATGCCTATAATGGGGAGAAATCCAATAGGCTTTGTGAAGGATTGCACAAATGGGCTTTTGACACCATTAATAACCTAAAACCTTAAAGCAATGGGTTAATGGGTTTTCCTCTTATAAACTCTTTACACAAGTCCCATATTTCCCATGTGGGATTCTCACACTTGCATCCTAACAATCTCTCTCTCAAATGTGAGTATCAACGTGAAGCTATAGGTTAGGGTTAATTTATGTAAGTTAATGCCAAATTATGCATAAGATAATATGTTGTTAACGTAGTGATGATAATGGCAATAGCCTTGTAGCTTACTTGCATCCGGTTCAAGTCCTCATTACCAAGTTCAATTATCCATACTAATGCATTGTAATGGCCCTATGTGGCCGTGTTATAATTGCCCTTGGGACCCATAAAAAAAAAAAAACAACGTAGTGATGATAATGCATCTTATGTGTGTGAGAGAAATTAAGGACTGTATTGTAATACTCTTTACTATACAACATTAAGGACTATTCAATATTTTACGAAAATGATAAGAGATGAGTATACTAATCATAATTTACAATAAATAATGAAATTTAACTTTATTGCTTTCTTTCTTGAAAATTTATTGCGCATATGAACCAAACATTCTTGTTATAAAATTAACAAATTTGTTATTAAAATGATTAATTTAAGTATGCTAAAAGCTCAAAACTCTAAAATAATATATAGAATCTTAAAACAAAAGAAACTAACGGGAAAAGAAAAACATAGAGAAATAAATGGAATCATGATAAAGCTAAAGAAAAGAAAATAACTTAACAAAAAAGACAAGAAAAGAAGAGAAAAAAACAACGATGATAAATAAAAATGAAAAGAAATTTAGAGAGTTAAACATAATTCATTCCTTATAGCATGTAGAAGTTTTTTAGTTTGAATACAATGTACGTCAAAAAAATTTTAATTCTCAATGTTTGATCACTTTTCTATTTAAGTCTAAACCTTTTTTTTTTTTTTCTATTTGAGTTTGTAGATGGGCTTTCAAAATTATATCAATATTATTATTTATTTAGCTTGACTCTTTAGATTGAGTGATAGAATTGAAGAGTCTAGTTTATATTGAGATGATTAAGGAATATTTGGTATGGTGGGCTTAAAGTAGAGAGTAGCACCAATATAGCTCATACACTACAAGAGGACTCATTGGTCGTCATCGATTGTTAATGTGATTTAATAGATGATTTTGATGATCAAACTCTATAAATACCCGAAGTCCTTCTCATTTGGATAATAAGAAATTTGATATAAATCACATACACCTCATTTTTGCTCCCTGTAATTAACAACTTGGACCTTTTTTTATGAAATCTTATAGATCATACATGACACTACGAATTAAGACACAAATTTGATTTTGATTCGTTCAAAATCTTATTTAAATCTCGTTGCGAAAATAAAAAATAAAGGTACATATTATGTGATATGGATCTGGAACAAAAATATGCTATAAATCATCAAAATAACATTGAATCTTCTAATCAGAGTAGGTATCAAAAATTATTATCATACTATGAAGTAATAAAATCAAAATCTTTCAACATAATTACTAGAAATCAGATCAAACAATTAAAACAAGATTTGATAGGGCTTAAGAACTCCATTCATAAAGTCGAAAAACCATCATAACACTCTCATATTCTAGTGGTGTTCTAGAGGAGTTAGGGAATAAAAATAAGAAGAATTTCAATCTTGAAAATTCTTCTCTTATTATGTTGTGGTTACAAACCTTCACTATTAGTTGGTTCCAAAAGTGGAAGCTATCAATTGATAGCTTAAAGCTCCTTTCAAGGTTATTGGGATCAACTCTAATTAACCCATATAACTAATTTACTAACTTGCTCTAGCATCTGACCTACATGCTCTATCTCCTTTGGTAGCTATTATTTGATTTCTATTGATTATTACTTATTTAATATTCTTACAAATAAAAAGTATAAAAAATATTAAAAAATAATACAACATAAAAATATATAAACCTATCTTTGACACTTAGAAGAATACTTATTTTCTAGGAAAAAGTTAAAATTGTTGGACTTCTTTACAATCATTTTATCACATAAAAAATCTACTTTCCAAAAAATAAATAAATAAATAAATAATAAAACATAATAACTGGAAGAGCTCTAAAGTGATCAGGATTCGACTATGATCTTCAATAAATATTTGATCTTGATCAATTTAAGGTTTTCTAGTTGATATGAAATTACAAATATAAAAAGGATATGGATGAAATTTTCGCTCGATATATTCCATGAACAATAATAACAAACTGGTTTGTAATCGATTTATAAATTGATAGGTTCCATGATCTATAAAAACAATCACGATGTCAATGAATCACAAGATTCAAAAACGGTGCTCACCACAAATCTATATAACTCAAGATTTGATAAGAACAAATGATTAAAGAGGAAGATTTTTTCTCAACAATCTAAAAAAACCACAATAGGTTTTCTCACACAACAATGTGATCTCAAATGACGATCTCAAAACTGTGGAAAACAAATAACAAAAGACTATATAGACTAACCCTAAAGAGACCTACAAGACATAAATTCTCATATAAATGAAAGCTAGCGACCTTTATTACACATGGGCAGCCTATACAAAACAAAACCAAAAACTAGAATAAGACTCACTAAAAGAAGGCCGGCAAGTAAGCCGGTGGCTTAGGAGCCGACCTAAATCCTCTGCATTGCCTGTTTTGCTTCTTCAACTGACTCCTTGTTGCTTTTTCCTATTGTATTTCTTTTCCACGACTTAGGGCAACCCGATTCCTATCATTACCTCATGGTTGAAGAAGATTCGTTCTCGAATCTTGATTCTTCTTTTTCAGAACATCTGGGGTGGTAACCTTGCTAGTCGAAGCAAACAAACTTTTCAAACCTTTGGTCTTCTTAACATGGATCAACTTAGCCTGCTGCAACTCTTCAAAACTCATGGACATCAGCTTGAACGTCTTCCCCTGATGTTGAATTATGTACTCATTTTTGTACCCATCATATAAAGCCTGGATGTCATATTGCCATGGTCTTCCAAGCATCAGATGTATAGTATCCATGGGTACTACATCACATACAAGTTCATCAGAATAATCACTAATTGAGATAGGAACACAAACCTATTTATGAACATGAATAACTCCTTGGTGATTTAGCCAATGAAGAGCATAAGGATTTGAATGTTGCTTCAACTGTAAGCCCAGTTTAGAGACTATTCCTATAGAAATAAGATTGGTACAATTGCTTGTATCAACCACAGTTAGGCATGTTTTTCCTTTGACTAAACTTTGAATATGAAATAGATTGGTCCGCTAATTTGGACTAACATCCTTCTCCTGCTCAAGCAATAGTGTCAATGGACCATTAGGGGCTTATAACTCAATCCCACCTTCCTTACTACTCTCATGCTTCTCTTCCTCACTTTCAATCTTATCATCTTTTAGAATCATCACCCGCTTGTTAGGACATTGAGAAGCAATATGTCTATGCCCCAAACACTTGAAACATTTGATTTCTATACTCTTCTTTTGTTATGGAACTTTTTCTTCAACTTCCTTCCCCTTATTCTTTTATTTCCTATCCTCTTTTCTTTCCTTCTCATCAATTTTTGTGATAATGGGATTTGTGAGACCTCCCGTGTTGTTGTCTTTCAACCGTGCTAGCCAATTTGATGACATCCTCAAGAGTTTGATATTGCTGAAGTTCAACAACATTAGCTATATCCATCTTCAGCTCATTGATAAACCTAGCAATAGATTCAAAAGTATTACTCTTCAACACTCCTCTTCCCTTGTCTCAAAGATTGTAAATCCATCAGCAATTCCTATTTGTAATAATCAGGAACAAATCCGTGCTTCATCAATCTCTTCATTAGTGCCCAAGAACACACTTTCTCTTCATCTGCCCTTCTTCTCTCAGTTTGTAACTTGTCCCACCATAAGCTAGCATAATCTAAAAAGGCTAGTGATTCCATTTTAACCTTGGTATGCTCATCCCATTCATAACATTCAAACACTTTCTCAACCCTTGGCACCCAATCTAAAAATTCCTCAGGCTTACTACTTCTGTGAATGGCGGAATCTTTAATTTGATATTTTCTATTCCCTTTCGCCTTTCATCTCTACCCTCATGCCTCCTATTCCTTCCACTATTACCATCAAACTCTTCACTAGAGTGTCTCCTATGGCTTGATCCACTCTGAATCCTTCTATCTCTCACTTCTAATCTCTCCAAAATTCTCCTAACGTCCTCTTGCATCTGATTCACTCCAGTTTGCAATTGAGTGAATTCTTGCCTTGTCGCAACATCTCCTTTACCACCACCATCCCTTCTAGCCTTAGGATTGTTTTCATTCACACGATTGCTCCCATCAGATGACAACTCCAAAAACACTAACAACAACCACAATACAGTAACCCAAATACAACAACCATACTGTAGAAATTTCCCAAAGAAAATAGAAGAACTAAAAAAAAATGTTTATTCCAACATGAAAAACAATTCGCGTCGAACAATGTTTTCTGCGTAACCTTTACTCTGATACCAAACTGATGCGGATCCAACTATGATCTTCAATAAAAATCTAATCTTGACAATTTAGGGTTTTCTAGTTGATATGAAATTACAAATATAAAAAGGATATGGATGAAATTATCGCTCGATAGATTCCATGAACAATAATAACAAACTGGTTTGTAATCGATTTATAAATCGATAGGTTCCACGATCTATAAAACAATCATGGTGTCAATGAATCACGAGATTCAAAAACGATGTTCATCACAAATCTATATAACTCAAGATTTGATAAGAACAAATGATTAAAGAGGAAGATTGTTTCTCAATAATCTAAAAAAAAACCACAATAGGTTTTCTCACACAACAATGTGCTCTCAAATGACAATCTAAAAACTATGGAAAACAAATAACAAAAGACTATATATACTAACCCTAAATGACCAAAAAGACATAAATTCTCATATAAAAGAAAGCTAGCAATCTTTATTACACTTGGGCAGCCTATACAAAAAAGACTCATCAAAAGAAGGCCGGCAAGTAAGCCGACGACTTAAGGAAGTAGGTCGGCGGCCTTGACACTTAGGCGGCAGCCTAGGAGCTAGCCTAAATCCTCTGTGTTGCCCATTTCGCTTCTTCAACTCACTCCTTATTGCTTTTCCCTTTTGTGTTTCTTTTTTGCGACTTAGAGGAACCTGATTCCTATCATAAAGTGTAAAAAGAAATCAACACACTGAAATTTTCATCAAAAGAACGACATGACATCTAGTCTTCATTAGGAGATATGTAAGCAACTATGGGGCGACCTAAAAAAAGTCCTTTCTTCTTCCTTATTTTTGCAAATATTTATTTGACTGACATTTGCTTGTAAATATTATTACAATGTAATTGATGTAAATAATAATTGCATTACTTTGTAAATTTTAATAATAGCTCGTAAATACTATACTTTGTAAATATTTCAATTATTAACAAATTTTAAGGTATTATGGGAATGAACTTTAATTAAAGAATTAAGGTAGTAATCATTTGGTTTTAATAATACAACCTTGTAATCCATGAAAACTATTGTTATTTAAAATTGGTTTTGAATCAAATTTTCTTTCAAGCTAGTAGCTAAATTAGGATAAACTAATCCATAAATCTTAACTTATTATTTTTTACCTTGATCAGTTGGTGACTCCTAAAAATTTTTCAAAAGTTAAATTTCTTGTAATTCATAGTCAAGGGTTTGTATCAAATGGGTTAGGGTTTGATACAAATTGTATTAAAAAAATTAAACTAGAAAATAAAAAAAATCCTGTCTCGATAGAAAAACTGATGTGTTGTCATATTTTAGTCTCAAGAGATCTAACACTTATTCATCACTACTAGTAGAGTTTGATGCTTGAGCTTGATAGTTCTTCCACCTATCACAAGTGCATTTGAGACTACCTACTTCTCCATATTCTACTTCTCTCTTGATCATTTTTAACATGTCATTGCGTGTCACTCTTCACAAGCCATGTGCAGCACGATACTCACGTAACACACATGCAACTACCTTTAGCTGAATCCATACATCTATAGAATTATCAACATTTGTTATTGTTAGTAGCACTTTCTGTTAACACCATGAACTTTTCCATCATTAAATGACATGTTGCTCCACCTCATCATAATTGATTTAAACAAATAATATAACTAAATAATTATAAAATAGACAAAATAATTATAAACAAGAAAAAAATCAAAGAAAATAAGCTAAAGAATTTATAAAAGGAGAAATAGTTTTGCCCAAACCACTCAAAGTGCTCTAGAAAGTGTAAACCCCTAAACAAAATGTTTAATCACCTTGAGGAAAAGGTATGAAATTTTGAATGCGAAAGTCCTCTTTCAAATTAAAAAATGCGACGAGATATGCAATAGCTAAGGGTAAAAATGGGTGAGATCTCATTTTTATGGAAGAGGATGATGACTTATACTGTAGTTTGATTCAAGTGCATGTTAGCTCAAAATTGGGAAATGAACCCTTACAAAACCATTTTTGAAAACTAAAAACAAAGGAAAGAAGCAAAATCCTGCACAAAAAAACACGAGGAATTTAAATAATTAAGGGTATGAAATGATTCAGCATGTTGAAAAACATATAAAGAGGAAAAAAAAAATAGATCAACAATGAAGCTACAAAAATGATAGAGATGACGCAAATATTCAAATTAAAAAAGTTCCAAATGTAAAAATTCAAAGCCAAAACTAAAGATGCACTGTAGGAAATTAAGTGGAAAGATTAGAAACATCAATATGAAAACTAAGCACTAAGATTCATAAGGAAAAGAGTTATAAAAGACCAAATTCAATAAAAGCCCATATAAAAGTTAAGAATTTTGAAAAAAAAAAATTAAATCCAAGCTAGACATGAATTTATCCTTTAGTCGAAAAATTTATCTTTTCAAAATTTAGCCTTTTCCTTTGTTTTACTTTATGAGATTTTATAATATATCAATAATTTTATATTTATTAATTTATTATTTATTTAAATTAATTATTTAATTTGATGAGATATAGCTATGTGTAACTTATAGATGGAAAAGCTAATGGCGTTAATAAAAGTTCTATTTTTTCAATAATAAAAAATATTGAGGACTCAAATAGGATAAAAAATGTTAAGGACTCAAATAGTGAAAAAAAATAAAGGTTCATGACTCAAATAAAAAATTAGTAAATTATACTAGAAGATATCAACTTTTGAGGGTAAATTCATCTAATGTATCAAAATTTTAAGTTATTAAAAAGATGAATCAACGTTTTATTAAGTGAAGCAAGTGATGTATCAATATTTGACAAATTCATTTAAGGCATCAATCTTTATATTAGTTTTAATTTAACTTTGATCAATGATCAATTATGAATATTTTGTTTGACTCACTTTGTAAAATGTTGATTCCTCTTCTAACCACTTGCAACATTAATATCTAAAGTGAATTGACTTTTAAGCATTGATTTATCTTTTTAACCACTTGAGATGTTGGAACCTTAATTAAACTTGCCCCCAAAACATTGATATATTTTAATGTAATTTACCTAGAACTAAAAACATACTTTTTTCCTAACATGAAATCTAATATGAATAGTATGACTATAGTAACTATTGAACTCACACCTTTATGGGCATAGGTATAAGTCTTTGTTGTTTAGTTTACTAGTATTATCATACTTGTTTCTCTTAAAGTATAAATATAACGTGTATTTTCTTTCAAATTTTCCGATTAGATTTTGATTACTAGTTATATTTTGAACTTCATGAGGTAAAGGCCTCTTTCATTCCCCATAAACCTATCCTTAGTTCATCTCATGCAAATTCATGGACCTCTTAAAATAAAGTCAGACTCTTAAGGTTTGTTAAGGCCAAAAATGGGACAAAACCCTAAGGGTCAATCCAACAAAAATTCTTGAAGAGTCTAGAATGCTTCGAAAGACCTTGGTATACTTCAGAATTTTCATATACATGTACCATAGTAGGTAAGATAGTAAACCTAACTACCAATGGTAGGAAAAATTTAATTGTAACCACTAAATCGAACTAAGCTTGGTCATTCATTTCAAGAGGCCACTTGTATATATAGGGGATGGTCCATTTAGTTGAAAATAATGTAGACATTTAAGTCGAAAGCTAAGTTCTTGTTCTACTTTCTCTCTCTTTTTAAGATCTTGTGTGTGTTTCAGATAGAGCCTAGCCACTTTGTGTGAGTTAGAGCACTAAGTGTTGCACATGAGTACCCCACATACTATTGACATTAGGGTGGAAAGAGAAGATATCACTTGGAAACAAAAGTAACACCTTTATTGTGGAAGAAAGGAATGACCAAGAGGAACATCGTGTGACTAGACAATAAGCATGATCGAGGAATATGTTGAGCTCTCTAAATACCAGGATAGAGAAGACAAATTTAAGCATAGCTAAGGCGAAGGAGAAACTTGATAAATTTGAAGCTTAGAAGGATGAAATTAAAGAGGATCTCCAAGGCAAGTTGCAAGGAGCCCTGAATTGAGATTTGGAGGATCTTAGAGGGTAAATCAAGTCATTGAAGAGAAGGCGGAGATCCTCGAAGCCCAAGTTAGTGTGGCGGAAACTAAAGAGGAAGCTTGTGAAGCTAGTTTTGATGCTACACTAGTGGCCATGTGCTAAAGATGGAGGAGTTTAAGGCTTAGTTAGTAATTTGGAAGGTAGTAATTGCAAGTGGTATGAATATTTAGCCAATGCACAAGGTTGATGTTCCCAAGTTAGAGTATTTCAAGGGGACTGAACCACTCGAAAGATGGATAATTTCCTATGGGAACTAAAACAATATTTCAATGTCATATGTAAATCCTTAGATTTTTTGGTACTTTTAGATGCACACCCTAGAGTAATACCGAAACCAGAAGCCTAAAGGAAAAAACCAATTCAAGTTAATTCTAAACTTTAGAAACCCTAAACGGGATTAAATAAAGATTCAATAACCTTAGGATATCAGATGAATTAGGTTAATCCTAAAACCTTAAAGGTAAGTCATTTAATAAAAGCATATCACCATTGAAAAAATCTAAAATACGATAGCCTAATTGATCTGAAAACCCTATACTAGACAATTCATTTATCTAATCACCAACATGCAAATCGAGATAATACATTTAAATAATAATTAATAATATAATAATATATAATAATTTCCTATAATTTACTATTAATTTATCGAGTCAAAATTTCTTTCGTTAAACCAAGTCTTTCGTGTATCCAAATCACTACCAATAAAATAATTGTCATGTCTACAACACTACTCATGACTATTCATTGTTATTCATTATTATTCACATCAATCTACTTTATGTCACTATTCATTTCTACTATTCAACCTAAACACCTATTCTTATAATACCATAACCTATACCATCAAATCTACCATCTATCACATCTCTCGTACTTCTATCTTTCCTCCAATCATTCCTTAAGAAGTTACCCCCTCTTACTCCACCTTCTCTTCTATAAATACCAATTATCCTCCTCACTTTCAAACACTTTACATTCCACTTTCTCTACACTCCTGAATTCTCTCCCATTTTTCTCTCTAAACCCGTCACTCTCTCCCTCTCTACTCCTCTCTCTTGGCTCCCTCTCCTCTCCTCTCTAACATACAAATTTCCACTCATTTGTTTAAGTAAGCACTCTCAAATACTTATCTATATTATGATCATCATCATGTGTATGAGTAAGACTTCATTTCCATACGAGTTTTCCAAATGATGCATCAAGATGGAGAAGAAAATGTGTAGCATCATACCATGTCATTTTGTTTGTGTAAAGTTTATGTTCTTTTGCTTCTTGTAATCTAACATAACTTTACATATATGTATCTATATGTATATGTACACAAATAAACTAGAGCATATTGCTCACTAATCTAACATTGCAATTTATTTATTTTCAAGTACCTTACTTTTATGCAATTTATTTAATTCTGGCAAATTTACATTATGATTCAAGGTTTGTCCTTTTCAAGTCTTAAGAAGAATAGTCCTAAATTCTAGTCTTATACTTACCCATATTCAAGTCTTATGGAAACATGTCCATTTCAAGTCTCAGTAGACTTGTTCTAATCTAAGACTCCCATTTTACTTTACTTGTCCTTATGTTCCATTTTTATGTTTTGTTGGTCAAGAGACCGTTTTATTTTCACCTACATATTGAACTGCTCTTAATGTTACCTTCTATGTTTATATTGAGATCCCTAAATTTTTGGTGCTATGATGGCCAAAAGTCTCTAAAAAAAAGTAAGAAAAAGATGATGATCATAAGATCGTTACAACATTCTTTTACTTATTTAAAGGGCCTAGCACAAAAGTGAAAAAGTTCAAGTTGTTTTAAACTTTTTCACTAGGAAAATTCTTTGCCATGTAAGGTCTTTTCAAAAGTTTGGTTTCAATGCATGGAAAATCATTTTGAGTAAAAGAAAAGTTTGAAAAGAAAATCTCGCCCTCTTATTTTTTAAATGCTGAGACCATGCTTATAATATAAGAGGTACAAAACTTTAATTTTTCCTTCTTAAATCCACTTGATTTTAATGTTTTGAAAATGATCAAGTTAAGAAAAATTATACTTCTTTTATTTCTTAAAAGTGTCTAGACCTTTGAGGAGTACCAAGGGTATAAAACTACATTTTTACATCTTGCTTTACTTGTATTCAAGGTTTATGAAGTTGATCAAATAAAAAGGTATTGATTTCCTAATCTTCTCGGTCATGTCACGACCTACAAGGCCCTAAAGGGGTTGATTTCACTATGAGTTTTATTTTCAAATGTTCCATGATGAGTCTCGAGATGTGAGCAAAAGTAAACATGGTGATGACATCATATTCCTTGACATAAAAGCTAACAAAGACTCTACGAACATAAACTACTATATTTCATTTTCCTTTTCCTTTGAACTGAGAGCTTTTACATGTCATGTGAATATACACGTGATGTGTAACTCCCAATTATATACTAGCGCATGGATAATGTGGTGGGTGGTTTGAGTCATACTAACTTCTTTTGTTCTTAAAACAATGAATGATTAACCATGGTCTTCACTTGCATCCTTTTCATTTCTCCTTACATGTTTAACTTCATTTAAAAAAATTCCTAGTTAGGCCGACATCAACATCACTAAAACCATCCAAAATGATGCTTTTTTCTTCATGTCTTACCTATAATTGCATATAAGAATAAGTGAATGTATGCTAGAAAGCCCTATAGAGTTTAAACATTAGAAACATACCTTAAGTAAGGCTGAAACAAGTAGAGGAGCAATCTAGTCCCTACTGACCCGAGGCCTTAATGACCTCATATGACCAATATAACATCAAAAATAGATAGAGCATTCAAAGTAGGTAGAAAATGACTCCTCAGGCAAAAATTAGACTTAAAATGACCTATGTATGACCATTTTATGGTTCAAACTAGGCTACCGGAAAATATAGCGAGCATAGAAATCATATAAGTAGAAATTTAAGAAAAATTAGTATCAAATACTTATTTTAGGTATTTCCTTGTTCAGGTGACGAGGATCTCGAAGCTATGCTACTTGAGGACTAAATTTCAACTAAGGATTTTTTAGCATGGTTAAAGTGAAATTTCCTTTATGATTCATGTGCCTTGCTTATGCTTATAAAAATAATTGCACTAGTTGGTAAGAAAAGATAAATGAATATGTTTAGGGATATCATGGGTTATGTATGTGTTTTTATATTGCATGATCAAGTAGATGCCAAGCATATTGAAATCTTGAAGTGATTGTTTAAGTGTAATGAATATCTATGTGTTAATTGTTTTGTAATTGTTAATTGTTTGATCGCCCTTAATGAACCTTAATATGATTTGATATAAACAAAAGAAATGGTCATGCATTACATTTGTTAGTCACATTACTGAGGGTCGCTACTCCTACGGGAAGAGTTGGAAAGCCTATGATATCTTGCCTCGGGCTTAGGTCTGCTTCCCTCAACATGCCAGTCGATCACTATGAGTGGGTGCTCAGGGACTAGTAGTATGGAGTGTGGAAAACCTCAATTAGAATTCCTTAACCCTTGTCATAGATGGCGTAAATCCGTTCTATGTATGGTTTTCGGATACTATACATACTTGTTTGCTTCATGTTTTTGTTACATAGCATATGCTTGTCTAACAAAGTTGTTTTGTTTTGGTTGTGTAATACAAATGAAGGGGTTGTCTCACTAAGCATGTTGTGGCTTTTACCTTTATAGATTTTTGTTGAAACAAGAATACTCATGGCTTCACCCAAGGAATAAGATGCCCAAGGTAAATATTAGCAAACCCTTGGAGCTTTTGATGAATGTTATGGGAGAATATGAAGTAGATTTCTTTTAGGATCTCTTTGCTAAGTTAGTAAGACTTTGTTATTTTAGAAGACTCTTGAGGATAACTATAATATTTGAATATATGTGGATTTAGTGGGTGTATGCCCCTAAGACTATGTAATCTTTTGATGCTTAAGGATTATTATGTTTAGTTATCTTGCCTACAATTTATCTATTATCTTCTTGAATTGTACTACTCCTCTGGTGTTCTTTTTGTTTATGAGCACACCTTGCACATGGTATGGAAGTCTTTGTGTGACTAAGGCAATCATTCCTAAGCTTTTATGCTATGTACAGTAAGCTGTCACATTTATGATACCTCCTGGGCATGACATCATGGGTTTGATTGATGACTTGAGTAAGGTACATACCTTTGTTATGTACATAAAAAGATCATGTCGTGGTCTAGTAGCATAGAGAGCCTACAGCATCATAACTTAGGCAGGGTTTATCAAAGAATTTAAGGGGTAATTCTTCCCTTGGAATGCCCTAGAGAAGCCAAGATCAAGTTTAGACGCGTAGTGCAAAGGAAAGAGGTCAAACAATATGTGTAAGAATTCTTAGAGCTAATGTTAGAGTACTTGATCTAATTTCTAGTGATGCTCTTAATTTGTGGGCAAGGTTGGAATTAGAGCAAAGGGTAGATAATATCTCTAAGGCCATAGTAATGGTTGTAGAATCAATTAACACTTGGGTTTAATTTCAATAAGAGGAGGTAAACTAAGTTTTAAAACTAATTTTTCCCTTTGTAAAAAAACTAAGAATAAACAAAGCAATTTAACAAGGGAATAACAATAATAAGTGAATTGCAATAAAATAAAAGATAATGGATAGAGAAATAAAGCTTGGATTAATGTGGAGTTCAATCTATCTCCTAGTCTTCATAGGTCCACAATTGTCTCAAGTGGGGGACTTCACATTCACTTTATTCAATGAAACAAATTGCTCCAAAGGAGCTATACCACAACTCATAATGCAATTCACTCAAGTTGAGCCTTCTACAAATAACACTAAAAGCACCTAATCCATAACTTTTACTCTCACAAAATCACTTAAACTATTCTAGAGTAGTTCCTTACAAAGTGTTAGCTATTAGAGACCCAATAAAACTAGTCAACACTTTTTTGTATTCAAATAGAGACAAATTTAAATGAAAGAGCGATATAAGAAGTCTATTAGCAATTTAATGTGCTCAACTAACTCTTCTAACCTACCTAAATATCTCTTTTGTGTAAAATTTTCAAGAATATGGATGTTGTATATTTTCCCATAAGAATCACCCTTGCATTAAGCGCTTTAATGGCTACTTTTCTATTAACTAGCATTTAAATGCCACAAACTATTGTCTACATGTCATCTGCAAAACAAGCATAGAAGGATATAGGACTTGCTAGTGTCCATGCCCTAGCCTACTATACCATGATCATAAGCTTTCTAATTGTGTGCAAAAAGCCTAGTGTCTAGAAGCCTACTCCTTGTTAATGATTGTGCCCTAAGCCAATTATTAGATATTGTCATCCTTATGTTTTATTATAAAGATGTATTGATTATAATATTGTTTGCATATTTACTTTATAATAATATCCATGAATAATCATACAATTATTCAAAATGTCCTTATGTGCTTATTATTGTGGAAGCAATAATGAATTAAGTCTAGTATGAGGTTTGATTGATAGTTATGAGATATTTATATGTATGAAGATCAAATCAAACTCAGGTTCTTGTTAGGGAACTAAGTATTGGATTGGCTCCATATGAGATCGCTACATAGATTAATGTTATAAGTGATTCTCATAATGACCATCTCATTAAATCCTTTGACCTGAAATCACCATAAATTTTAACATGAGGAATATTATAATTTGACACAATCAACATTATCTTTAACCGGATAATTATATAGATTGTGATTGAGTATAGTGTGAATCATGTAAAGGGAGATGAGTAGTTAAGATGGGATTTATCCCTCTCATTATGGGAGAGAGATCTCTAGGCTCCTTGATAAGTGAGATTGAGAAATGCATAACCCTGCTTGAATGAATTGATAGTATAATCAACATCATCTGTTTTATAAGTCTATTTAAAGATCAAGAAAGGATAAGATTGAACAATATAAGGATGACATTCTCCATACCTAATGTTTAATTTAGATATCATATGACATAAGTTGTGGATTAGGTTGTGTCGGATTGACAAACTTCAATTAATTTGGGTGGTCATAGTGTCTTCAAGAGACCACTTATGACTTATGGGCTTGAAACAAGATTTAAGCCCACCACCAATATTAAATAAACTTATGGGATGAACACAAAGAATGAAATAATGCAAACACATGATATAAACCCCTGAAGTTTTGCTAAGTTTATGTTTAAATTTTAGGATTGGAAGTCAACTGGAAATCCTAAAAGTTAACAAAAGACTACAACAAGCCCTAGTGTTTAGATCCGACAATCCCACACTCTTAAACCCTAAGTAACGGAATTGAAATAATTGTGAATAATAGTTATTAATAATATAGGGAAGCTTAAAAAGATCATATTCGCTAATTTTTAGTGTATTTCGGATTTGAATGGAGATTAGTTCTCGAAAAGCGTATTTGGGGCTAAGAATAGTAAAAATATTCCGATGACACCATTAGATTCGTAATAATACAAGGATTTTATAAATTTTAATTTCATAACTTTTTGGTAACTAAAAATATCATATTGCATTTATACACGTATTTTCTTTAGTACCGATATATTACTAGTCTTATTTACTATTCATTATCCTATTCTACTATTCATTACTATTTATCTATCTCTGCTTTTTCTTACTACATATTCTTACCATCTATATACCTATTTTCTACTTTTTTTTTCTTTTTCAATACAACTTCACATCTCTCATATCTCACATCTTAATCACTTTTCATTACAAAAATACAAATTTAATAAAATTTCCTCCCCCATTTCCCTTATGGCCAGTGCACCATCCTTCTCTCTTTCCCTATTTATTTTTCTTTTTCAATTTATTTTATTACATCTAGTTTCCCTCCACAAAATTCTATAAAATTCCCCATCTTCCTCCATTTCTTTCACACACTTGTTTTACATACCAAAACTCTCTCAAAATTACTCCACAAAAGCCTCCTCTACAAATTCTTCTCCATCTCCTTCTACCTAATGGGTAATTATCCTAAAACCTTTCTTCATGTTCATGTAACTTAGTATGAGCTTAATGTATATTTTCTAAAAACCCCTAAGAGGTTAAGAAAGCAACAATAGGTTTATACTTTGTTCTTGTTCATATATCCATTCTTATGTTTTTAGATTATTAATAGATTGTTTATTATGTTCATGTAACTTAGGATGAACATACTGTGTGTTTTCTAAAGACTCATAGAGGTTAAGAAAGTAACATTATATTCATGTTTTGTTCTCGTTCATACATTATGTTTTTATTATTATGTTTTTACTATTATGCTCATATTATTATTATGCTCTTATTATGCTTTTTCTTTCTTTCTCTTTTTTTTTTTTTGGGACTATTCTATTTTTAGTCCTGGGTTGCGTTGATGAAGCTAAGGCTCCTAATACTTGATCATATTATTAAGCTTATATTGATTCTTATATATATCTTTATCTTATTATATGATATTACTCTCTTTCTCATGGCTACATATTCGTAAACATGCATGAACATGTTGATATTGTGTAAGCCTCGAAAATTTCAGTAAATAATTCTAAGATGAACTTCGAAAATAAACCTTAAAAATCACTCCAAATTAAAACCGAACTTCAACTAGTCCAAAAACACGAGCAAATCCAGAAATTTTTGAATCTTGAGAAAAATAAGAATTCTTAAAAATAAAATAAGAACTCATCATACTTCAATTCCAAAACCACTCCGTACGACAAATTCCATACGTAACTTCAACTTTTAAAATCGGGTAATATAAAGTCCAAAAACAAATTATTAAAAAGTAAATAATGATTAACCTTCAGAAATAAAATTTAATTCAAAAATTCCGAAAACGTTAAGAGATATTAAATACTTATAAAAATAAAATTTAAGATAAATTTCTCAAATCAAATATGTTGCATAAACATAAAATATCAGTTTCCAAATTGGCAAGGATCTGCCCTAGAAAAATCACTCGGAAACCTAACCGGAATACAATAGCCTAAGTCCGGCAATCTTGTGCCCCTAACCCTAGAGGCTGAGATGTAGTTTAAATATGTAGAATAGCTATAGTAATATAAGTTTGTTTAAAAATATCAAATTGGTAAATTTTTGACCTATTTCGAACCCGTTCGGATACAGACTTCAAAAAGTGTGTCCCGGGGCTCGAGATATAAAAAATATACCAATAATACCGTTAGCTCGTAATTTCAAAAAATTTCTAAATATATCAGTTATAGAATTTTTTGGGTTATAAAAGTTACAATTATAACTTTTTTATCGTATTTCCATTATTACCGGTAATTGATTAGTCTTTTGCACTATTCACTTTTATTTCATTACACAATTTTATTATTCTTATAAAGTCTTATATTTTTTAAGAAATATTTTATATATTATAGAAAATTTTGCTTTTCTAAAATTTAGTTAGTTCGGCTTTTACGGGATCAGATTTTGTTTAAGACCCGATACTAAAAATAAAATAAATTAATTTAATAATTAAAATATATTTGAAAAATATTTATATTTTCATAAAATAATTTTTTTAGAATTTTTCGGGTTATAAAAATATTATTTATAGCCCATATTAGCGTATTTTGATCATACCGATAACATATTTGTTAAAATACTAAAATAATTCAAATAATTATTTAATTTTAATTATGAAAAATCTGCTACAAATAATTGACATAATTTTTCTAATTTTATTTTATTAAGAAAATACTTTTACAATCCATACCTTGAAGTACACCTTACACATATCACTTCTTTTTCGCTTCAATCTTTCTACACTCTATCTCACACTTCATGGCAGATTTTTCCCCTTCTTTATGGCTGCCATTGTCCTTTATTTACTCCATTTTGACTAAATTAATTAAATTCCACTCCTTCTTAAAGAAGTTACATTACACATTAATTATACAATTCAATTTTGAATCAAAATTCAACAAAACCCTCTCTCTCCTCTCCCCTTTATTCACGTGCAGCATGGTCCTTCTTTGGGTTGCCTTGTTTTATTTTATTTTTTTTCTCTTTTTCATTCATTTAATACACTCATTTTCTCTCTCTCCTTCATCACTTTTTCCTTTTTCATTCTTTAGCTTTTCTCTCTCTTTTTCCTCTCTTTTCTTCTTCTTCTTACCCTTGTTTATACAAGGAACAAGCTACCCCCATTCTTCCATGAGCCTCCATGCATATTTCTTAAATATTTTTAAGCAAATCTTCATCTCAAAGCTTCCATAGGTGATATAGGTAAAGTGTAATGTAGGTTTCATGCATCAAAGGACCTTCCATAAGCTTAAAAGCTTAGATGATGATGCCAAAAAATGAAACACTCCTCTTTCCATTATTATTATCTTGTATCATAATTATTTTCTTGTTTAAAGTTGTTATATTTTATAGATCTAACTTTTTGTAGCTTTGATTTTTGTTTATGCCATAGATCTTGCTATATGAGTTATTATTTTTGTTATTTCTTATGATTTATGCATATATTCCCCATTCACATGTGTTCATGCACTTATAACTAGTTTAGAAGACTAGATCTAGAGTTTTGAGTTCATAAAATGCATTAGACTTTGTTTTATGTTCATGGATGACTTGTAATAGCATGATGATAGTAGGAAAGTTGTAGAAAACTCAAGATCTATTTTATTTTCAACAAAAGTTATTTTTGAAAATTCGGATGAAAATGTGATCATATTTAGAAAAGTTGTTTTCAACTTCAAAATGTGTATTTTTCATTTAAAATGAAGGGCTTAGGGTATAGATAACATAAATGAAAGATTTTGATTAGTAAAGTTTAGTTCTATGAGTTTAAAGTTTATTTTCATGGGTTTCATTTAGATGTATGTTCATATTATGAGTAGATCTTAGATTTGAACTTGAACAAAAATTGTAAAATTCGTATTTTGGCAAGACCCCCATTTAAAAACCACTTTCCAAGTGTCAAAATGTAATTTTTACTTAAGATAATGAAGGCTTAATATATGTATATCATCAAGACTTCTTTTTACAAGAATCAAAGGTGATTTTAAATGTTATTTTCAAAATAAAAATTCTATTTTCGGATTTTGGCCAAGGCATATTTTAAAAACTTGTTTTCAACTCAAAAATGAAGTTTTTATTTAAGAAATGAAAGGCTCTTAGGATAGGATATATAAGGAATGAATTTTCATAAGTTTAGATAGATTTTATCAAAAGATATGTCCAAAAATAAATTTTGTAAATTCGGATCTCAATCAAGACCAATTTTGAAAACCCATTTTTCAACTTCAAAACAATACTTTTATAAAGAAATGGAAGACTTAAGGGATAGGTTTGATTAGGAAATGATTTTTGAAAGACTAAATGAGTTTTACAAAGAAAACAAGCTCAAATGAATTTTTCAAAATTCGGATTTGAAAATAGCCACAATTCAAACACTTATTTCCAAATGCCAAAATGATAATTTTGATAGGAAAATAGAAGTCCTAGGGTATATATATAATAAAGACCAAGTTTTGATAAGGATAAAAGGAGTTTATCAAAATATAACCTTAGAACAACAAATGATTCCTAAGGATAGGATAAACAATGTTTTCATTCTTCAAATTTTTGTAAAATTCGTACTTAGGTAAACCACCTATTTAAACACCCACTTTCTAAGCCCAAAATGAAGGTTTTTATTGAAATAATGAAGGTGATGATTATATAGATCATCAAGGTTGAGTTTTGATTAGACAAAGTATGATTTTACAAGGAGAAAAACTATTTTTCTTAAGTCTAGTATAATCCAAAGTTTTTCAAAGTAAAAGTTTTCAAAAGGAATTCTTGGTATTATATGTATACACATAGGTAGATCATCTCATAACCATCATGACAATAACTTGTAAGAAATACATATATGTATGATGCATTGTGGAAATAAAGTATGAAAATTGAGTTTATCCAAAACTTGTAAATTCGGATGATTTCAAAGCCATTCTTAAAAACTCATTTATCAACTCCAAAACTTGTGTTTAATATGAAAAATGAGGAGTTTAGGTCATACGTATCATCAAGTGATGATTTTGATAAATTAAGATAGGATTTGCTTAGAAAAATATATAGAACAAGGAGTAGAAACAAAATCGGAAAAATTGAGTTGTTGTCATTTTTAAGAAATTCGTAATAATGAAGTAATGGCATGAAAACCCATAGTTTCCAAACTCAAATTAGAAGTTTTATCAAAGAAATGAAGTCCTTAGTGACTAGGCATGGTTGAGCCTTAATTTTCTAAGTACCAGATGATTTTTACTTAAAAGAATCACTCAAAAACAAGTTTTACAAAATTCGTATTTTAGAATCAACCCTACTTGAAAATATATTTACAAAGTGTAAAATGGAAATTTTTATGTAGAAATGAAGGTCATGAGTAATATATATAATGAAGACTTAATTTTAACAAAAATAATTATATTTTCTTAAGTAATAAATCCAAAACAAATGGAAATGATCAAAGTTAGAAAACTAGACTTTTCATAAGTAGTTCTTATTATGGTCTTGCAAAATAAAAAGTTGTAAAACTTCCTTTTAGCAAAAATCATCAGGATCTTGCATACATTGAGCTCATCTCATGACATTCATGTTAGGAAATCACTCATATTGCATGTATAGCTAATTTATATAGTAGGAACATTACAAACATTTACAAAACTATTTTTCGGAATCGGAAACAGTTACTGATCAGATCTGATCCCTCTGTTCCGAGACCTAAATATTTTCAAAACTTGAAAATAATATTAGAATTAGATAGATCTTTGAAGTAGATAGAAATCGATATATAATTTGCGAAATTCCTAGTTAAAATGACCAAGTTATGACCGTTTTAAGTTGGAATTTCCGCTTAGGACCAGAATTACGAATTTGATAGTTCGTATAAAATCGTTTGGATTAGTTTAGTTGAAATACTTATTAGAGTATTTCTTCCTTTTTAGGTGATCCCGAATCCGATGATTCCCTACCACCAGATTGCTATTACTAAAAGACTGGTGATCCAATGGCTGAGTGAGTTTTCTCCTTGTTTTGTTACCTTGATTGTGCTTGTAGTTAGTTGCATTAGAATTATAGGAACAAGATAAAAATCGATATAAATGGGGAGGGGATATATGATGAGGTTGTGATGAATGTATGCCAAAGAATACTAAAGCATATTGAAACCACGATTTGATTTGTTAACTGCACTATTCATATTATTTATGTTATATGTATGATATTGGTTGGTCACTCTAAAGAATGTATGAATAGTTTGACCTAAGCAAAAATTAAATTGGTCATGCATCGCATCGGACATAGTGCATTTGGTAGCATGCTACTCCTACATAGGTCGATCGGTATGGTCCAAGGACTCGTTGGGATGACGAACCCGGCATCAGAGCTCATTCAGGGGTACTAAGGCGCATGTGGATGTATTTCTTGGATGAGCCTAGCCGAGTCAAGTGCTAAGAGCCGAGGGCTTGGGGACTAGCTGCAGTCGTGTAGACTTCAATACCGTTCCTAACCCAAGATACGGAGGGCGTAAATCCGTTCTGTGTGTGGGTTTCGGATACCCATACATAATTGTTTGCTCATGTGTTTGTTCATGCATAGCATATGATTGATTATAACTTGTCTGTTATTGTACGGAGTTAAGGAAATTCTCACTAAGCTAGTGTAGCTTATACCTCAATAGTTGTTTACATGAGCAGGTTATCTCAAGAATGCTAAGTGGGGACTGAGATGGTTGAAGTCGATAATAACTTTGGGATTTCGGCAATGAATAAGAATGTTTGGAGTTATCAGCTAGTTTTATGATTTGCCTTGTAATTGTTTTTTGTAGGGAAGTCTTTGGATGAATGTAATTGAAGTATATTATGTTTTGGTATTTGGAGTATAGTAAATTGAATTTCCCTTACATTGTTACTCAAGTTATATCAACATGAAATGTATTATTCCGATGTGTCTTCTCCATGTGTTAGACGCCTCGTACATAGTATGGAACCCTTCGCGTGACATGGGTGGTCATTCTTAGGCTTTAATATTGTGTACGGCGGACTGCCACGTTTAGGATACCCTTCGGGGCGTGACATATTGTCTCAACAAAGATAAAATGAGTTTTCTTAAATGAAGAAAAATAAGAACTCTCTTTAAAAATAAATTTTTATCTTTTAAGAAATGATTTTTTTTTCTTGAAAACTTAAAGTTTTATCTTAACAAATCTTTTCCAAAATTTAGATAAGTCCATCACAAGTTTTTAGTAATAATAGTACAACAGATTTTATCAAAGAATAAACGAAGTAGATTTATCACGTACACTCTTTTCAAACCAATAAAATAAGAAGTTTTGTTTAAAATTTAATATTGCTAACTCTTTGGTTGACAAAGGTTTTTCCAAAACTTAATTGTAAGGTACTCATCAATACTCTAAAACACTAAGAATTAGACATGTTTTACAAAATCATCAAAAATCAACTTTCTAAAAACAAGTTTTACTTAGAAAATAAAATTAGTAAATAACTTAAAAGATCATTATTGTTTATTTTCAAGTAGACCTAACTTTAGAAAAACTAAGAATATATAAACATGACTATTTTAAGAAATTTTAATCACTACTAAGAAATACTTAGAAAAACTTCACTTTTCAACCACTAGAAATAAAATTGGTAGAAATCTTAAAAAAATAAATTTATTTTTGGAAAATTAAATTATTCTCAAAGGTTAAGAAATGAAGTTAAAAGAACAAAGCATTCACTTATAATAATTCAAGAAATTTTTCTAACAAACTAAAGTGAATTTTCAAGTCTTAACTTTTTTCAACTTTTAAGACACATTGTTTTACAAAAATCATTGTTGAGACAACACTACTAAATTCATGCATACAGTATGAGTCTATATATATATATATATATGTATTCAAATAATTTTTCAATTAAAAAAATATCTATATTTTTGTACAAGAATTTTTGGATGAAGAAAAGTTTGAAAAATTATGCTTTCAAAGTTGGGATTTTCGTAGTGAATATGTACCTCATTGTTTTGGGACCCAAACGAACTTTTATGACAAAAATAACCTGAGAAATGGATAGATATTTTTAAATAGGTAGAAAATGGTATATAATATGCAAAATTCCAAGTTAAAATGAGCAAGTTATAGCCATTTTAAGTTGAAATTTTCACTAATACGAATTTTACCTTAATTAGAAGATAGAATTAGAAAATTTGATTAGAAATTTCATGGAATACTTATTTTGGATATTTTCTTTATTTAGGAAATGAGGATGATGATGTTTACTATCCCGAAGATTATTTTGATTAAGGGAGCTACCATCACGACATGGCCGAATGAGTCTATTTTCCTTTTTTTTCATGCTTATGCTTGTGTGTATAGTATAGTAACACTAGAAATAGGAAAAAGATAAAATGAAAAGTGCATGTGACTTATAATGTTGGCAAAAGAACCTTAAGCATATCGAGTTATGAATTGTCTATAATAAATTGTATGATCTATTAGTATATTGAAGTGTCTGAAATTGGTTGATTATTTGTAAGATATTGAAATTTAATGGCTAAACTCTAAATAAAATTTGATGCATGCACTTCAGGAGTTGAGACTCATTGCACTCGCTATTATACAATTGGTGGGACAAGTGTATGGTAGTGGTGGTTGGCATTGCTGGTAGTATCTACATGTGGCGAATAAGAGCCGGTAAGATCTACATAAATTGAAGACGAGTAGGAGCTGGTAAGATCTACATGTTTTTTTATGGCGAATAGTAGCCGGTAAGAACTATAAAAAAATTTGTTTTGTTTAAATTGTTGGTTATAATTAGCCGAAATACCTAACCCGAATGAAGGACTTAAATTCATTCAACATATGGTTCCTAGAAAACTATATGTCTTGTATGCTCACGTGTTTACTGCATTTCACTTGCTTGTATAATAAGCTTGGTTGATATCTTTTTTTCGAGCATGTAAATCAAGAATATTCTCACTAAGCTTGTAAAGCTTACACCCCTATAGATTTTTGTACACGTAGGACCACTTGTTCTTATATCCAAGGGCTCAACATAACCGTGTAAGTCTTCTTTTTGGGAGCTTTTGTAAGAAATCTACCCAAAGACTTAGAATAGACTTCCTCTAAAATCTTTTGATGAAAGTATTTAAGTTTTATTGTAAAGACTTAGTAATTTTACATGATCCTTGGAGATTAGCAGGGGAATACCCCTAAGACTTTTGTAATAGACTCTTAATTGTTATTGTGGGTTAACTTTATTTTTATATTTTGTATGTTCATTATTACCTGTTGAAACCATACTTCCTAATGGCGTCTCCTATTACCGTATTGTACGCCTTACATATAATGCCGAGACTTTCGTATGACTACAGTTGCCGTTCTTAAGTCATGATATAGTGGACTGCCACATTTAGGGTACCATTCGGGGTATGACACATAATTTAATTTAAAAAGTGTCCAAATTCATTATATACTATCTTTAGTAGATTATCCTATTTATAATAGGAAAGTGAGGTTCATTTTAAATTAAATAGATTTATTTCAAAACTAAAATAATGGATAATAATGAGTTTTATTTATCTATTGAAACTTATAAAAGACATGATTTACTGAGATCACATTTTATTTTAATAATATATATATATCATGCTCTCTTATGTTGTGTGTGATACATGAAAATATTTGAGAGAGCGCAAAAACCTGAAACACATATTGAGAAGTAAAAAATAAGATTTTCTTTGGATAAGGAAAAAGAGCGGCACTTCTGAAATCTAAGGTACTAGCACACCTGTATTCGTGTTTCGAAAAGGGGTTTGTTCGTACTTATACCTATACAGAGTGTTTGCAGAAAGACAACACTTAAATATAATGGAATCTAGTTCATCATTTACGTTATTGGATTTACAAAAAATGGTCTGTGCTTCTAAATCTCTTTGACAATTTTGTTGGATCATTTTGATCCTAATGGGATTTCTAGAAAAATTTTATTTAGTTGTGTAATCTGAAATTATTTTCGGTCTTTAGAAATCCCAGCACCTATAGCATCTAAACATGAGATGTGATTCACATGCTTAGTCTTTTGATCATGCTATCATAAAAATGTCATGTCTTAAGGCATGTCTAGCATTCGAATGCTAGCTAGTGCAGCTAGGTCATACAACATAACCATAAAACACAAGTATGACACATATTTTGCAAACTAAGTGTAACTTAACTATAACAAGTGAGTAATTAAGTGTTTCCTCATCAAAATTCAAATTGAACCTACTAGTTCAATAGTAGTTGAAGGCTTGGTGGAATTTAAAAAGCCAAAATTCAAACCCCTTAAAGATAAGAACAATGGTAAGAGGGACAAGGGTGGAAGCACCTCAAAAGGGAAGGGAAAGACAAAAGAGAATGGTAGGGACGGTGCAAACCTTAAGAGTTGAGATGCTACTTCTACAATAGGCCACACTTTGCCCAATAATGCCTCAAGAAGGAGAAGCTAGTTGCATCAATGGCCAAGGGAAGCTTAGATGAAGAAAAGGAAGCCAAACCGGGAACATTATACGTCTCGAATGCCTTGAAGGGGCAAATAATGGAATAATGCAAAGGGTTAATGTACATTGAGGTTCATGTTATGAGTAAATAGTTGAATACCCTCATTGATACTAGTGCTTTCCATCTTATTATTTCAAAATTAGTAGCAGACAAGCTGGAGTTACTAGTTGAGAAGATTAAGGCCTACTCAAGACAATTAATTAAAAGAAGTTATGATGATTAGAGAGGCAAAAAGCGTTAAGTTACATATTCGAGGATAACAAGGAAAGAAGTATATTGAGGTCGTACTCCTAAATGAATTTGAATTTGTGATTGCAATGGAATTTCTAGATAAGATTGAAGCCTTAATCATTCTCCAAGTCAACTGTCTATATGTGTTGGATAACAAAGCTTAATGAGTCATTCATCTGATTAAGAAGATGAAACAAGTTACTACGTTTCTATCAATGATGAAGCTAACAAGGGGGTCAAAGAAGAATAAGGTCGCATACTTATCTACCCTCAGGATAGATGATAATTCGAAAAAGGAAGGCTCGATCCCACCTGTAGTGAGGGATTTACTAGATGAATTTAATGATGTATGCCACCTAAGCTAGGAAAGAATATTCCCTTCTAAAGTTAGACAAATTAAGGTATCAACTTAAGTAATTGTTGGAAGTGGGTTATATCATGCCCTCAAAGGCTCCCTTTAGAGCCTTTGTACAATTTCAAAGGAAGAAAGATAGCTCACAACAGCTATGCATCAACTATTGAGTGTTGAACTAGATAACCATGAAGAATAAATAAACTATACTTTTGGTGGTAGATCTCTCTAATAGTTTGGGAGGAGCCTAGTACTTCTTGAAGTTGGATTTAAAGTTAAGATCCCACTAGGTAAGCATTATGGAGTAGGAAGAGCCTAAGACCACATGTGTCATGAGGTATAATGCTTTAAAATTCTTAATCACGCCTTTTGAACTCACAAATGCTCTTGTTACTTTTTTTATGATTATAAATATAGTCCTGGCACCATTCCTCAACCAATTCTTGGTAGTACATCTTGATGGCATAGTGGTCCATAGTAACTCAATAGAGGAACACGAAAAGTATCTTTAGATGGTGTTTTGGACTTTATGAGAGTTGTATGAGAAGAAGGAAAAGTGTGCATTTTCCTTAAAGGAAGTGGTGTTCATAGGGCATTTGATAAGGTACGAAAAGATATGGATGGATAGTAGGAATGTTTTTGCGATACACAATTAGCTACTCAGGTATTGTTGTGCCTTAGGTACTTAAGGGCATAACAATTTCACTACATTCACCTCTAAGTGATATATGCAAGGCTTCCTTTCATTACATGGGTTTCCAAGAAAATTTGACTTGAGAAATCCTTGTTAGAGATTTTCAAGAAAATGTAATATAGAAACTTAGCCCACTAAGGCAAACCGCGAGGGGAGTTAAGCTCACCTATAACATAAGTTTTGACCTTAGGTGTAAATGTAAAATTAAATATTGTTTATAGTCATCCAATAAAATAACATTAAGCTCTTAACAAGAAAATTTTATGACAAGTCTAATAGCTTACCAACTATGCACTCAACCATCCAGCACATTGTACCCAAAGCCCAAGGAGTTGTTGTAAAGATCCACAAATAGATCGTCAACAATACCTAAAATAAAGAAAAGTGAGTCGTAAAGCCTTGTACACTACAAAAATAAACACAATCGTGCATGTCACACATACCTACTCTAATGCATCATATACAATTAATTACATCTAAAGTCCACAATCATGGTATTCCTAATGTTAGAGAAATGTCAATACACACAAGAGTACTCATGACTCCCATCACACGAAAGGGGTAGGGTTCCCTCAGTGGAAAGGTTTGGGAGATGTGGACGTGTGTTTGAAAAATCCCCAAAATTTATTAGAAAAAAAAAAGAAAATAGTCCTGTTCGATTCATCTTCTTACGAAGAACTATCAATGCGCATAGTTTAATGTAATTTCTTATATAAAGTCCCACTCCCCTAAATAATTCGTTAAAACTTCGTATTTACTCTTAATTGATTGTTCGATCATGAAAATTCTCCTATCGACTACCCACTAAGGCTAAACACCCATTTTATGGGGGCTTAAATGCCTAAATGACCATACCCTCCTAGAGTTCTAATTAGGCTTGCAACCCATTTTGAGGGTGTCACGTCCTAGGGTAAGCAACTAAGTAGTAACCAAAAAAACAACTAGGACAGATTTAAGTACTAGTTTGGTTATTGGGTCTTATCTTAGCAAATAACATGCATTTATTGTCATGCCTTGAATTAGGGTCAAGGAGTGTCCAGCCGCCACGTATAATACTTAGGTATTATACGTGAAGGCCAATTTAATCTACAATTTATCGTGATGTTGCTAAACAAATTTTAGATTCTAGAATCGTTTTATTATCGAAACAACTGGATTTGCAACAAAAAAATAAATTTCACAAAACATTTTCTAGATATTAGTTCCATATTGCCAAATATTTCAAAATAAAGAGTTTCAACTATCCCAAAATACAAACCATGGGCTCATAGATAGGCATTCATTAAAACATAAGTTTGATGATAAAATTTGATAGAATAGAATAATGATGATAATCCAACGAATTGTAGTCACACCACTCATTAAGAAATTCCTCGAAATTCGTGCCATACCCTACGTAATCATAGGTATCATAATCATAATCATCAACACCTGAAAGAGAAAGAAATGAGTCGAGGCCTAGTACGATAGCAAAATAAGCACAAACCAGATGGGTACATGCACATGTTCTAAATGCAATGCAACAACCAATGGTTTATATCTTAAATTAAAGTGTAGTAAACAACAGTAGAGCACTCACACTCTGGCAATACGCTTAGAACCTTGGGTCTTAAGCAGCAGCAACTACCCAGGGGTTGATATAGGCAGCTTTAATTCATATATCTCCTATAAGAACATCTTGAAAATAGCTTTGTCTATGGCTTACAACCATTACACATCTCTATCATCATGGTTCATAATATAATGTAGCTCAATCAATCCCATAAAGGTGAACCACACTATGCTACTTCTCTTCGATCTAGGTAGATATTACCTTAGTAATGTTCCCTCTATCAACTACTCGTTGAGCTACTAATAACCATCATTTTTCCAATATTAATTATGGGGGCTGGCTAAAGTGCCTAACTACCATGGTGGCACTAACTAGCAAGGTTGTCGCTCCTCAGACTAGGTTAAACAACCATGCACAAGCAACAGGTAATTATTGAGGTTGTCTTTAAGTATTAATTCATTTAGAATGTCTATCCTAACGAGCAACACACAAGTCATTGCGTACTTGAACTTAAGTAAAAATCCTGCTTCATAACAGATGATAGGAAATCTCAAGAATAAGAATTTGTATAAGGGGATTATCTCAAATGAGATTTAGGTCGTTAATTCAATAATTCATTCTAATTAGATTAATTATTAATCAATTTGGAGTTGTATAAACATGTCCTATTCTAATTGAGATTTCACGAAATTCCTTTTTAAATATTGATTAATTTCAAATTCGAAAGTAAATTTAGTTTTAAAATATTTTGCATATTAAAGTTCATTTCATATACAACTTAGTCTACTAAACTCATTTTATGACAATTAATTCCTTAAAATAGTATTTTAAATAACATATCATATGTTAAATATAATAAACTTTTATTGAGTAAAACAACTTATTTAAAATATAATTACTTTATTTATATTATTCATAATCTATTTTAACCTCTAAATGTGCTAAGGAATCTAAAGTAGTTTCCTATTATGTTCATACTATCTTATAATGTCATATTAATACCTATTTTATTAATTAAATTCCTAAAATATAAATAATTAGTTATTTATCCTAAAATTCATGTTTTAATATGAAACATATTATTTACTTTTATTTTATATTCATTTTGTAAGAATAAATTTACCTTAAATTCCAATATTTTTATTTTGATAGAAAATTAGTGTGCACCATAACTTTAATCAATTGGTTCATTATCTTAAATATGGGCTTTTAAGCTGAAATTTTTATGTAAGCTACCTAACATATATATTAACATGTTTATAAGTTCATTTGTCCTGAACTAATTAATTATGGTTTTATTTTAAATTAAATGCATTTTGTTTGCAAAACAAGGCATTGGCAACAACGGCCAATTGGTTCAGGCAGATTTGACCATCAAGATGATCGATTCTTGGCTGGTTCATCGTAGATTTGTAAAGTAGACACATAGATCTGCTATTCCGATAATAGTTTGCCATCTTTAGAGATCATTTGGCTGCCGATTTGGCCTTCGATATTGACGACAAGGGACGATGCCAGAACTGTCCAACACTATTTTATAATTTTGTAAGTTTTCCTTGTTTAATCCGACTTTTTGTCTATTTTAATCATCTAAAACATGTTTATTCCATGTTGTTTCATCTAATTTATACCTAGTTTACATTTTACAAATTAAATAAAAAAATTATAGCTCAAATCATCATCATCAACATAAGTTTATCAAATTTCCAGCATATATCAAAACATTCATATAATCATATATTTCAAGAATTTATATTTAACAGATATGATATTTTCATTTTGAATAAAATATTTCAATGCAACAAAATCATACATATATACACATATTTCTGCATACATATATAAATATGTAATAATTTCACTAAATCAACAACTATTATAGCTCACACACACATATATACACACACGCTCATTTCGGATTTCATACATACATATATTAATATATACTTAAATCTAAGTTAATATTTAGTAAGCTGCATGAATTATATATGTCATGAATATACTCCAACAAGTAAACTTGGAATCTCAAATGCATCCTTGTGACAATGGGATCAAGTATAATGTTCTTAGTCATCCGTTATTTGTTCTTGATATGCCATTTGTTTTAATCTTTTGTGAGTCCATTATAATTGAGTAACAAACATTTCTATAAAATTTGCTAATACTTTAAATTATGCAAATGAGGAGGAGAAGACCTTTATTTATAGAATTTAATGCTCGATCCCAACCATTGTGGTGATTCTAGGGATAAGTAGATGATATGGGCAATTGATGCCAACCACTGGTATGTTTCAATCGGAGGCTTTCTTAAATATTTTATATTTCAGTGGGATTTTAAAAGAAGATGGGCTTGTTGATGCCCATTACTTTATAAGCTTGAAAAAGAAAATTAAACCTTTTATAGTTTTACGAAAGAAGCCCATTAAGGCCTATGAAGAACCAAAGCTTGCAAGTCTTTCCTTTGCACTCGGGACTGTGGAAAAAGGTCGAGAGCATGAAATGATTTGATGATTATTATTACAAGTTTAATAAGTCAAATCTCTTTATAAAAATGCTAATATCTATCCTAGCTCTTTGATCCCTACTACTAGCTTGAGAAGTTATTTAGTGGCATTAAATTGTGTTAAAAACCCAATTATAAAATAATGCTTTGCATACTCATCCATAAAGTAAATAATTAGTAGTTAAGAACAAGAAACTAATTTCCTTTTGAATCTTATTTATTCACTAGAACTTGAATTTTGAAGCTATGCTTCATTTAATGGTAGAAATGAGTTGGTACAAAATGAGTTGAATATGCAACTTTAGCTATACCCTATCATGTAGATGTTGGTTCATATATTCAGGATCTAGAGCTTATCCCGTAGTATTTAGGAAACACATTAAATCATGGTAGCTTAGTAATACCAATAAAGTTTTAATTTTATTTTTATAATAACTAACTAATGCATTCATGAACCGTGTATTTTTTACAATTTAATTGCATAAATCCCAAGAAGGCAGATAATATAAACAAGATAATATACCTCTAGAGAAATTTATTATGAAATATTATTACAAAATTGCAATTAAAAAAATAAAGACTAATTATTTAAAGTAAGCAACAACATCAAATCCATTATTAATATCTCTGCTAGTATTGTATAAACGAAGTTTGCAATTTCAACTTGAACATATTGATTCTTCTTCCATCAACATATACAACTTTCTTATGGTGATTCAACTTGCTCGCTTCTACCAAAATTCACATCTTTACTGATGGAACTTGTCCATGGCAAAATTAAAAAAAAAATATATATTTATATATATATATATATATTAAAAGTAAAAAGTTGTCAAGTATGTGATATAATCATGAAATGATGTTATTAAATCATGTTTATTAGAAATTTTATCTGATAGACTAAAATTGTCCATAATTATGACAAAACCTTAAAAAAATTAATTATGTGTCTATTAAGTATCAGAGGTAATTAAACTAATAATTAATACTTTCTTGCCACTCAGACTAAGGCTACAAAATATTTGGATGGCACTTTATTTTGTTTGAGAAAAGAGCCAATTTGTTCATGGTGATTTACAATGAACAATAAAGTATATTTACTTAGTAGAAAGCTAATTTAGTCCAACAATAAATGAATGACAGACATTTGATATTATAGAAAAGAAAGATATAATATCCTAAATAATAAAAAAAAAATGAAAACAAAAAAGAGTTGATGTTACCTTAAAGTCAACAGAAATTAAGCTACTAGACAAAAATAATGGTCGGCGGAATAGGGTTAGTAATATTACTTTATTTGGGAAGAAAATGAGAGCAAAAAAGGAATGATGGATGTAGCATGTTATAAGGTTTTTACGTTGTACGACAAGCAAATGGGCTTAAGTTTTAAGCGGGGATAGACCAGGATAATACGACTTTGGAGGGAGGACAAATTTTAGAATTATTAGTATGTTATTATATATATATTAGTTAAAAATTAATTATCAATCATGATAAATAAATTTAATTTTTTTTAGTTATTGTGAATGAAAAAAAGTTAGGAGAGAGAGAGAGAAAAAAAATATAACAAATGCATGTTGAAAAAAAAGAAAAAATAAGATGCAAACCCATGAATGTAAAACCATATTTTTATATTATTATTTACTCTTTATAATATACCTATAATATGTATATTTAAGAAATATAAAAAAAAATTTAACTTTTTCGAAATCCTGCTCCTTTTATCCCCACCTTGGATTCGCCCATGAGTTCATGTACTTATTAGATAAAAAATATTATATTTTTATAGAAAAACTTAATTTATTCCCTAAACTTTGACCTTCATACGACATTTCCAAACTTGTTAAAGTATATTTCAATATCTCTTAAACTTAGACATTGTGTTTTTAAAGTAAGGTGTATTTATTTAGAAGGGTTGTAAAATTTCTATATTTTGTTATGTTCAATATTGTCAAGTAAGAATATTTTATTAGATGGATACGTGACACCTTAAATTTTATTTCCAATATTCTTTTAGGTGTAAGTTGTAGGATAGGTTCTGATTATAAAAATATAACACTTTATAGCGTACCATTTGGAAGAGTTCATATATTTTGGAATTAAAACGTACTCTTTGACCTTCGCTAGCAATCCAAAACCTATCCAATCATATATGGTAAAATAGGTTCCAGCATTTCCAGTTTTGACAAGGCTACTTGTACATCCCCATTGGATGTTTTTCCCACTAATAACAATGTTTTATTCTTTTTTTTTAGTTATAGTTATTAGTAAAAAATTCATAACTCAATCCTAATTAAGTTTGAAATCTTCATCTCACGTCCAGCTTCAAATGTTCGTTAATCGCTCATTACTTGAGCTTCCTCAATTAAGATTGTTACTCTTAATTATTCAAGGTTTATTTATGCGTTTTTAGACTAATATTCGAAGTTTGAATTTGACAGAATTCAATAAAGCATAGCATATGCTTAAACTTAATTAAATTTGAAAGATAATCAAGTCAACTAGGATCGAGCTCATGTTTATGATTTGAGTAACTCGTGGTAAAATCTTGGTCGAATATAATCAAATTTCATTTGTACTTTGAAAATTTAGCATGTTTTGTCGGCCCTTGCACGTGAGGCTTACTATACTTTCAGGAGAGCCCAGAACCAGAGATCTAAGGGCCAAGCCAAGCGGTAAGCTACAACTTGGAATTGCTTCAATCCACACAAATCTCTCTACTTGGTTTAGCAAATTTGATTAAATTTGCTCATGTATGTATGAGTGCATAAAAATATACGAATAATATTTTTCCTATTATTGGTTTTTTCATTATTTCCTTTTATTTTTATTATGCGTTTTGTTTTTTCTAATTCAATGATCAACAATTTTAATTATAAGCCCATTGTTCAATGCTTTGCCTTGTCATAGATATTATGAGCCTAGAGATCATGGGCCAGAAAACTTATGCCACAAATGTAGCTGAAATACCCCAAATATTCACCTAGATTAGAAATTGAGTTTAAATAGATTAAATGAATCAAATGACTTATAGGTTTTAATTAGACAAGTTGGCTTAATTTAATTAGCTAATAATTAAGTTGGTTTTGAGATTTGAAATTCCTCAAATCCCTAAACATGTTCTAAAAATGTTTAGAGGATTCCTAAATATTCAATTTAGGCCAAAAATACTATTCCTAAATCTCAGTAAAATTTGAGTTCATTTGCTTGAATAAAAATATCAGTTCTTAAAACCCGAACTCAAATTTAATATCTTTGTATCCAAATTAAATTCCTAAATTAAGTTCTTATTATAAGATCTTAATTTGTAACATATCGGTTCGAAATCATCTTTTAAATATCTAGAACTATAGATATTGATCTGATAGTTCTAAACTTATACCCTATTTCTAATATATATATATTTAGTTTATCCTTTCTTTTTCTCTTATTTCCCTTTTGCTGCCATCCTTTCCTTTCTCTTCCTTTTTACGTCTTCTTTTTTCTTTCTTTCTTCTTCTTCTTCTTCCTCTTCTTCTTTCTTTCTTTCTCTCCAAATTCAAGGCTTGAATCTCAAGATCAAAGCCAACTAGAAGATAAATCAAAGCTAGGAGATGAACTAGATGGAGGAAACCGAGCTAGAGGAGGAAGTTTCAACTTGTGTTCTTTTCTAAAAGCTAAGTTTTCTATTTCTATTTCTATTTGTTTTACTTGTTATTTACATTTCTAATTGATGGATTGATGTTGAATTGGGTTGGAAGTGCTGTTTATTTGTATTTGTTAGTTTAATGTTTGATGGAAGTTGGAATTGGTGAAGAAGAGGATGAATAGTGAGTTGGAGTTTATTGAATTGAATGAAGTTTGATTGTTGTTTGAAGTTGTGGAGGATTTGAAGTGTTAGAAGTTGTTATTATAGTTTATTTAATGTTAGAATTGATATAGGAAGCTTAGGAAATGATTTGAAGAAGTTTTGATAAAAAAAGTGTAAAAAATCTCTTTTCGCAACCTGTTCTGTCTTCAACGCCGGCTCCTGGAGCTTCTACGCGGCCGGCTTTGAGGCGGCCTTGAAGGGAACAGAATGCATTTTCTTAAAGCTGCTCCAATGCTGCCGGCTTTGAGCCTTTACGCTGCCGGCTTTGAAATTTACGCCGCCGGCTTTGAAGCCGGGCTTTGAAGGTTGTATCGTTTTACTCAGTGCCCTGTTTCGCAGCCTTTTCGTATTTTGGCCATAACTTTTTCATACGACCTCCGATTGAGGTGATTCAAGTTGCTATAAAAAGCTTAAAAAGAGATCTACAACTTTCATGTTTTGAGTTTTTACAAATTCGAAACGTATCGATGCTTAAATTTTGATTCTTTCCAGCTTGTGTTTTCTAAACAAAATAAAAACTTGTTTTTGATTTCTAAATGTTTATTGTTAAGTGTAAATGGATCTTTTTGAGTTAAAATGAGATAGATAAGTGATGTTTGATGTGTTATGTTGATAGATTGATTTAATTAAGCATGATTTAGATAGATTTATAAATTCAACAAATAATTGAATTTCTAAGTGTATTAAACTAAAAGTAGTTATGTTGTATATATGATTTCCATTGCTTGATTTATGATGTTGTGATGACTTAGTGAAACTAAATGATCTTGGTAAGTATATAAATGATGAGTTATGTATTTTTATGAATTTTATTTGAATTTCCTTCATGCTAAGTTTAAGATTTGTTTATTATTTGTTCTTATGATTAGTTATTGAACTTAAATGAACTTAGTTAACAAACTTAAGTTCAATTTAATTAAATAGACTTGAATGAGTTAAAATGAATTAGATTGAGTTAGTTTAGCCATATTTGACTAGTTTTTGAACTAAATGATTAAGGTTAATTAATTTAGCTAAGTTTAAGTCAAGGTGAGTTCAAGTTGACATAGATCCCACATGTATAATGAATTAGTAATGAATCTAAGTTCAAATTGACTAAATGAGCTTGAATTAGCTAAAAGGAATTAGATTACTTAAGTTAATCAACTTGAACTAGTTTTAGATTAAATGATTACTTCTAATGAGTTTGACTTAATGAACTCAATTAAACTAAAATGAACTAGATTTCTTAAGCTTAATCCACTTGGCTTGGCTTTTGAATTAAATGGCTAAGGTTAATCAATTTGACTTGGTAAATGACTTAAATGACTAATTCTAATCAATTTGACTAAGGTTAAGCTAAAATGGGTTAGTAACAAATAATTGGGTTAAATGAATGTGTTAGGGTGATCTTTGAATAACATGAGGAATATGTTGTTTCGAATGTTTAATTGTTTTGGATTATATGTTTTTGAATATAAATGTTTTGTTGATGCTTTGTGGATAAGAAACCATAATCAAAGTGAAAAGAAATACTTTGACAGACAAAGGAGAACCGTCCATACTTTGGCGGGGCGATTTATCGCAGCCATAGTGGGGTTCCACATTAGTGTCTGCTCAAATAGGATCTTAATAAAATTTGGTATAGATGACTAGTAATTGATTAGATTGAGCTAGTTTAATTGATTGTTTTTTAATTGTTTTGTAAGGAGTTGGTGGATCTTTTACAAAAGGAAATAAACTCATTTGAGTTTCTGTCAAGTAGTGGACATCGTCATTGGGGTTCATGTTTTTCTTACAGGCGATCTTATATAAGGTACGCAGTAACTTGCGTGATGATTGATAGGATAGGCATCCTAAATGGATTAAGAACTTAAAGACGGCTTAATAATTGATGAGTGTTGGTTGTGCTTTACGTCGTTGAATCCGGAACCGGGGAGCGACAAACCTGTCATGATGCAATGACATGTTAGTTAGGCGCTTAACCAAGTCATGATGCAATGACTTTACCATGATGCAATGGTACGCTATGATGCAATAGCGATTCTTTTTGGTTAAGTGGGTAGCCGATAGGGGGAATAGTATCTGAGTAACGTTTACTTAAACTTAGGGGGAAATACCATGGTTTAGTTCAAAGTTTATGGGAACTTGTGAACTAGGCTCATGTTATGGACTGAGTTTAAGTAGAGTCGGGCAACGACTTTTGAACCCTAAATGAAGCTATTTTCTTTATCGGTTAGATATAGGAGATATAGATATCCGGTCTATCTATATCAACCCCTGAGCAGCTGCTGTTACTCAGGACCCCAGATTCCCATTGGCTTGTTCCGGAGTGTGAGTGCTCCATTGTTGATTTGTTTATTTTAATGAAAAGATAATAACTTGTGGATTGATGCATTGCATTTAGTTAAGCTCGCGTGCCACTCCGTGTGTGATTGTGTTACTGTGTACTGAGCTCCGGCTCATTATTGTTGTTGTTGATGGTATGGATGATGAGATGATGACTTGATGATGGTGTGGAGGTTGTTGATGTTGTTGTTCTTATTATTGTTGTTGATGAGGATGGTGATGGTGATGATGATTGATGTGATGATGTTTGTCCGGGTTTTGGGCGATTCTGAAGATATGGGAGAATGAGTGAAGTGTGATAGGATCGAGACATTATTTGTATTTTGTTTCTTCTTTTGTTTTGTTTTGTAAGAGGACTGGATTTATTTATAAATTGTATTTTCTTTTAAGGGCTTGTTAATGCCCAATTGATTATAAATGATTATTTACCCCTAAGAGTAGATCATAAAATGTTTTTATAAAGTCAGTTTCTTAGAAAACTGGTTTGCTCTGTAGGGAGTAGAAGTTTATAAGTATGTTTTATAAAATTTTATTTTCCACTGCCGAATCCAGTTATTTAGAAATATAACTAAACGATTTTCATATTCTAAAATTAGTTTAGCAATGTTCAACATAAACACCTTCTTTTAAGACAACCTTACGTATAATTCGTAAGAGTTATACGTGGTTGGGGACTTGGTGTGCTTAAAATTTGAGAATTGAGCATGTCGGGTCTTTACAGTAGCCATGATAGATTATTTATGTTACACAGCTCATATAACTCATAAGGTTACTTGAATCAACTTACTAAACATGACAATAAAAGGAATTAATTTGCTTAAATTTTTATATTTATATTAAACATGCAAAAAGTCATTTTGGTAATTGGACCATTGGTCTAATTCAAGGTCAATAACTGATCTCTTGGGCTAGTGAGAAGGTTCAATACACTAAGCCCAATTCAAGATCTCATAGGGAAATCTAATAAGGTAGGCTTGGAGCAAAAATTACTAGACCAGTTTTCTTTAATCATGGCCTTACTCTATTCTCTCATGTGCAAAATGTAAACTTAGAAAATACCTTTCGAGACTAATTTAGGCTTTATTTGATTCCATAAGAGCTCATATAGACTAACTTAAGTTTACTTATATTAAAGAAGGGCTAATGTTATGGATGGTATTCAAACTTTTACAAAATATATAATTAGATACTTGAATTTTGAAATTGATCAATTGAGTATATAAATGAATTTCTTATGCACGTCAATAGTACCTCCATTAAATTAGTTAACTCTATCATCCTACTTAACGTATTTAACTAACACGACGGAGGTATTATTGGTATACTCGAAAATTTCTTTTAGATATTAAATCGATCAATTTTAAAATGAAGTACCTCATTGCATATTTTGTCAAAGTTTAAGTACTATCCACGGCATTTACCCATCAAAGAAAAACTCTTTCATAAAGAAACTTTCTTTTCTATATTAAAAGTTTTTGAGTTCTTCTTAGCACACATACAAAACCCATACCCATACAAGAAAATAAAAAAATGAATATTACCCATACCCATACAAGGAAAGGAAAAATGAATGCTAGTCATTAAATCCTCAGGAGAGATCCAATGGTCACCATTAGCATTGATCACAACCATCTATCTAAATGTTATATCTATAAATAAGAGGTTTTTCTCTCATCATTTGAGGTCATATTACTAAAATTAATAAAAACAAGGAAGCTTTGCTGAAAAAACTCCACGAAAGATCAAAACACATGAATGAATAACAATCAAGTCTATTAGATTTGATCTTCTCTCAAGCGTAGGTGCTTCAATTATCAAGCTTGCCTATTTCTCCTTAATACCTCTTTCTTTTTTTTTTTTGGGGCCGCTTCTCCAATACCTCTTTCTGTAACATCCATACACGTGTCATCATATCAAGGCTCTTCCTAGGTTAACCAATATATCTTATCATACCCCAAAATAAAAAGGGTGTGAGCAGTTCGCCACATACCCATGCCTGTATGAGTATGCTAAGGCTTAGAACAATTAAAATCCACATAATAATAAATAAACCATAAGTATTCAAAATATTACATGTTGTTATGAATATCAATATATTACATCTCCACAATTTTCAATAATTTAAACCTAACTAAAGTATTAAAATTTAACTAAACAACCTATTTTATAAGCTGTCTTGAAACTCCAAAGCATATGCCCGATCCCATAATTTGAGGTCATCATCATAGCACATAAGCTTCTCTAGTATCTGAAAATTGAGCCGAAGCCTAATGCATAGCAATGCAAACACACGTAACATTTACATGCATTCCTATACTAATGCAACAAGCGTCAATTTAAATATTTAATTTAAGAGAAAAAAATGTGTGAACCCCTGAAATTTTCATTATTCTTAGAAAATAATCTTAGAAGTCAAAATCCAAAATCAAAACCCTAAAAAATCGAACCAAGTTAAAATCAAATTTTAAATAAGGTCAAACATGAGAATTCTTAATCTTGAGAAAAGGAGGACCCTCAAAACAAAATAGAAAATCCAACTATTGGTTGATTCAACATTCGTATATCAATCAAATCATCTATCCAATTCCTAACACGCAAATCAAGATGATAAATCCAAATAACACTTGACAACGAAATACTAAGACCTTAAATCCTTCGATGAATTTTAGAATAAAAAATTTCAACTTTCACCAAAAGTCAATCTAAATCAACTTATAACACTAGACCTGTTAAACGATCTTGAGAACTGGAAAATACTAAATAATCACAAACAAAATTAAATAAACCATAGATGTTGAACTAGAAAAATAATACGAACGAAACCCCAAAAATTTATAATTGTACGAATAAAATCAACAAGCCGGAAGTCAAACTGGAACCCTAAAAGTCAACAAAGCTTACAACTAACCCTAGTGTTTAAGATCCGGCAATCCCATGCTCTTAAACCCTAAACAATGAAATAATTTGTTGATATATTGTATAATATGAGGAAGCTCAAAATATCATATTCGCAAATTTCTAATATCCTTCGGATCCGAACAGGATCAGTTTTCAAAAAACCATGCCCTGGTACACCAAATGGCAAAAATATTCCATTAATACCAATAGACTTGTAAAAATATAAGGAATCCAAAAATATCAGTTTTAAAATTTTTCGGTAACTAAAAATTACAGATATCGCATTTATATACTTATTTTTATTACTACAAGTATTTTACTTGTCTAGTCTACTATTCACAGTACTTTTCTACTATTCATTACTATTCATCCATTTCTACTTTTTCTTATTATCTATTTTTACAACCTAGATACATATTTCTTACAATTTCATTTTCCCATAAAAATTCTACACCATATATTACTAAACTTCTCTTGCACTTTTTTTCAAAAATTAATTTTTAAACATTTTTCTCTCTCCTCCCCCTTCATTATCGTCCACCCCTCTCTCTTTTCACTCTCCAATTATTTTCTTTTTCAATTTATTTAATTACATCTAATTTTCACTCCAAAATTCTATAAATACCCCCTTATTCCTTCATTCTTTCACACGACTCATCTTACTATCAAAACTCTTCCAAAATCTCTCCAAAATTTCTCTCTATCAAAACTCTCTTAAGCCAATTCTTTACAAAAATCCTTCTTTATACACAAACTATCTACCACATATCACTATCCATATAATACTCCATTCATCTACCATCTGCATACCACATAAACACTTTAGATAAACTTCTTCCAATCATTTATTTACCTATGTCATGTAACTTAACATGATTATGGTGTTGTTTTGAAACTCTTATATATAGTAAAAGTAACAACATGTTCATGTTTTGCTCTTATACATGAAATTCAAATTTTATTATGTTGTTATTATGTTCATATATATGTTGATTATTAATGATATTATTGTTGTTATTATGTTAACTTCTTATTCATATATAACTAAATATATTTATGTATTTACATATAATCTTTAGTGCATATAAGCTCACTTGTTATTTATTTAATTTCATGCTTTGCAATTTACTTATTTTATGCTATTTTAAGACTAGTCTTTCTAATCTTAGACTTGTCCATATCAACTCAAAACAACATTTCTTTATTCTTTTGGGACTAGTCTATTCTTAGTCCCAGAATGCCTTGATGAAGCTAAGGTTCCCAATACTTGATATTTTTATTACCTTGCTTATTATTATTTGCTTCTAGTATCTTTCTCATATTTTTATTATTTTACATGCTCATAATACATGCATCTACATAATGATATTGACTCAACTAAATTTAAAAGTAGAAATTTTCTTTAAAGGAACTTGAAACCAAATTTTCTATTATGTGACTTGTTATTGAATAATGGAGTTATTAAACAACATAGAAATGAAATAATATAAGTTTTGTCAAAAACAAAGATAGCTTTACCAAGGAAATATAAGAAATAAACACTTTCTTTTCATAATATGGTAACCTAAGTCTTAGGAAAATAATTTGTTGGTATTCAAAGTTTTCACAAAAAGCTTAAGATTAAACTCTTTTCACCTCTATAACAAAATTAAGAAGCAAACTAGCTTTCGAAGTTAAGATAAAATCAACCCATAAAGTTAAACCACTTAGGAAAATAATGATTTTCAAGTTTTTGAAGGAACTTATTTTCAAAGAATATAAGTATGATAAGATAAAAAACAAATGATTTTATCAATAAAGAGGATTCTTTTCAAATAAAAATTGTAGAGGAAATAAAAGACCAAGTTTTAGAAAACAAGAACTTATATTTTAAACAAGAAATATAAGAAGAAAATACTCATTTTCTAAAACCATTCTAAATACAAATTTATAAATAGGTTATCCACAGCTTAATACACTTTTGATAACTTTGGCCTTTTATCACTAGAAGTAAAAATTATAAAAGACCAAAGTTAAAGGAAAAATTGAATTGTTTTGGAAAAAGGAATGAAGAAAATAAAATAAGAACATACTCATTTATAATAACCTAAGAAAATATAAAGTTTCTTTAAAATACTTGAAAAGAAACTTGTCAAGTTAAGTTTTAACACTTCAAAATGAATTGTTTTATGAAATAAATTGTTGAGACACTACCATTAGAATTTTTGCATATAAAGTAAGCTTATCTATATACTCAAAGGATTTTCAATCATATATATATATATATATATATAGTTTTACTAAAGGAATTTTGATTTAAGTTGAGTTGGAAAATTGTTTTGCAAAATCTGAAAATTTTCATTTTGAATCTACACCCTATGGTTTTGAAACTCAAACGACCTTATATGAAAAAAATAACCTTAGAAATGGATAGATCTTTTCGAATAGGCAGAAAACGCTATATTATATGCGAGAGTTAAAATGAGCAAGTTATGGTCATTTTAAATTGGAATTTCATTCTATGCGATTTTGACGAATATAGTGAAATAGATTTAGAAAGTTTAAATAGAATTTCTATGAAATACTCATCCCGACTATTTCTTTTTTCTAGGTGACAAAGGATATGAGATTATTCTTCCTGAGGATTGCTACGACTAAGAAGATTGCGAAATGGACTAGTGAGTTACTCCTCTTAATTTCATTACCTTGCTTGTGCTTGTAAAGTAATGTCATTAGCATAATAAAAAAAGATATAAACGGATATGTATAGAGAATTCAGGGATATATATATTATATATATGTGATTCTACGCGTATGTATGAATGAGAATTAAGAATATCGCAACTTCAAATTGCCTGTTTAAGTGTTTTGTTTACTTACTTATATGATTGCTTATTGCTTGCCAAATTGATTGATCGCCTCCCTAACAAACCTTAATAAGGTTTGGCTTAAGAAACATAAAACGCTTATGCATAGCATCCATCGAGTCACATTTCTTTTGGAAGGCTACTACTCCTATGCATAGTGTTGAATTAGTTGTTATCTTGCTGGGACACAGGCCATATTTCTTCCTAGAAAATCCAAATCGCTTGAGGAATGTGACTCTAGGTTCGAAGCTGAGCTAACCGAATGCTTTGGGTAGAGACTTGGGGACTAGTAGTAGAAGGTCAAGGATCTTCAACAATAATTCCTTAACCTTTGATACAGAAGGGTAAATCCGTTCTATATATGATTTTCAGATAACTACATATATTTGTGAAATCACGTGATTGTTGCATTGTATGCATAGCATATGTATGAAAATTTAAATGAACTTATTTGAAACTATGGGATGAATGAAAATGAATACCTCACTAAGATAGTTGTAAGCTTATACCCCTATAGATTTTGTTGAAACAGATATACCCGTGGCTTAAATCGAAGATCATGACATTAAGGAAGTCATGGAAGAATGTTAAACATTTATGAAGGCAATGGGAACATAGGATGAAGTTACCTTATAAGGTTCCTTAAATGTAATATATGCTATGTTAGTATTTTGGAAATTTCTAAGGAGTGTATTTATTTTTACTTGAAGACAATAGAGGGATATGTCCCTAAGAATTGTAATTTACCATGTTTATGTTTTATGACAAGTATTCTCTTTGCCTTGTTACTTAATAATTATCAATGTAAATTGTGCTACTCTGATGCGTTCCCTTGGTTGTGATCTACACCTTGTACATAATATGAAAGCCTTTATGTGACATTTTTAGGCTTTAGTATTGTGTACGGCGGACTGCCACATTTAGGGTACCCATCAGGGCATGACAACATGGGAGCACTCATGACTCCGAGTAACACGACAAGGACTTGAGTTCCAATACTACCACAACAATACTAGAGGTTGAAGAGAACCGTTGGCCTCTCACCTAAAAATAAATAAAAAAATAAAAAGTAGCCTCGTTTGAGGTTCACAGCCATTATTCAGACACCACCATCATAATCTATCTAAATCATATAGTTTGTTGAGACCCATAATCTCTAAACTATGCTCAATATAACTTCTCTCTATTCATGTGACCATTATGCTTGATATCATTCCCCTCATCAACTACCTGCTAAGCTATAACAAGATGGCCTAAGCACCTAACTACCGTATCAAGATCTGAAACCTTAACAAGGGTGTCGCTCTTCGACTGAGATGACCAAACAGCAAGCAACACATTTTATTAGCAAATTTTACATATTAGTCAGGTTATTAGCAATTTCAATCCTAACAAGTAACATACATATCACTACGTACCTGAAATAGTGGATCACTTGTGATGAACAAGGCTTGAATCTAATTGTGAGTACAATCTTGTTGGTATTGCTTGTCTAACTTCCTTGAATTTCTCCAATCTGCAAACAGATTAATCTAACCTAACCTTTAGATGTAATCCTTTCCTCCTCCAAAAGTTGTATAAAGCACCAATCTTTCTAGAAAGATTTATTGATCCTTTTTATAGGTTTCAAAAGATTAAAACCTAATTCTAAGAAATTTTTTTAAGGCTTTTCTATTGGTTATAGGTTTTTGTGAATCACGAAGAAAAGAGTTTGGAGATCTAAAGAATATGGAGGTTTCCATCTAAGATTTTATAAGATATGGTGTAGATAATATATATATATAGAGAGAGAGAGGGAGAGAGAGAGAGAATTAATAGAGTTTCTTATAATGTTATTCATATTTATCCATGTCATTGATTTTGACTATTTATTTAGGTAAGTTATTTTAATGGATTGAGGTTAGGGAGTGCATGTATATATATATATATATATATCATTATTATTGTATGTATATATATATCTCATTATTATCATCATTTATTATTTTTTTATTATAAAAATCCTATAATGTAAATAGGAAGGATGATCATTTGGTAGTCTTGAAAAGAAATATCAATATATTTGTTTTTTTTCTTACTTTAATTATATTCGACTCTATTTCATCTTACTTAAAATAAAATAATTATTCAGATATTCCAATAGACACCATATACATATATACTAGCAAATGACACACCCACATTGCAGGTGTAAAAATTAAATAAGAAAATGAACTTCTACAATGAACAACATAGTTAAAGTTAATTACATGCAAGATTGGTAAACCAAGGAAGAAACTAAAAGCATTGCATAAATTGCATAAAAATACATGAAAAAGAAATAAAAAAATTAATGAGATAACACTCTAATACATGTAAATATTTAATATGAAGTTTATAACACATAAATCATAATCACAATTATTTTGCTTCATCGAAGACGTAGCCATATACCTACAAAACAAATGAGACATTGGAAAGGGAATTTATTTAATCAAATTATAATTCTATGTATATACTTAAATGACTTGGTAATTAATTTATTGAACTCCTTGTATAACACCTCATTTGCGAAAGTTTTGATCTTGAAGAACTACATATTAAATGAAATATAGTGGAGTAAATAAAATAAAGAGTTTTATACTTATTAAATTGAAAAAAAATTGTAGTAAGACGGAATTTTAAACCTTAATAAGACAGAATTTGACATATGTAATAGCTTTTGCTCTGTAAAATGAAAGAAGCAACGTATTTAAATTAAATAAAAGCTAACATATGAAGGTGATAATGTTTGATAATATCATATTGCAACATCAATCGTATATGATAATCATAATTAGATTTATCTTGCCTATTAGATTCCACATATTTTTCGCGTTGTACTTGATGATTAGACCCATCTTCATATTTGCAAGTAATTGACAATATAATGAAAAAGGAAATCATACTTTTACACATAATTAGCAATGCAATATCTAAAAATTATAGAATGGAAGTTACGACCTTGGTTTATATAGTGGTATATTACTTGTGTAGATGAAGCTTTTGAATTTCTTATTTTATCATCTTAATGAATGTTTTTTTGTTAGTTTTAATAGAGAATGCCCAACCAAAACTATAAATTCTCAAATAATTCATCTACAGGAGGAATTACTTATATAATCAGTAAAATTCCATACCTTCTTGAAATTATAAAGTCTTAATCCAAAAAGGAAAAAATATAATAGAAAGAAAATATACGTAATCGATATAGATACCGTATAAAGGGATTATTGGGGACATATTATAGAAATCTCTAAATTAATCAACCAAGCATCAAGGAGAATTATATAATTTAATGTGAATTAAAGTAAATGCGGGATAAAACATGGGATAAGTTATACTTTATTATTCCTTCAAATAGGTGTGAAGACAAATGAGAAAGTTCTCACTTCAATTATAAAGATGATCAAATAATAATATTAGAGAGATTGATAAATTACCATATAAAACTATATGATAAAAATATGCAACAAATGAAAGGGTTATAGCTTAAATTATATAGAAGAATAGAAAGAATAGATTTAAATGGCAATAATGATTCTTTTCTTTAGTCAATATTCTTAAATGCAATGATAAGTTTATTTCCTTAAATAAAACGATCAAATAATAATATTAAAGAGATTGATAAACTACCATATAGAACTATATGATCAAAATGTACAACGAATGAAAGGGTTCCGACTTAAATTATATAAATAGATAGATATAGATTAAATAGCAATGATGATTCTTTTCTTTGGTAAGTATTCTTAAATGCAATGATAAGTTTATTTCTTTAAATAAAATGATCAAATAATAATATTAGAAAGATTGATAAATTACTATATGGATCATATGATAAAAATTTGCAACGAATAAAAGAGTTCTAACTTTAATTATATAAATAAATGGATAGATATAGATTAAATAGCAATGATTTTTTATTCAATATTCTTAAATGCAATGATAAGTTTATTTCCTTAAATGAAATGATCAAATAATAATATTAGAGAGATTAAAAAATTACTGTATAAAACTATATGATAAAAACGTGCGACGAATGAAAAGGTTATGGCTTAAATTATATAGAATAATAGAAAGAATAGATTTAAATAACAATAATGATTCTTTTCTTTAGTTAATATTCTTAAATGCAATGATAAGTTTATTTTCTTAAATAAAATGATCAAATAATAATATTAGAGAGATTGATAAATTACCATATAGAGCTGTTGATAAAAATGTGCGACGAATGAAAGAGTTTTAGCTTAAATTATATAGATATATAGATATAGATTAAATAGTAATTAAATTATATAGGTAGATAGATCTAGATTAAATAGCAATGATGATTCTTTTCTTTAGTCAATATTATTCAATGCAATAATAAGTTTATTTCCTTAAATAAAATGATCAAATAATAATATTAGAGAGATTAATAATCTATCATATAAAACTATATGATAAAAAGTGTAATGAATGAAAGGGTTCTGGCTTAAATTATATAGACATATCTAATTAAGTAACATTCTAATCAATCCTTTATAATAACAATTAATTAAAACTTAAAAGAATGAAATTGATATTTGTTGTAAAACCCTAAAATTTTCGGTTAATTTTAAGTTTGATATTAAAATTAAAAGTCAACCGAAACCCTAAAGGTTAACAAAAGTCTAGTACAAACCCTAGATTTTAGATCCGACATTTCTGTTTTCTTTGGCCCTAGAAAACAAAGTTGGAATAATTAGTGATAATAGTTCGAAATAGCTTTAGGTTATATAAAAATGTCAGATTTGCGAAATCCAAGTGTCCTTCGAACTCAGACGAGATCAATTCTAAGAAATCGTGTCTCGGAGCTAGAATAATAAGAATATTCCGATAACACCGATTGGGCCAATTTAATATAAAGATTTTAAAAATATCAATTTCATCATTTTTCGGTAATTAAAAATATCAGATATCGCAATTATATGCGTATTTCCTTACTACCAGTACTTAAATTGTCATGTCTACTTTACATTACACTATTTACTCCTATTCTATACTATTTATCTATCTCTACTTTTTCTAACAACCTACTCTTACAAACCATACCTCTATTTTCTTACAATTTTCATTTCCAATACAACTTCACATCTTTCATATCTTACTTTTCATTAACAAAAATAAAAAAAATAAATAAATTCTCTCCCTCTCTAAACTCAAAGTAGCGCCGGTCCTGTAAGCCCAAAAAAATTTCAGTAAATAATTCTAAGATGAACTTTAGAAATAAACCCTAAAATCACTCCAAATTAAAATCGAATTTCAACTAATCTAAAAACACGAGCGAATCCAGAAATTTCCGAATCTTGAGAAAAATATAATCCTTAGAAATAAAATAAGAACTCAATATACTTCAATTCCAAAACCACTACATACGACAAATTTCATACGTAACTTCGACTTATAAAATTGGGTAATATAGAACCCAAAATCAAATTATTAAAAAGTAAATAACAATTAACTTTCGGAAATGAAACCCAATTCGAGAATTCTGAAAACGTTAAAAGATATTAAATACTTACAAAAATAAAATTTAAGATAAACTTCTCAAATCAAATATGTTGTATAACCATAAAATATCAGTTTCCGAATTAGCAAGGATCTAACCCAGAAAAATCACTCGGAAACCCTAACTGGAATATAATAGCCTAAGTCCGGGAATCTAGCGCCCTTAACCCTAGAGGCTGAGGTGTAGTTTAAATATGTAGAATAGCTCGTAGTAATATAAGTTGTTCAAAAATATTAGATTGGTAAATTTTTGACCTATTTCGAACTCATTTAGATACAGACTTCGAAAAGCGTGTCCTGGGGCTCGAGATATCAAAAATATACCATTAGTATCGTTAGACTCGTAATTTCATAAGATTTTCAAATATATCAGTTATATAATTTTTCAAGTTATAAAAGTTACAGTTATAACCTTTTTATCGTATTTTCATTACTACCGGTAATTAATTATTCTTTTGCACTATTCACTTTTATTTCATTACACAATTTTATTATTCTTATAAAACCTTATATTTTTAGATAAATATTTATGTATTATAGAAAATTTTGTTTTTCTAAAATTTAGTTAGTTTGAGCTTTTATGGGATCAGATTCTGCTTAAGACCCAATACTACAAATAAAATAAATTAATTTAATAATTGAAAAATATTTTAAAAATATTTTTATTTTCATAAAATAATTTTTTAAAATTTTTCGGATTATAAAAATATCATTTATAGCCCGTATTCGCGTATTTTGATCATACTGGTAACATATTTGTTAAAATACTAAAATAATTCAAATAATTATTTAATTTTAATTATGAAAAATCTGCTACAAATATTTGGAATAAATTTTCTAATTTTATTTTATTAAGAAAGTACTCTTACAACCCATACTTTCAAGTACACCTTTCACACATCACTTTTTTTTCACTTCAATCTTTTACACTTCATTATATCTATTCATGGCAGATTTTGACTCCTTTATGGCTGCCATTGTCCTTTATTTACTCCATTTTGACTAAATTAATTATATTCCACACCTTCTTAAAGAAGCTACACACACCATTTATGACACAATTCAAATTCAAGTCAAATTTCAACAAAATTCCTCTCTCTCTCCCCTTCATATTTCACGTGCAGCACTCTATATTGGCTGCCCTTGTTTTATTTTTTTTTTCTTTCTTTCATTCATTTATCACACATTTTCTCTCTCTCTTTCATTTACTCATTTTCCTCTTTTATTCCTTAGCCTTTTCTCTCTCTTTTTCCTCTCTTTTCTTCTTCATTTTTGCTCTTGTTCTTAGAAAAACCAAGCTACCCCCATTCCATTCTTGAGCCTCTACACATATTTCTTGAAGATTTTTAAGTAAATCTTATTCTCAAAGCTTCCATAAGTGATATAGGTAAGTATAATGAATGTTTCATGCATCAAATGACCTTCCATAAGCTTAAAAGCTTAGGATGATGATGCTAAAAATGAAATACTCCTCTTCTCCATTATTATTATCTTGTATCATAATTATTTTCTTGTTTAAAGTTGTCATATTTTGTAGATCTAACTTTTTGTAGCTTTGAATTTCGTTTATGCCATAGATCTTGTTATTTAAGTTGTTATTTTTGTTATTTCTTATGATTTATGCATAGATCCATCATCCACATGTCTATCTTAGTAATTCATGCATTTAAAACTAGTGTAGTAAACTAGATCTAGTGTTTTGAGTTCATAAGATGCATTAGACTTTGTTTTATGTTTATGAGCAACTTTTAATAGCATGATGATGGTAGGAAAGTTGTAGGAAACTCAAAATCTATTTTATTTTCAACAAAAATCAATTTTGAAAATTCGGATGAAAAATGAACCATATTTAGAAAATTTATTTTTCAACTTCAAAATGTGTATTTTTCATTTAAAATGAAGGGCTTAGGGTATAGATAACATAAATGAGTGATTTTGATAAGCAAAGTTTAGATCTATGAGTTTAAAGTTTATTATCATGGGTTTCATTTAGAAGTATGTTCATATTATGTGTAGATCTTAGATTTGAATTTGAACAAAAAATGTGAAATTCGTATTTTGGCAAGACCCCCATTTTAAAACCACTTTCCAAATGTCAAAATGAAGTTTTTACTTAAGATAATAAAGGCTTGATATATATATATATATATATATGTATATCATCAAGACTTCTTTTTACAAGAATCAAAGGTGATTTCCAAAAGTTATTTTCAAAATAAAAATCTCATTTTCGGATTTTGGCCAAGGCATATTTTAAAAACATGTTTTCCAACTCAAAAATGAAGTTTTTATTTAAGAAATGAAAGGCTCTTAAGATAGGATATGTAAGGGATGGATTTTCATGATTTTAGATAGATTTTATCAAAAGGAATGTCCAAGAATAAATTTTGTAAATTCGGATGTCAACCAAGACCAACTTTTAGAACCCATTATTCAACTCCAAAACTCATGTTTTATGTGAAAAATGAAGTATATAGGTAATAGGTATCATTAAGTAGTGATTTTTATAAGTTGAAAGGAGTTTTGATGAGATTAATGTGTAAAACAAGAAGTGGAATCAAGATGGAAAATTTGAAGTTAGTAGTCAACTTGTAAAATTCGCAACTTTGGATGATGCCCATGAAAACACCTATTATCCAAGTTCAAAAATAAAAGTTTATGTGTCAAATGAAGTCCTTAGGTAGTGGATATTAGTAAAGCTTAAATTTTAATGCATTAAACAAGTTTTTCCCAAAGGAATCATCCAAAAGTGGATTATCTAAAATTTGGATTTTTGAGTAAATCCTATTTGAAAACATATTTGCAAAGTGTAAAATGTAAATTTTTATGAAAAAGTGAAGTCCTTAGTGGTTATGTATGATTGAGCCCTAATTTTTTTTTTATATCAAATGATTTTTACTTGAAGGAATCACTCAAAAAACTAATTTCTATAAAATTCGGATTTTGGAATCAACTCCACTTGAAAACATGTTTACAAGTGCAAAATGGAAATTTTTATGTAGAAATAAAGGTCATATGTAATGGATATAATGAAGACTCAATTTAACAAAAATAACTATATTTTCTTAAGTAATAAATCCAAAGCAAATGGAAATGATCAAAGTTGAAAACTAGATTTTTCATAAGTAGTTGTTATTATGGTCTTGCAAAATAAAAGTTATAAAATTTTTCTTTAGCAAAAATCATCAAGATCATGCATACATTAAGCTCATCTCATTTCATTCATGTTAGGAAATCATTCATATTGCATGTATAATTGAATTGGCAAGTAGAAACATTTCAGGCATTTACAAAACTATTTTTCGGAAATTGAAATTGTTACCGCTCTAATCTGATCTGGCCTTTTCGAAGATTCAAAGTTTTCAAAACTTAAATATAATATTAGAAATAGATAGATCTTTCGAAGTAAATAGAAATCGATATATAATTTGCGAGATTTCCAGTTAAAATGACCAAGTTATGGCCGTTTTAAGTTGGAGTTTTTGCTTAGGACAAAAATTACGAATTTGATAGTTCGTATAAGATCGTTTGGATTAGTTTGAGTTGAAATACTTATTAGAGTATTTCTTCCTTTTTAGGTGATCCCGAATTCGATAATTCCCTACCACCGGATTACTTTTACTAAAAGACCGGTAATCCAATGGCTGGGTGAGTCTTCTTATTATTTTGTTACCTTATTTGTGCTTATAGCTAGTTGCATTATAATTATAAGAATAAGATAAAAATCGATATGAATGGGGATGGGATATATGATGAGACTGTGATGAACGTATGACAAAGAATACTAAAGCGTATCGAAACCATGATTTGATTGGATAACTGCACAGTTCATATTATTTCTGTTGTATATATGGTATTGGTTGGTCACTCTAAAGAACGTATGAATATTTTGACCTAAGCAAAAATTTAATTTGGTCATGCATTATGTAAACCCCCAAAATTTTGGAATTAGTTTACCATAAAACCCTAAACCGGAAGTCAAACAGAATCCCAAAAGATCAACAAAACCCTAGTTTACCGTAACCAATCAAGTCCGGCATTGCCGTTTTCTTTGGCCCTAGAAAACGAAGTTAGGATAATCAGCTAGAATAGTTCGTAATAGCTATATGTTATATAAAAATATCAGTTTTTGCGAATTTTGGGTGTCCTTTGAACCCGATCGGACACAGTTCTCGAAAAACATGTCCGGGAGCCGGAATAGTAAAAATATTCCGAATGCACCGTTGGACTCGTAAAAATATATGTTTTCCAAAAATATCAGTTTCATAATTTTTCGGTAAGTAAAAATAACAGATATCGCATTTATACGCGTATTTTCTTACTACCAGTACTTTATTAGTTTATACGCGTATTTTCTTACTACCGGTACTTTATTAGTCATATCTATCTTACATTACACTATTTATTACTATTCTACACTATTATTTTTTCTCTACTTTTTCTTACACCTACTCTTATACACTCCATAACCTATAATTCTTACGTTTTACATTTCTCATTACTTTATTTTACATCTACCTTACTTATTACATTTTTTATTTAACAAAAAAAAAAAAAAATCTCTCTCCTCTCTATCTCACATGGCCGGCGCCCCTCCCTCTACACCCCTCAATTTGCTTTATTTTTCTTTTATTTTAATCACACAAAATTCACTCCACATTTTCTTATAATACACCCAAAAACCCCCCCCCCCCTTCTTTCACACCTTCACTACCCACAAATTTTTGCTAAAAACTCTCTTAAAATACCATCCAAAAACTCTCTCAAATAAATCTACAACTTCTACCTACAACAAAAACCCATAACCCATACTACTACCAAAGTCTTCTTTAGGTAACAATTCATACTATTTTTTTTTTGTTCTTATTCATGTCATGTAACTTTACATGACCATAGTGTGAGTTTCCAAAGACTACAAGTTATGGAAGCTACATTATGTTCATGTATTGTTCTTGTTCATGAAAAATTTATTTATGTTCTATTTTGTTCATATTATTGCTACTATATCTAAATATTATTATTTATATATGTAATATACACATCCTTTAGAGCACATAAGCTCACTTGCAATTTATTTACTTTTATGCAATACAATTTATTTACTTTCCTTTGCAATTTATTATTCCTTGCAATTTATTTACTTATTCCTTATTATTTTAAGACTAGTCTCTAGTCTTAGACTTGTCCTCATCAAGTCAAAACAAATTTTTCTTTCTTTCATTTTATTTTATTTTGGGACTAGTCTACTTCTTAGTCCGAGAGCCTTGAAAAAGCTAAGACTCCAATACTTGACTTAATTACTTATGTTATTTTACTTGCTATTGTTTTCTCATAAATCATGTTCATTTAAATTGTTGTCCAAAGTTTCAAGTTCTAAAAATAAATTGAAAAAAAGAGGATTTTAACACATTAGAAATAAGTTTATGTAAAGAAGGAAATCTATGGTTTGAAAAACAAAAATAAAGATATCTCTTTTCAGTTACAAGAAGAAATAGTTACAAGAAGATTATTAGATTTTAAACTACTTTACTATAAAAAGTTCTTAAGTCACATATTATTCCACTTTGTTTTATCAAGAAATAACTTTTATGAATGGGTGATTTCTATTAAAAACATAAGGCATGAGAAAAGAATAAGAAATTTTCAAGTAAAGATTTTTGCAAACAAATAGACAAAGGAATTTGTACAAGAAAAATAAATATGAAGAATATCATATTTTCTAAGAACTCCAAAATAGTATTAGTGTAGAAAACTTAGAAAATAGAAAATTTTATTTTCAAAAGTTACTTAGGAAAAATAATAAAATCAACGTAAAGCATTTTTAGAAAAACAAAAGGGAACAAGGTATTTCATTTCAAGAAATTTACAAAAAACAATTTTTGAAAACTATATTTTTCTAAAAACTTCAAACCGACATTATTTTACTCAAGAAAAATAATAAAAAAAAAACATTTGAGCATGCTTAAATATGAGTTATATAGTTACAAAAAGAGAATTTTTCAACTATATAGATAACTAAGTATTTATCAAACAAATTTTGATTTCTTGAACCAAAGTTGTTTTGTGTTGGAAAATCCGTAGTGGATTCTGTCGCCACTATTTCGGAGCCTATATGACCTTGTTTGTTAAAAGTAATTTTGGAAATGGGTAGATCTTTTCGAGTAGGTAGAAATCAGTAAATTATATGCACGATTCAGAGTTAAAATGACCAAGTTATGGCCATTTATTTGGAACGTTCCTTTATACGAACTTTAACGTTCTTTTGACAATGTTTTGTCAAATATCAAGAAAATCAACAAGGAATACTCATTGTGGGTATTTTCTTTGGCTAGGTGAGCCCAAGGAAGGATTCTTTTACCCCGAGGATTATTACGATTAAGTGGAGTGTGTGAACGACTCATCCACCTAGAGGAATAGTCGACATGGCATTGTGAGTTTATTTCCATTAAATGCTATATTTGTTATGCTTGTAAATTAGTTGCATTAGAATTAGGAAATGATAAATTGATATGTATGTAAAATAATTCTTTGAAAGAATTTTAAGAATATCGGAGCCGGAATTGTTTTAAATGTTTGTTTTAGTATAACATTTGATTGGTATGAAATTCTTTGATCGCCTTAAATTCAAAAAATAATTATGCTATGACTTTATAAATAAATGAATTCATGCATACCACTAAGTGAGTCACATTGCATTTTGGGTTATTATCCTTGGGTGAGAAGGATAGTAAGCTCATGTCAAAAGCAACACTTGGCGGAAGATCTAAAAGCGATTGCTTAGCGGCTTAAGGGAAATGCTTGGCGGAAGATCCGAAAGCAAGGTCAAATCAAGTAAATTCGGAATGCTTGGCGATAAGTGCTCACGAGCATAAAACTTTTTAATTAAAACTACTTGTTTTGAAGTTAAGTATCACTAAACCCCGAAGGGAGGGCGCAAATCCATTCAACATATAGTTCCCGGAAAACTATATGCTTGTTTGCCCATATGTATGTTGCATTTCATTTGATTGTTTAATCAACTTGTTTGAAATCTTGTTACAAGAAGTTATTTATGGAAATAATTCTCACTAAGCTTGTTAGCTTATACCCCCATAGATATTTTTTGCAGTTTCCCTATTTATGGTTAAGGCCACGAGGACCCTGCGGGCAGGTAATCTCTTTTGGATAATAGAAATTTAGATAAAGTGTAGCATTAGTATTGATGTACAAATATCCATGTAATAGATTAGTGATCAAAGGGAAATGTCCCCAAGTTTGTAAAACCATTAATATGAATAAATGTTTATTATGAATCCTCTTTTCTTAATATGTTTTTATATCTCCTTAAGCTTCATAATTCCATATATGGTCCTCTAAAGTTGTGAAAGTACGCGTTACACTTAATATAAAAGCTTTTGGGAATGGCTAAGGTTGTCATACTTAAGCTTTAATATTGAGTGTGGCGGACTGTCACGTTTAGGGTACCCTTTGGGGCGTGACACATTACATTGGACATATTGCATTTGGTAGCATGCTACTCTACGCAGGTCGATCAGTATGGTCCGATGACTCGTTGGGATAACGAGGCCGGTATCAGAGCTCATTCATGGGAACTAAGACGCATCGGGGATGCATTCCATGTGTGAGCTAGCCGAAGCGAGTGCTATGAGCCGAGGGCTTGGGGACTAGCAGCGGTCGTGTAGACTTCAATACCATCCCTAACCCAAGATACAGAGGGCGTAAATCTGTTCTGTGTGTGGGTTCCGGATACCCATGCATAATTGCTTGCTCACGTGTTTGTTTATGCATAGCATATGGATGATTTATAACTTGCTTGTTATGGTACATAATTAAGAGAATTCTCACTAAGCTAGTGTAGCTTATACCCCAATAGATGTTTGAATGAACAGGTCATCTCAAGAATGCTAAGTGGGGACCGAGATGGTTGGAGCCGAGAATGACTTTAGAATTCCGGCAAGAAATGAGAATGCTTGAAGTTATTAGCTAGGTTTTATTATTTGCCTTGTAATAGTTTTATGTAGTAGAATCTTTTGATGAATTGTAATTGAAGTTTAATGAGTTGTATTTTGAAGAATAGTGAATTGAAATTCCTTTACATTGTTCTCAAGTTGTATCAACATAAAATGCATTACTCCAATGAGTCTCCTCCATGTGCTAGACACCTTGTACATAGTATGGAAGCCTTTGCGTGACTGAAGTGGTCATTCTTAGGCTTTAATATTATGTATGGTGGATTGCTACGTTTAGGGTACCCTTTGGGGCGTGACAGGTCCCTTCTCTCCCCTCCTCAAATTGTTTTAATTTCCATTTATTTAATTAACACAAATTTCCTCCCACATTTTCCTATAAATACCCCCTCTTCCTTCTACTTCTTTCACACCTTCCATATACTAAAATTACTCTCTCAAAGCTTTACAAGAATTCTCTCTCAAAATTCTCTCAAGTTTAGTTTTCATAGGTAATATTTCTTCAAGTTTCCTTTATGTTCATTTACTTAGTATGAGCTTAGTGTGTGTGTTTTCTAAACTATGAAGGTTAAAGAAAGCAACAATAAGTCCATACTTTGTTTTTGTTCATGAATCTAATTTCTTTTATGTTGTTTTCATATATATATATATATATATTTAACTAAATATATCTATGTAACTATATATATCTTTTAGAGCATATAAACTCCTTTGTTTGGCAATTTATTTACTTTCCTTGCAATTTATTTGTTACCTTGCAATTTATTTACTTTCATGTTGTTTTAAGACTAGTCTTTCTAGTCTTACTCTTGTCTTCATCAAGTCAAAACAATTTCTTTGTTTTTTTTTTGGGACTAGTCCATTCTTAGTCCCGGGATACCTTGATGAAGCTAATGTTCCTAATACTTGATATATTTCTTTACTTGCTTATTTTATTACCATTATGTTTTTCCTATGTTTTCATAATTTTATTTCATGATCATGCATGGACATAGTGATTTTGTCTCAAAAAGATAAAAAAAAAAAAAGTTTTCTTAAAATAGAAGTTGTTCTCCAAAAATAAATATTGTCATGAAAGAAACAATTTTTCTATGAAAAGGAACCAACTTAGTATATATTCTAAGAAATTAGTGGAGCTCATAATAGAAGTTAGAAACCAAAGAAAAGAGGAATTCTTAGAAAATACACATTTATTGGAAAAAGTATTCTTTAAAGATTAAGAAATTTCAAATTCTTGTTTTACTAAAACTTCACTTTTCATCATTCAAAAAGACTAGTTTGACAAACACCAAGAAATTCCTTTCATAAAAATAGAATGATCTTAAGAATAAGGAAATTATTTCTATAAATATAGAATTGTTATTACTTTCAAAAAGAATTAGAAACTAAGCTTAGAAAATAAAAAAAATCATTCTTTGGAAATTTAAAAAGAATAAGGAAATGAAATTAAGGAAAAGAAAAACACTCATTTATAATAACTTAAGATATTTTCTAGCAAAATAAGAGGAATTTTCAAAAGTTTCACTTATTCTTTAGAAGACTTTACTTTTACAAAAAAAATTCATGGTTTGAGACAAATTCATTAATTTCATATATTTGATATGAGTCAATAAATATATGTAAATATATTTCAAAGGTTTGACAAACTATTATAATATCAATCTCTTTGATATGAGTTTTTGTTAAAAGAAGGAATACAAGTTTTGTGAAAATTCATGGTGAATCTGATCACCACTATTTCGGGACTCAAACGACTTAGTTTGATGAAAATAATTTTATAATTGGATAGATCTTTTCGAATAGGTAGAAAACGGTATATTATATGCGCAAGTCCGAGATAAAATGACCAAGTTATGGCCATTTTAAAATAGAATTTCTCTCTATACAAAATTTACCAATCTTATAACATAGTTCCTTATTAGTACCATAGAATAAAAAAGAAATACTCATTTTGGGTATGCTTCTTGATTAGGTAATCTCGAGAAGGATTGTTCATATCCCGAAGATTACTACAATTAGTGGGAATCCCGAACGACTCATCCATTACAAGAAAGGTGTCATCATGGCTGAGTGAGTTTATTCCCCGTTATTTTTCATACTTATGATTGTGCTTGTAAATTTAGTTGCATTAGAATTTAGGCAAAATCAAATGAAAGTTGTATGATATTATGTTGAAAGAATATTAAGTATATCGAAACCTGATTTGTTTGTAATAAAGTTGCATGTACATTAATATCTTGAAGTGTTTGAAATTGGTTGATCACTTGAAAGAAGTTAAATATAACTACTAGACTGTAATTAAGAAATTATGCATGCACTTCATATGTTAAGTCACATTTCATTCACTACTATACAATTGGTGGGACAAGTATATAATAGTGGTGGTAGGCATAACCAGTATATCATGTAAGTGGCAAGTAGGAGCCGATAAGAACTATATAAATTGGTGGCTAGTAGGAGCCTGTAATAACTACAAGTTTTTGATGGCGTATAGGAGCCGGTAAGATCTATAAAAGTGTTTTAAAAGTTGTGGCTGTAATTGGCCTGAATACCTAACCCCAAAGAAGGGCATAATTCATTCAACATATGATTCCCGAAAAGTCATATGTCTTGTATGCTCATATGGTTGTTGCATTCCATTTGCTTGACTAATAAACTTGGTTGATATTTTACTTTGAGTATGAATTTTTGGGATTTATTCACTAATCTCGTAAGCTTACGCCCCTATAGGTATTTTGTCACGCCTTAAAGGGTACCCAAAATGCGACAGTCCACCACACTCAATATTTAAACTTGAGTATTACATCCTTAGTCATCACATAAGTTTACATATCGGGTGTAATGTGTACTTGCACAATTTTTAGGATCACACTTTGAATCGAATAGTCTTAAGAAAGCATTCACTAGCATTAAGAATAAAATCACAACAAGATAAATAAGTTAAGTCTTTACAAAAGTCAAGGGGGCATACCCCCACCAAAATAATAATAGAAGTCTATCCAGTCTAAAACCATATTACAAACATCATGGTTTATGTTCAAGAGATTTTCCTAGAAGCCCACGCCTCAAGCTAGGTCCCGACTTCTTCAAAAGCTCCCTCATCCAAAAGATAACCTTGTGAAAAGTGTTCTCTTGGAACGACCAAAAAATGGGAATACTGCAACAAAAACTATAGGGGTATAAGCTAACAAGTTTAGCGAGATTCCTTTCCAAATATTTAATACTCAACAACAGTATATAACAGACAAGTTATTAACAACCATATGAAATACACAAGCAAATAAGCATACAAGCATATGACTTTCTGGAAGCCATACGTGAATGGATTTATACCCTCCATTTGGGGTTAGGATGATCCATAAGACATGCAACCATAAATTCTAATTTTTGAGTGGGGTGGTCTATAAGTCATGCAACTATAATCCCGATCTCTTTCTCTTAGATATACAACCTCTGTTGTTTTATTGTAGTAGTTTTATGCGCCTACTCTACATCCGTTAACTTAAGCGATCTCGCATCCTTAATGTTAACATAGGCCTCCTCGCCTTCCGCTAATATACTTTTATGCCACCAAAGGTATATTAGCTAATGCAATGTAACTCACTTCGTGATATGTATGTACAATTTATTCATATAATCGTGGCATGTTAATTATGTAGATTAATTGCGATCATAGAGAATCTCAGACAATCCAAGTCTATACTAGCTCATACAATGATTTTACATCAAGTCTCGTCTCGATATACTTATCATTCATTCAACCAAGATTTAATCACAACTCATCATAGTTTTATCTTTTCCTAATTCTAATGCCACTACGAATACAAGCACATACATGAGCACAACTATTTAAGAAATAAACTCACTCGGCCATGGAGAGAAATCCACTAGTCGTAGTAGTCCTTGGGGAGTGGAAATCCGTCCTCCAAATCACCTAAGTACGAGGAATACCGAGAATGAGTATTTCTTATAAGGTTCTATCAACTTAACAATTCTATTTACTAAGTTCGTCAATTTTCGCATAAGTTAGAGTCCTAACTTCAAATGACTATATCTAACTCATTTTAACTCGGAATTGAGCATATTATATACCGATTTCTATCTACTTCGAAAGATATATCTATTCCTAAAATTATTTTCAAGTTTCAAAAATGTTTAGGTCATGAAATAATCTGATCAGTTCTGATCGGTCAAAATTTCCAATTCCGAAAAATAGTTTTGTGGATGTTTGTGATGTTTCTAGCATATAGATCAACCATAAATGCAATATTGATGATTTCCTATCATGAATGTCATGTTATGAACTTGATGCATGCATGCTCTTGACATTATTTACTAAAAGGAAATTTAAGAAACTTTTTATTTGTAAAACTCCATGACTATTTACTTTCATGAGAACTAGTTTCTTAACTTTGACCATCCCCTTTGTTTTGGATTTATTTTCTTAAGAAAATCAAATTATCCTTGTTCAAATTGAGTCTTCATTATACTTATTACCTAAGCCTTCATTTCTACATAAAAATTTGCATCTTACACTTTGTAAATATGTTTTCAAATAGAATTTATTCAAAAATCCGAATTTTTAGAAATTAAATTTTTGAATAATTTTTTGGGAAAAACTTGTTTAATGCATTAAAATTTAAGACTTTACTATATCTATTCCTTAAGGACTTCATTTATTACACAAAACGTTCATTTTGAGTTGAAAAATAGGTGTTTTCATGGCATTACTCCAAAATTACGAATTTTCTAAATTGAGTAGTAACTCAACATCTTCTATATTATTTCTACCCTTTGTTTTACATATTAATCTCATCAAAACTCATTTCAACTTATAAAAATCATTACTCGATAATATCTATTACCTATATCCTTCATTTTTCACATAAAACATGAGTTTTAGAGTTGATAAAAGGATTTTTAATATATGGCTTTGAAATCATACGAATTTGTCTTTGAACATTTCAAACAAAAACTTTTCCTTTTTATGTTCCTTGTTTTATTTGCCTAAGGATCTACCAACTACAACATCTATATACACAAAACAAAGCCTTTATGAGCATTAATGCATGAAAACATAAATTATCCATAAGATCATAAATGTCAAGCATGGTATAAGCATCTAAAAGCTAGATCTACTACTTATGATATATGAAATGAAGTTTAAAAGCATGAACATAGATTTTTATGCTAGATATCTACTTTACTCTACTTCTACATGCATGAACATGGAAATATTTCAACAAAAGCTTAATCAAACGCAAGATCCACTCTTACGATGGCTTGTTATTCATGTCTTAGTATTTTCCTATCCCTAGCAAGTGCTCATGGGAACTTAAAGTGAAAATACACATGAATAATCTTGCCATTACAAGATTTAAATGGTAAAGAGGCTTAAGATTCATCACCTAAAGCTTGAAATAGATGAGAAATGAAGAAGAAATGAAGCTTGTGTGTGTGTGTGTGATGGTGGTGAGAGTCACGGCAATAGGGAGAGAAAAGAGAGGTTTTGTGACATTTTGAAACAAATGAAATAAAGTGAAAGAGAGAGAAAAGTAAAAGACTATTTATATTAAATGAAATTAGGGTTTGTTTGCATTAAAAAAGAAGATAAAATAAAACAAATGGAGGCAAAGAGGGGAGGGGTGCACCGGTTCAAGAGTGAGGAAGAGAGGGAGAGAGTTTGATTTTATTTGTTTTGTAATTTATGCAATAATATATCTTTAATTGTAATAATTCTTAAGAGACAAACTTTTCTTGGAAAAGAAAATGTAATAAAGTGTTTGTAAGGATGTAAGACTAGGGTATGGGTTGTGTGTGTAGTAGGTTGTACTTGTGAATAGTAATAAATAGTAGACAAGACATTTATTTTACCGGTAGTAAAGAAAATGCGGGAAAAAGGCTATAACTGTAATTTTTATAACCCGAAAAATTATAAAATGTATAATTTTGAAATCCTTATAAAATTTCGGTTCTAAAAAGTATTCCGGTATATTTTTCTGAATTTCTAGTTTTTGGGCTTGCTTTTCCATAATGGAGCTCGGGAAGGCCCGAAATAGAAAATTTTTTGAAATAAGAACTTTTTATGGTTTGAAATATACTTTAAAACAATAATCTACCTTAAATTATTCTATAGAGGTTCTTTTAAATTGAAATTGAAGAAAAGCCGGATCTAGGGTTCCTAGGTTGCTCATACTAATCCTGTGTAGGGTTTTGGTTCCCAATTTCCGATTTCCGAAGTTTACTCGGTTACTAAGAAAACCGGGGTTTACATATTTGCATTCTTAGGAACACCTATTTTGTACCCGAGGTCTCCTCATATCAGTGTAAGTGTTTTTTTGAAGCTTTTGGAGGAAATCTACTTGAAGATTTAGATTAGAATTCCTTTGAAATCTTTAATGCAGCATTTAAATATTGCAAAGACTATTTCGATCCTTGGGATTTAGCAGGGTATGCCCTTAAGAAATCATGTAATAGACCTTTGGTTATTAATGCTATAATATATTTTATTTCTGGATTCTTGTATGTTCATTTTTACTTGCTTAGACTATGTTTCCCAAAAGCGTCTCCTATTACTGTGCTAGACGCCTTACATGTAATACTAAGGCTTTCGCATAACTAAAGCAGTCATTCTTGAGTCTTGACATTATATGTGGCGGGCTGCCACGTTTAGGGTACCCTTCGAGACGTGACACTTGTATTCTTACCTTAAATAAATTTTGAAATCTTATTCCTTTGGGATTGGGTACTTATTGATATGCATGATTTATCCTTGTTTTAAATGACTAATTTAGTCTAATTTATAGTTTATTGATGTGATTCATAGTAGAATTGGTACTTAATTGGTATTCAGGTCAAATTGGAGCACATTGGAAGTACTAGAAGGAATTTAAGAAGAGTTCAATAAAAAATAAAGTAAAGGAGCAAGAAACATGATGAAGAATGTGTTGCATGGCCATGATTTTGGCAAAGGAAGAAGAATTTTAAGACAGAGCTTGTAAGGGCTATTGCACGGGCATGGTTTTGGAGATCAAGAAGAGGACAGGGCATACAACTAAAGAAAAGATGACTCCAGACGTCAGTAAGGTCTCATGTACGCTTTTGATTATATGCAATCAAGGAAATTTACATCTAAATGCTAATAAGAGCACTTATACACAGCCTTGACTTGCAAAACACATCGACACCGAAGAGCTATAAGGGCATGTGTACACTCGTGGTGGTTGAAAATGCCTCAATCAATAGCTAGTACAAGCTCATGTATGCCTATGACTTCTAGTAGGACACATGACTCACTTTCCTGACTTTTCCCTAAACAGTATGTTTGTTAGATAATACAAGTGAATAGTCATCTATTTTCATATGTAACCCTTAAAGAAGTGTGTTAGAGATAAATAGCACCATACCCATTCGTGAAAGGGGATTGAATCAAACGAATCTAGAGATTTTCCATCAATCCATTCATTCATTATAACCATTAGTATAAGAACAGTGTAGACAGCTTCTCCTCCCTACAAGGAGAATGGGTATGTGTATGTGTGAGTGTTTGTGAGTATGTGTCTCTGTAGTTTGTGAGTAGTAATTTTCCTGAAGAACCTGAGAAAGTCAAAGGATTCATGTTCTATGTGTGTTGTGTGTAAGACTCCAGATCTTCATCCAAATCAAATAAAGGAGTTTTATCTTTTCTCTCTCTCTTCTCTTTCGTTGTGTTTATTTTTCTATTATTGTTTATCTATTGGTCTATCATTATGTATGAGTAAATAATATGATTTATTTATGGAATTAACTTGAATTTGATCGCTAAAGTTTAATTCATCTAATATTTATCTAGTTCTAGTAAATAGAATTAATAATCTCAAGAAGTAGTAAAGTGCAACACCTTCTTAACCAGATTTTAGGGGAAGAAGTAAGAGATGATTCCATTGAATAGGCCTTGTTTACTAGGCGAGTTACTCATAGTGATATAGTTATCACGGTAAGACTTTTTGCATTTGTTTAGAGAATTTACAAATAAATTAATCTTAATGCAACATTCAAGTGGTTGTTAATCAAGAAGAGATTCGGTGGATACACTAACTATTAGATGTGTATGCTTCTGAGAAGAAAATTCACTTACTTAATGAATTCTTGTAGGTAGTAATTATTAGACAAACATAATTGTAAATCCATGTTAAGGAAATTACCAAATCTGATCGCGCTTGTTGTGTTTTGTTTTTGTGTTATTTTGTTAATATAACTTAATGCAATTCTTAATTTTAGATTAAAAAGCTTTCATTCAATCAATTCCTTAATCAATTTGCTAGATAATAGGAAGATTAAAGTAGTACTAGTGCTTGAAAATGTTCCTTATGGAGACGACCCTATACTCTATTCTATGCTACTGAAACGATAGGTGCACTTGCCTATTGAAACTGAGTTTAGGGGTAGAATAGTAGGCTTATTGTAAACCCCCTAAGTTTGCAAAACCTAACTTTAATAATTGACAATAATATGATATAAAATCTTGAAAAGCTTTAGGAAAATCATAAAGATCAGTCTCAATTATTTGCAATTTAAGAATATTGAAACATGAACTGTTTAATTATAGTCTATGAAATTTGAATCGCCGTTAACAAAAATTTCCTTTAAGTTTTCGCAATCAATGTGCAATAGTAAATAAAAAAAGTAATTATGAAGACTCTAATAATGTAAAAGAACTACCAATCAATTTCAAAATATATATATATATATATAAATAATAATAACAATAATAATTTGGAAAAAACAATACATATGCTTTAAAAATTCTCACATAAGAAATAACATAAAAAATTTAACTCCAACAAATAGAAATAAATGTATCTCTGGATTCATTAAACATATAGAATCAAATAATGTCTAACGAGTAAATTTCCAAAATGATCGCAAATAAATATGTTTTTACGAACTTATAATTAAAGATGATCATAACTCCTTAAAAAAACTAATAACCCCACCTCCTTTCCTAAGTAAAAATTCTAGAAGTCTTTCTTTGTCATTCGCATCGATAATCATAAACAAACAAGTTAGTTAGCTAAGTATATGTTATAATTATGCAACAATCACATGAAGATTACACATTCGTATAGTTATTCGGAAGCTATACATAGAATGGATTTATGCCCTTTATATCAAGGGTTAAGGAATTGTTGATGAAGGTCCTCTTGATCTTCTACTGCTACTCCCTAGGCACACACCCATAGTGTTTAGTTGGCTTGGCTCTGAAGATAGAGTTGCATTTCCTAAGCGATGTGGATTTTCCAGGAAGGAGCATGGCCCGTGTGTAAACCCCGATTTTCCTAGTAACCAAGTAGACTTTGGGAACTGGAAACCAAAACCCTAAACCGGATTAGCTTAAGCTTAGGAGAGAAACCTAAGAAACTTGGATCCGGCTTTCCTTCGATTTTAAACTAAGGAAATTTTGAAAAATAATTTAATCTAGAATATTTTTTTAAAGTATATTTCAAACCATAAAAAATCTGATTTTGAAAAATTTTCTATTCTAGGCTTTTCTGAGATCCATTATGGAAAAGCGGGCCCTGGGACTCGAAATTCGAAAAATATTTCGGAATACTCTTTAGAACCAAAATTTAATAAGGATTTCAAAAATATAAATTTCATAATTTTTCGGTTTATGAAAATTATAGATATATCCCTTTTTCTTATATTTTCATTACTACCGATAAATTAATTGTCTTGATTACTATTCACTACTATTCACAAGTACAACCTACTACACTCACAAGCCACACCCTACTCTTACATCCATACAAAACACTCAATTATATTTTCTTTTCCAAGATAATTTGTCTCTTAAGAAATTATTACATTTTAAGACTTATTATTACACAAATTAAATAAAACAAAACAAATTTAAACTCTCTCTCTCTTCCCTTGCAAAACTGGAGCCACCCACCCCTAACTAGCGCCGGCACCCCCTCCCCGCCCAAAAAAAAAATTGTGTAATTTTTATCCAATTTATTTAAACCATTAACCCTAATTGACTCCTCTATATATACCTCTTTATACTCTTTCTCCTTATTTTTACTCTTTCACTCTTTTCACTCAAGTAAAACTCTCTCTAGAACTCCCTCTCTTCCTTGTGTGTGCCGTGACCCTCCCATACACACTCATACTCACACAAAATTATTTTTCTTCTTCATTCTCCTCTTGTTTCAAGCTTTAGGTGATAGATCTTTACCCTTTCTACCACTAAACCTTATAATGGCAAGACCATTCATAAGTATTTTCATCTTTAAGTCCCCATGAGCTCTTGCTAGGGATAAGAAAATACTACTACATGAATATCAAGCCATCACAAGAGTAGATCTTGTATTTGAATGTGTTTTTATACAATGATCTTCATGTTCATGTAATTAGTAGTAGAGTAAAGTAACGATCTTGCACAAAAATCTACTTTCATGTTTTCAAACTCCATTTCATGCATCCTAAGTGGTAGACCTAGCATTTAAATGCTCATATTATATACTTGATATTCATGATCTCATTGATATTTTGTGTTTTAGTGCATTAATGATCATAAAGACTTTTGTCTTGTGTATATAAATATTGTAGTTTGTAGATCTTTAAGTAGATGAGATAATAAATGATATGGTAACCCTAGGTATATTAAACCTAGAACCCCCAAATCGTTGATTGGAATTGGAACCCGAGGATTGTCTTGAGACAAGTTGTTGTAGGATGGAATTAGACCTCAATCAAACCTGTTGATCACAACCTAATTATCAATGAATGGAATGGAACTAGACCTCGAACAAACCTGTTGATCGCAACCTAGTTATCACGTCGATCTCCTTAAGTGTTTAGACCAAGAAAATCAAATGGAAATTCGTTCACAAGGAACAAGATGGAGTTTTTCTCTAAAATAGAATAAATAACATTCATATAATTCATCTTGTTCCTGATACATAACCATAATAGGGTTTTAATAGCCAAAGAAAGGAAAACAAAACATCAAAATACATTAAATCACGTCCATAAAAGATGGCTTGCGACCAACAAAAGATGGCCGGCGGCCTTGAGAGTTCTGGACTCAAAATTCTCAATGAGCAGATATAATGGCCGGCAGCTATTAATCCTGCAGGGCACTTCTTGGCTCCTTCTTTGCTCTATTTCACTTGCTTTCCATTTAGATCCCCTCCGGAGCTTATTTTGATGATGTTAAGCACTTTTGACTCATTTTTATTGGTGGATAAATGCAATTCCTTCTCTTGCAACTCCATAACAAGTCCTTGCAATGCCTCCCTCATTCGTTTAGCCTTAGCTCTTGTCATGGGACCTCCAATATCTTGCAATGGATCGTTGGATTTGAACTTTGGACCCATTGATGCTTGATGATCCTCATCATTCCCCCCTTCCTCGAATAGATTCGTCCTCGAATCACCTGCATCATACAAAGAAAGATCAGAAACATTAAAAGTTGCGCTTACATTACCATAATGACTCGGTAAGTCAATCTTGTAAGCGTTATCGTTGATGCGCTCCAACACTTGGAATGGCCCATCGCCTCTAGGGTGTAGCTTAGTTTTCCTTTGAGCAGCAAATCGCTCCTTTCGCAAGTGCACCCACACCCAATCTCCTGGTTGGAAAACAACCTTCACACGACCCTTATTGGCCTGACGTGCATAATGTTCATTTTTCTTTTCAATATTGGCCCGAACTTGAGCATGCAATTCCCTCACAAAATCTGCCTTGTTCTTACCTTCAACATCAACAAACTCATTAGCAGGTAAAGGCAAAATATCCAATGGAGTCAAAGGATTAAAGCCATATACAATTTCAAATGGGGAATATGATGTTGTGGAATGTACAGTTCTATTATATGCAAATTCTACATGGGGTAAACATTTTTCCCATTGCTTCAAGTTCTTAGGAATCACAGCACGCAACAAAGTTGAAAGAGTCCTATTGACTACTTCCGTCTGACCATCCGTTTGAGGGTGTGCAACAGTGGAAAACAACAATTTTGTGCCTAACTTGTTCCACAAAGTACGCCAGAAATAACTTAAAAATTTGACATCCCTATCACTCACAATGGATCTAGGTAACCCATGCAAACGCACAATCTCTTTAAAGAATAAATCAGCAATATGTTGTGCATCATTAGATTTAGAACAAGCAATGAAATGAGCCATTTTACTAAACCTATCAACAACAACAAATATGCTATCTTTACCACTCTGAGATCGTGGTAATCCTAATACAAAATCCATAGAGATGTCGGTCCAAGGTTGATTAGGCACAGGTAAAGGAATATATTCTCCATGAGGCATTATTTTAGACTTAGCCTGTTTACATACAATGCATTTGTTACAAACAGTTTGGACATCACGTTTCATCTTAGGCCAAAAGAAATGCTCATGCAAAATATCCAATGTCTTTTGAACACCAAAGTGTCCCATCAATCCACCCCCATGAGTTTCTCTAACAAGTAACTCACGCACAGAACTCCTAGGCACACACAATTTACTTTTCTTAAACAAATAACCATCGTGCCTATAATAATCAGCATAACCAGAAACAGCACAAGCAGCCCAGATTTGACTGAAATCAGAATCAGTCTCATACAATCCCTTAATAAGCTCAAACCCAAGCAACTTAGTATGTAAAGAAGTCAAAAGTACATACCTTCGAGAGAGTGCATCAGCAACCACATTCTCTTTTCCTTGCTTATACTTTATCACATAAGGGAAAGTTTCAATGAACTCAAGCCACTTTGCATGTCTTTTGTTCAACTTACCTTGAGTTTTGAGAAATTTCAGACTTTCATGATCTGAATGAATGATGAACTCCTTGGGCCATAGGTAATGTTGCCACGTTTGCAAAGTCCTCACCAAGGCATAAAGCTCCTTGTCATAGACGGGGTAATTCAATGCTGCTCCACTGAGCTTCTCGCTAAAATAAGCGATTGGCTTCGAATCCTGCATCAAAACACCAATACCCTTCCCGGAAGCATCACATTCTATTTCAAAAACTTTCTCAAAATTAGGTAAAACAAGTAATGGTGCATTTGTCAATTTATCTTTCAAATCATTAAAAGCTTTTTCATGCACTTCTGTCCACCTAAACTCACAATTCTTTTTAACAAGATCGTTTAAAGGAGAAGCTATAGAACTAAAGTCTTTCACAAATCTCCTATAAAAACTTGCTAAACCATGAAAGCTTCTTACCTCACTTGCATTCCTTGGTGTTGGCCATTCTCGAATTGCCTTCACCTTGTCTTCATCAACGGAAATCCCATGTGCACCTACAACAAATCCAAGAAAAACAACAGTTTCCGTGCAAAAGGTACACTTTTTCAAATTGGCATACAATTTGTTTTCTCTCAGGACAGTGAAAACAGATTGTAAATGCTGAACATGTTCATCCAATGTTTTGCTGTAAACTAAGATGTCATCAAAGTAAACAACAACAAACTTTCCAATAAAAGCACGAAGAACATGGTTCATTAATCGCATAAACGTGCTAGGCGCGTTTGTTAATCCAAAAGGCATTACCATCCATTCATATAGACCATATTTAGTTTTAAAAGCAGTTTTCCACTCATCTCCCTCTTTCATACGAATTTGGTAATAGCCATTTTTCAAGTCAATTTTGGAAAACAAACAAGCACCATGCAACTCATCAAGCATATCATCAAGTCTAGGAATGGGATGTCTATACTTAACTGTAATCTTGTTGATAGCTCGACAGTCAACACACATTCGCCATGTTCCATCTTTCTTTGGAACCAAGATAACAGGAACTGAACATGGACTGAGGCTCTCCCTTACAAACCCCTTTTCTACCAAATCATCAACTTGCCTTTGAATCTCCTTTGTCTCCTCGGGATTGGCCCTATAAGCTGGCCGGTTAGGAATAGAAGCACCTGGAATAAAGTCAATTTGGTGCTCAATCCCCCTTAGTGGAGGCAATCCCCTTGGAACTTCTTCAGGAAATAAATCCTCATATTCCTGCAAAAGAGAAACCACACACTTGGCAACGAAGAGTTAAGGTCAGAAGTAGTAAAATAAACATCCACATGAGTACAAGTAGTTGTTTCCTTGCCATGATTGCACTTTTAACCTCACTTTTTCTTGCAACTTCCTCTCCACTCAATGTGTTTGACTCTCCTCTATCATAACTCACAAGTGTTTGTTTCTCACTTTTTCTCTCCTTGCCACTCTTATCTTGTTCACTCATGTGTTTCTCTCGAAACTCTCTTGCTACCCTCACTTGATCTTCACATGCTTCCCATGGTTTCTGAGGAGTGAGAATCACAGTTCTTTTATTTAGAACAAAAGAATATTGGTTCTTGTACCCATCATATGTCACTTTCCTATCAAACTGCCAAGGTCGGCCTAGCAGTAAGTGACTAGCCTGCATGGGAACTATGTCACACAAAACTTCATCATGATAATTTCCTATAGAAAAGGAAATAAGAACCTGTTTTGTCACCTTGATCTCCCCACATTCATTCAACCATTGTAATCTGTAGGGCTTTGGATGTTTCACAGATTTTAACTTCAATTTATCAACTAGCAAGGTACTCGCAGCGTTAGTGCAGCTACCACTATCAATAATCAGTGTACATACCTTCTTCTGCACATGACACCGGGTATGAAAAATATGCTCACGCTGTACCTCTTCACTTTCACTCTCATCCTTAGGTTGAGTACTAAGGACTCGCCTAGTAACCAATAAATCTCCTTTCACAGGACCTTCCACATCTACATCACTACAGTCTTCAAAGCTGGCATATCAGGATCATCTCCTGAACTCACACTTTCAACATCGCCATTATCCAAAATAACCATAGCCCTTTGATTCGGACATTGAGAAGCAATATGTCCAAATCCTTTACACCTGAAACATTGAATATCACGAGATTTACCATAAGACTTAGTTTCAGATTTACCTTTGTATGGAGTAACAGGACTTTTGGCCTTTGAATCCTCCTTGGACTTCAAATCTGAATTGTTCTTCTTCCAAGTGGACTTCCATGAAGAATTAGAAGTAGAACCAAATCGAGAAGACCCTTTAAACTTTAATTGTTGCTCCACTTTTATGGCATTGTGCAACAACTCCTCAATATCAAGATAAGGATGGAGTTCTACCACATTAGCAATCTCACGGTTCAATCCATTGAGAAATCTAGCCATAGTAGCTTCATCATCCTCTTTCACATCAGCCGGATCATAGCTACTTCCATTTCCTTGTAATAATCCTCTACACTTCTTGACCCTTGTGTCAAACCTTGTAATTTTCTATGTAAATCCCTATAATAGTGACCAGGGATAAATCTTTTTCGCATCACCGCCTTCATTTCATCCCAAGTACTAATGGGTCTCTCCTCATTTCTCCTCCTATTTCGCACAAGTTGATCCCACCATACACTAGCATAGTCGGAAAACTCAACAGAAGCCAACTTGATCTTTTTGTCTTCGGAGTAATTGTGGCAATCAAAGACATGATCCACCTTTCTCACCCATTCTAAAAACAATTCCGGGTCATTTTTACCTTGAAAAGGAGGTATCTTTAATTTGATATTCCCTAAGAAATTATCTTGTTTTGGAGCATTCCTCCACCTTCTTATAACTCCGGATCCTTCAGACTCAGATTCATCAATCTCTTCTTCATTACGTCTCATTCCTCTATTGCTCTTAGTCTTACTTGCGGATTCTATATTGTCAAGCCTTGCATTCATCATCCTAAACTGATCCTGTATCGATTTGACGAACAATTTCATATCAATCTTATCACTTTCTCCGTCACTACCCATATCTTAACACCTGCAGAAAATTGGTTAGTAATAATCAAAAAGAAAAATAATAATCCTCACAATTCGCTCCCTCACGTGTTTTCACTCAACAAATGACACTCACACTCGTGTCTTTTCGCTCAAGAAAATAATGTTCCTCACAACTCAATCTCACAATCCCTTTTTGGAATTCTCAATGATTTTCTCAAAATAAATCACTAAGGTGAACTCACGCAATAACCAGAAAATTTCAACAACAAATTGGTCGGAGTCAAAGATGAAATTGAAAAAGAACAAGATCCAATCTCAAGAACGTATATACCGCAAATTCTGAGAATTGAAAAGACGGAACAGAAACTTAGATCTATGACAAGATCCCAAGAGAATATTGATAACAATTTTTTTTTTTTTTTTTTTTGACAGATGGAACAATATAAAGATGGTTCTTTCTTTCTTTTCTCTCTTTTTTTTTTTTTTTTTGACAAATGGAACAATATAAAGATGGTTCTTTTCTTTCTTTTTTTTTTTTTTTTTTTTTGACTCAAGAACCCTAATCAAGAACAACAACAAATAGATAGCAAGATTAAATAAAGATAAAAGGATAGATTACTTGTGACAAGAAACCGTAGCTCTGATACCAAATGATATGGTAACCCTAGGTATATTAAACCTAGAACCCCAAATCGTTGATTGGAATTGGAACCCGAGGATCGTCTTGAGACAAGTGTCGTAGGATGGAATTAGACCTCAATCAAACCTGTTGATTGCAACCTAATTATCAATGAATGGAATGGAACTAGACCTCGAACAAACCTGTTGATCGCAACCTAGTTATCACGTCGATCTCCTTGAGTGTTTAGATCAAGAAAATCAAATGGAAATTCGTTCACAAGGAACAAGATGGAGTTTTCTCTCAAAGAGAATGAATAACATTCATAATTCGTCTTGTTTTGATACATAACCATAATAGGGTTTTAATAGCCAAAGAAAGGAAAACAAAACGTCAAAATACATTAAATCGTCCATAAAAGATGGCTGGCGGCCAACAAAAGATGGCGGCCTTGAGTGATGGACTCAAAATTGCAATGAGCAGATATAATGGCCGGCGGCCTTAATTAATGGCCGGCAGCCATTAATCCTGCAGGGCACTTCTTGGCTCCTTCTTTGCTCTATTTCACTTGCTTTCCATTTAGATCCCCTCCGGAGCTTATTTTGATGATGTTAAGCACTTTTGACTCATTTTTATTGGTGGATAAATGCAATTCCTTCTCTTGCAACTCCATAACAAGTCCTTGCAATGCCTCCCTCATTCGTTTAGCCTTAGCTCTTGTCATGGGACCTCCAATATCTTGCAATGGATCGTTGGATTTGAACTTTGGACCCATTGATGCTTGATGATCCTCATCCTCAAAAAGGAAAATTATTTATTTGAAATGATCAAGTGTAAATTCGGATGGTTTTAAGACCATGCCTTAAAAACCCTTTTATCAACTCTAAAACTTATGTTTTATATGAAAAATGAGGAGTATAGGTAATAGATATCATCAAGTGATGATTTTTATAAGTTGAGATGGGATTTGCTAAGAAAAATATGTAAAACAAGGAGTAGAAATAAATTAGGAAATTTTTGAGTTGCTTGTCATTTTGAGAAATTAGTAATTAAGGAGTAATGGCATGAAAACACTTATTTTCCAAGCTCAAAAATAGAAATTTTATTTAATAAATGAAGCCTTAGGGTAAAGGAATAGTTGAGCCCTAAATTTCTATATGAAAACATAGATTTTCTTGAAGAAATCAACCTAAGAATGAACTCTTACCAAATTTAGATTTTGGGGTAGTCCCTACTATAAGGCATGTTCATAAAATGAAAAATGGAAATTTGTATAAGAAAATAACGGTCTTAGGATATAGACTTTATAAAGATTAAATTTTCATAAGAACAAATGGATTTTTCTTAAGGAAAACCCAAAACAAATAAGGATAAACAAAGTTCAATAACTCAACTAACTAAGTAAAGTAACATGAGATGTTTCCCTAGAATAAAATTTATATAACTTCCTCCTAACAAAAATCATCAAGAACATATGTGCGTGAAGTTCACAACATGACATTCATGATAGGGAATCATCAACATAGCATGTAGATTTGATCTACACATTAGAAACATCATAAACATTCATGAAATCGGTTTTCGGGATGGAAGTTTCCTACTGATCAGAACTGATCAGCCTCTTTCGAAATGTAAATGTTTTCAAAACTTGGTTAGGATATCAGATTTAGAAAGATGTTTCGATGTAGATAGAAATCGATATATAATTTGTGAAATTCCGAGTTAAATGACTAAGTTACAGCCGTTTTAAGTCAGGACTTCCGCAAATGACAAGAATTATGAAAATACTAGTTTTGTTTAATGGTTTGGTTTAGTTAAGTGATGAAATACTCATTAGGGTATTTCTTCCTTTTTAGGTGACCCCGAGATTGACGATTCCCTTCCATCGGACTATTACTATTAGAGGACCGATGTTCCAATGGCTGAATGAGTATTTCTTCCGATTCCATTATCGTATGTGATTGTAATTATTTGATTAGATTTTAGGCAAAGATAAATGGATATGTATGGTAGGGAAAATGGGAATGTATGTTTGCTGATGATATGAGAAATTGAAAATAAGATATCGAGGCGGGTGATTAACTAATGATTATAGATGAATTAGGATTGATTGTCTACAATTATGATTGATCACCTAAGGAATTGGCATAATTGACTATTCGAAATTGATAAGTAATATGGACTCATTCATATCACAAATGGAGACGGAGCATTAGCATTGGTTGGTTGCCCGTGATCCAAAAACAGACTAAAAGTTGGTTTAATCGTGATCTATAAACAAAATAATGAGTTGGTTAATCGTGATCCACAAACGAAATTATAAGTTGGTTGACCGTGATGCTAAAACGACATATTTTAGTAGTACTACAGTATTCGTTAATCTGCTAACCCGAAATGGAGGGCGAAATTCCATTTACATATGATTTCCGGCTAGTCATATGTCTGTTGATTTCCATATGTTTGATGCATATCACTTGCCTGATTAATCACTTGCTTGTATGATGGGTAACAAATGTAATCTTGGAAGTTCTCACTCACTAAGCTAGTGTGGCTTACATCCCTACAGTTTCTATCTGTTGCAGTATTCATTTATCTGGCTTAGGCAGAGGCACCCTACGGCTCAGGTACAGGAGTTAGGCGTTTCCTTTAAAAGTTATATTCTTTTCTGTTTTGACTTTCGTAGGAAACTAAAAGACTCTAGATGACTGTAATAGACCTCTTAACAATATTCTTTTGCAGGGAAATGCCCCCATAGTCTTTGTAACTATTTATATGTGTTTTGATTTATATTTTAATGCTATTGAATGTTGATTTAAACTCTTTATCTCCATCGATTTAAGTATTCTATTATCGTAAAGGGATGCCTTACATCTATATAAGACTCTCGAAGGACTAAGGTAGTAATTTGTGGGTCTTATATGGCATGTGGTGGACTGTTACGTTTATGGTACCTTATGGGGCGTGACACCATGTCCCACGACACTAGCGGTCCATCCAACTCTATACGTAGGAGTAGCAACCTTTTGAAATGTGACTCGATGGATGATATGCATGACTATTTTCTTGTTAACGTCATTTCGTATTATGGATTCATTAAGGGTGATCATTCAATTTGAACACATATAGCAATCAAGCACATAATAAATAAACATAGTTAAGTAAACATTCTAGTGTTACGATGTGATTGATATTGACTTAATCACAAGCGAAAGAAATGCATACTTATCCCTTGATAATCCCCAATACATAGCCATTTTTATCTTTTCTTATCATGCTAGTGCAACTACTTTACAAGCACAAACAAGGTAACGAATTTATGAAGGAAAAACTCACTCATCCATTGGAGCAATTCCTAGTCGTAACAATCTTCTAGAAGTGGTACGCCAAACTCTCATCATAAACAAAAGAAATACCCAAAATAAGTAATTCATAGAGGTTTTACTTAACTTTCTAACTTATTTATTTTGTTTGCATCATTTTTCCCGGTTGTAGAAATTTCAACTCAAAATGGCTGTAACTTGCTTATTTTAACTCAAAATTTTGCATATTAGTAATCGTTTTCTACCTACTAAAAATATCTATCTCTTTCTAGGGTTATTTTGAATTTTTAAGGTCACTTAGGGGTCAGAATAGACAAGTACATATTACATTTTTCATGTTCCATACCTTGTTGTACTTTGTTTTTCAAAGTTTATTTCATTTCATTTGGACATTCTATATTATGCATAGAAATATTACTATCTTTAAAAGACATCCAATATTGATATTAACTCATAATTTGCATGATCCTAGTGATGTTGTTCCAAAATAAAAATTTGTAAAACAATCCTTTGTAGAAAGTAACAATATTAAGTTTTATAAAACCATCTCTTGACTTGTAAGCAATTTTCTTTCATTAAATTTGGTGAACACATGCCTTAACAAAAATCATGGTTTAATACATTTGGAAACCTTAAAGATCCTATATGTATTTCAAAAACTTCGTTTTGACAAGTTAATTCACAAGACGTGGGTTTTACCTATTTGTGACACAAAGTTTTTAAGTTTAATTTTCCCTTGAATTCTTCTTTAAGTTTTGGTTTTAATTCTTGGATTCTGTAAATGTGAAACTAAATTAAAGAAAATCATGTTTTATTATTTAATTTGAATCCATGAATATTTTACTTTTATATTAGACTTCTTTTAACTAATTATTTTTCCAAAACATGAATTTTTAGGTGTCTATGAAGAAAATAATTGTATCATCTTTCAAATGTTTTAAGTTTTAGCATATGAGAATAAGTAAGTGAATGACTTGTTCTAAATTTTTATTTTCATAATAACTCTTTTTTAATTAATAATTTTTCAACACATGGAACTTTAGAAGGTTGTTGAAAGATTTATTCTAAGTTGATTTACATTCAAAAATACCCTTAAGGTTTGCCGTATCAGAAAGTTGACTTGTTCTAAAGTTTTATTTCAACAAAAGATTGGTATATGTCTTATAGATAGATTTTTAGAAAAATTTGCATAATAAAGAATTATCAATATTTGTATTTTTAGAAAACTAACTTTAATAGTTTGGAAAAATTTAGTTGGCTAGCTATTTTTATTCTCTTATTCCATATAACAATTTTTCTTAAGTCTTGACAATAAAAATTTTGGAAGTTAATTTGTAAAAAAAAAAAAAAAATTACCAATAGTCACATATTTGAAAATTTTATGACAACATCACTTATGACCATGTATATGCATGAGCAAAATATAGTAAGCATAACAAGAATAAAATTATTGTCATAGACATATAAAACAATAAAATTTTGGGATAAGAAAATCAAAGTAAGCAAATATTAAAGATAAAGGTATAGGAGTCTTAGCTTATCATCAAGACTCCTCATGACTTGAATAAATTCCAGTCATCATAAAAATACTAAAATCAATAAGAAAGAAAAAAACATGGAAGTCTTAGATTTTATCAAGTCTTCTCGGGACTTAGAAATGAATAAGTCTCAAAATAAGAAAAGTAAGAAAATAATTGTGGAGGTTTTAGATTCCCCGAGACTTGGATATAGCAAGTCTCATGAATAAAGCAAAGCAAATACTTAAGAAAATCATGGGAGTCTTAGATTAATTTTCAAGGCTCCCAAGACTTAGATTATGGACAAATCCTTTTTGTTTTGACTTGATTTAGAATAAGTCTAACACTAAAGATTGGCTAATCTTATTTATTAACATGAAATAGATAATGAAAGCATGAAATAAGGTATTAAATAAAGTGAGCATTTAGGCTCTAAAAATATGCATATTACATATACTTAGTAATATATAAACAGTTAATGTTAGAAATAACAACATAACATAACATGAACATGGTCATAATGTTCAACAAGACATGAACAATACGTTGTTTCTATATTTCCATTCCCTAGCATAAGGTCATGGGGACCAAACACATATATTTTTCATGTTATGTTAACATGAACTAAGAAGGAGTTTATAGTTTTATCTAGAATGGAGATGGATGTAGGGAAAAATTGAGGGAACAATTGGATGCATGTTGGTGTATGTATATGTAGCATGAAAGAGGAGAGGGAGATGAGAGTTGTGGAGAAATTTTGCAAGAGTTTTGTTAAGGAAGAGAAATGAGAGTGAAAAATGAGATGGAGGTGTTAGGTATTTATGGAGAGAAGAAGGAGAGGATTAAAGATGTAAAAATAAATGAAAAACAAAATAAATATAAGGAAAAAAAAAAAGAAAATGGTAGCAATTGCACAAGGAAAGAAGAGAGAAAAATTAATTTAAATAAAAAAGTGTAATGAAGTATAAGAGAAGTAAAATAAAAAGTATAGTAAAGTTTTATGGGAAAAAGATAATTGTAAAAGATGTAAGAGATAGGTGTAAGAAAATGTGTAATAGAAAGTAGAGAGAGGTGAATAGAAGTAAATAGTAATAAATAGTAATGAATAATAAATAAGACAAATAAATTACTAGTAGTAATAAAAATACATGTAAATAGCCTATATATGACATTTTTAGAAGCTGAAAAATTGGTAACTGATATTTTTATGAAACAATAAATTATTGGATGATATTTGAAAGATGATTTGATATTATTTTATCATTAATTGTTATCTAGTTTTGTTATTTCAATCTGTGTGCTCAAGGTCGAGTACCAAAACAGTCTGTTAGCCTTAATTGTTGAATTTTTTATTCCAAAAATTTATAAATGATAGTTTGTGTTAATATATTTTTAGTATAAATTATTTGTTAGAATATTATTCTTGTTGCAATGGTTGTGCTATGGGTGTATTGGGAAGGCTTATATGCATGTAAAAAAGGGTTGAGCCAAACCCATGTGGGACAATCCTTCACACCATGTGTAGCAGTGGTCCCCAAAAGGCTGTGTGCGAGAGAGTCTTCCCGGTAAGGACTCCGGGGCCCACAGATGAGGCCGATGCTACTGTGAAGTGGTAACGCTGGGGAAGCCCACATGACTTACACCCAACCCTTTTACATGCATATAAGCCTTCCCAATACACCCATAGCACAACCATTACATACTGAGCCAAACCCATGTGGGACAATCCTTCACACCATGTGTAGCAGTGGTCCCCAAAAGGCTGTGTGCGAGAGAGTCTTCCCGGTAAGGACTCCGGGGCCCACAGATGAGGCCGATGCTACTGTGAAGTGGTAACGCTGGGGAAGCCCACATGACTTACACCCAACCCTTTTTACATGCATATAAGCCTTCCCAATACACCCATAGCACAACCATTACATATAGCTGTAATGGTTGTGCTATGGGTGTATTGGGAAGGCTTATATGCATGTAAAAAGGGTTGGGTGTAAGTCATGTGGGCTTCCCCAGCGTTACCACTTCACAGTAGCATCGGCCTCATCTGTGGGCCCGGAGTCCTTACCGGGAAGACTCTCTCGCACACAGCCTTTTGGGGACCACTGCTACACATGGTGTGAAGGATTGTCCCACATGGGTTTGGCTCAACCCTTTTTTACATGCATATAAGCCTTCCCAATACACCCATAGCACAACCATTACATATAGCTGTAATGGTTGTGCTATGGGTGTATTGGGAAGGCTTATATGCATGTAAAAAGGGTTGAGCCAAACCCATGTGGGACAATCCTTCACACCATGTGTAGCAGTGGTCCCCAAAAGGCTGTGTGCGAGAGAGTCTTCCCGGTAAGGACTCCGGGGCCCACAGATGAGGCCGATGCTACTGTGAAGTGGTAACGCTGGGGAAGCCCACATGACTTACACCCAACCCTTTTTACATGCATATAAGCCTTCCCAATACACCCATAGCACAACCATTACAGACATGCATTATAAGCCTTCCCAATACACCCATAGCACAACCATTACAGATGTAATGGTTGTGCTATGGGTGTATTGGGAAGGCTTATATGCATGTAAAAAGGGTTGGGTGTAAGTCATGTGGGCTTCCCCAGCGTTACCACTTCACAGTAGCATCGGCCTCATCTGTGGGCCCCGGAGTCCTTACCGGGAAGACTCTCTCGCACACAGCCTTTTGGGGACCACTGCTACACATGGTGTGAAGGATTGTCCCACATGGGTTTGGCTCAACCTTTTTACATGCATATAAGCCTTCCCAATACACCCATAGCACAACCATTACAGCTATATGTAATGGTTGTGCTATGGGTGTATTGGGAAGGCTTATATGCATGTAAAAAAGGGTTGAGCCAAACCCATGTGGGACAATCCTTCACACCATGTGTAGCAGTGGTCCCCAAAAGGCTGTGTGCGAGAGAGTCTTTCCGGTAAGGACTCTGGGGCCCACAGATGAGGCCGATGCTACTGTGAAGTGGTAACGCTGGGGAAGCCCACATGACTTACACCCAACCCTTTTACATGCATATAAGCCTTCCCAATACACCCATAGCACAACCATTACATATAGCTGTAATGTTGTGCTATGGGTGTATTGGGAAGGCTTATATGCATGTAAAAAGGGTTGGGTGTAAGTCATGTGGGCTTCCCCAGCGTTACCACTTCACAGTAGCATCGGCCTCATCTGTGGGCCCCGGAGTCCTTACCGGAAGACTCTCTCGCACACAGCCTTTTGGGACCACTGCTACACATGGTGTGAAGGATTGTCCCACATGGGTTTGGCTCAACCCTTTTTTACATGCATATAAGCCTTCCCAATACACCCATAGCACAACCATTACACTTGTTTTGCGTGTCAATGCCTTGATTTTAGAAATTGATCCCATTCGGGTCTTAAATGAGCGAATTTTTTATGAACGTGATCTTTTTAGGTTATAAAACATTATTTCGGATCATATTATAAAGTTATCTCATTTTTATTGTTTTAGGGTTTCGAGCACAATCTTGCCGAATTTAGATTCTCTAGCACTTAATATTGGCATAGGGTAGCTTTAGGGATTCAATTTCAATTCTAGCTTTAAGATTTACTCGTAAGATTATATAATCTAGGGATTTATGTTTATATTGTATTTTTTTCGGTTTAAAAAATTACATTTACTCTATTTTTTTGATTTATTTAATATTTTACAATTCTCCTGATTACTTAATCAGGTATATGGCTTTGAAGCTTAAACATTGACTTAGTTTGACTTTTGGCATTAATTTTAAAATTTTTACTCTAAAATTCACCGAATGGTCTAAGGTCTTATAATTTTGTCATTAAATATTATTTGGACAAACTATCTCGATTTACGTTTAGGGATCAGATAGATAAGTTGTTCAACGTAGGAATTCAAAGTCAAACGATTATTAGATTTTTATTTTGCTTTTGAAGGTGCTTTTTTTCTTAAGGTTATGGAATTATATATTTGATCTTATTTATAGTTTTTAGATTTCGATTTTAACTTTGGTTGGTTTTTTGGGTTAAGATTTCAGTATCAGCTCTAGGATTATTTTCTAAGAATGCCGAAAATTTCAGAGGCTCACAATTATTTTCTAAGAGTATAAAAAAATGTAGGGACTTACAAATCGCTAGATTGAATAAATCTTCATAATTAAAGATATATGATTGTGATTTTAGGGATAAGACAATAGAAATCCTATGTATTAGGTTGAAACTAAGGTTTGGTTGAGATATAATAGTGAATTCATGGAACGTTAATGATTGATACTGGCTAGAAAGAGAATCTGATTGATTAATCTAAGGGTAGGAATAAATAATTTTGAGAGAATTTAATATAGGAATTCTGCAAATCAATTAATTAATTATCAAATAAAATTATATTTATAAAAGTTACATAACTAATTCTAATGGTGATTTAGGGTCTGGATAGTTTGCAACTAGATTTAAGTAATTTTATATTGCCTCGTGATTGTGAATTTAGTGAATTGAATTTAGAACATATTATGATTAATAATTATAATTAATTAGAATAACTTGAATCTTTTTGTTCTATAGTATGATAGAGTGAATACTAGTACTTAAAAGATCCCCAAGGAATGAAATTCGATACTCAATTTCAATATTATTGAATAATAGCTGTACTTGCTTTTAAAGTAGAATTAATATTATATTTTAAACTTGTCAGAAAACAATCATGACTTGCCAACACCACCGACTTGTCACCAAGATTGTAGTTTAAAAACCTATCATTATACATGCTATTAACCATTGTTTGTTTGAAGTGGTTCATTAGAATAACATGTTATGATTGTCTTATGAGTTAATTGCATACTTTACTAAATTTCAAGTATCATTTGTGACATTATCTTTGTCTTAAAGGTATAGTGCTATTTTGGTTCGATAGATGAGACCAAAGGTTGCTTGGTAATGGAACCACTTCCATTTGCTTTATAGTATATCCATCAACAATATAACCTTACCTTGGGGAGAGGGAAGAAAAAAAAAACGACAACAACATAATGCTAGCTCTAAATGGGATTCATTAGTTTATACGGTCATCAAAATAGGAGTTATTAAATATTATTATCTTCCTTTGTGGAATTCTATTATGGAGAATGAAGATAAGATGTTTATTCAATCACCAAAGCTTGAAAAAATTGTTTTTGGTTGATAACAACTTTAATGAAGGGGATGCATCTTACTTTCAAGCTAGAGTGATCAATTTCAACGTAAGAAAGGGAAGATAGTATGATCACCATCTTGGTATTGGTCAACTCAGCTTGTGGGTGGCTAGAAACAGTCATTAATTTCCTAGACAAATTTCTTTCATTTTTTAAACTTTCAATATTTTTCTTTTTCTTATTTTTTTTTGTAATTTACTCAATCATTTTTAGTGAATTTATTTAACTTATACCAAATACCCCATTAACATTTCTTAATATTAAAATACAATTACTTCATCAACAAAAAATAAAATCCCGGTCAACGCTTTACAAAATTACCAAAAAATAGATCATCCCTTTGTAATTTATGCAATCTTTTTCACTTACCATTGCATTTCACTACTACTTGCTTGTAATGAAGCATTCCATTAGAAGACATCGCATGTACTACTTTACTAATTGACCACTGATGGATTTACATCTACTTCATTATTAAAAATAAAAAAAAAAAAAGTTTGGGCAAATCATTGCAAAAATACAAAAAGATAGGTCATTATTGTTGTGATATATCCAATTTTTTTGGGTTACCAATGTATTCCATTACTACTTGTTCGTAATGCAGCATACCCTTAAAGACTTTGTCAGTGCTACTTCACTAATTGGTCGGCAATAACCTTGTAATTCTTTTGCTAGCTCTTTGCCAACGGTACGGTATAAGATTTCATATTGATTAATTTGAAGTGTTAAATATTGCCCGATGTAATAAACAAAAATCACTTTCAATTAGGTGAAATGTAATCATTATGACGTGTTTAGACATTGCAACTTTTTAGCAAACATCAAATTATAATATAATGATGTGGAAATAAGGAGTTGCTCGCTTGAAAGTATTTTTTTTCCCTTTGGTTTGCTTCATTTTTTGTCTTGATATATATGCTATATATATATATATATATATTCTAAAAACATGCTTAGATCTGTAAAAAGTAAAGATTAAAATAATTAAGATTTTTCTTTAATTGTATCGAATTTTGTATTAAAGAATGATTCATATTCGATACAAAGAACAAAAAGATTAATTAGGAATATATCATGGATAATAGAAGTGCTACGATATCAAATTTGTGTATGTCTATTTTTTTGTGGACATTTTTTCTTACAATAGGAAATCTAGATTACAAGAAATATTTTTTTATGATAATTAATAATATATTTTATTGCACCAAAATTTGAGAGCTTAGCATTTTGTTTTTGAAAAAGTAATATTTCTTTACAATGAAATTTGGGATAACATCATGAATGATACCTTAAAAAAATACAATTATGTATTTAAACTTTGAAATTGATCAATTTAGTACATAAAATAACTTAACGGAGGTACTATTAGTGTGCACGAAAAGTTCTTTCAGGTACTAAAATGATCATTCTCAAATTCTAGATACTAAATTGATCAATTTTAAAGTTTAGGTACCTAATTGTACATTTTGATAAAGTTCAGGTACCATTTGTGACTTTAACCTATGAAATTTTAATTTACTTTTATTAGTCCAATATGTATCGATAGTAGTTGTGTAAAGTATGCACCTTTCTAATAAAATATTATAGATTTAATGTCAGTTGTTATATGTATTGCGCTCTCATGCAAATGACATAAGGTATCTATTGTAGTTGAACCAACTTTAATGTGTTTTCACTATAACTACAATAATACAAAACAGAGTTGGCAAATATGTTATAAGACAATATTTGACACAACTCTTCCCTTTTCTTTTAATCTCCTTTCATTTTGCGAATTAAGTAGGATTATATGGATGAAAAGTAGTGTAAACTAGTAATGCTTTATTGTTCATAGGAGACTATGCATATAACGTGGCATACAAGGTTTATTAATGTTGATTTTGTCTATCTAGCCACATAATCAACATTTTGTGTTTATTCTTAATATTAATAGGTACACCATATAACGGGTAAAAAAATATTGGAATGATATCATATTTGGTACATAAAATTTGATTAATTTTTCAAGGATAAGTTTCATTGACAATACCTAAACCTTTGAATATAATAGAATTATATCTAAACAAAATTTTTGCCCACAAAAACACCTAAATTTTAAAATCTTGCACCAACAATACTTTTGGTCAAAATCTAGCCAAACGACCTGTGATATGCTAACATGGCATGAAATTCATATTAAAAAAAAAAAAAATAGTTTTTCCCCTTCTCTCTATTGTGCATGTCCCTCCCCCTTCCCTTTTCTTCATCATCATCATCACAAAACAACCAACCTATGCAAACCTCATTTTTGTCTTCTCTTTATCTTAAACTAGGATTCCACATTTTACCACTACTGTTACAACATCCTTTGATGCCTTAAAACACCCCTCTTTCACTGTGATTTCTACTCTGCATGAAACTAGATTTAAATTCGAGTTTTAGTGAATCATGTTCGATCGGGCTTTGGACGAAATTCAGCTTTCACACCAAGTTTAAAGTGTCAGAAAAAAAAATGTTCTAAGCTTCTTATGGTGTCATCTCATAAACATAAAGTTCCAAACTTTCTTCACCAACTAATAGATATAAAAAAAAAAACCTATTAACTGTTCACAATCTCTACTTAAAAATTCTCCTTTTTTTTGGGTTTAAACCCAATTCAGCATCTCAAAAGGACACCAACTTTACCATAAGTTAAGAGAACAAGACCAATGTTTAATCTTTGACAAAATGCAAGACAACAAAACATCCTCAGGATTCTTATAAACCTTAAAGCCCTCAAACTTTCCCTAGCACAAGCAACTCAAGTGCCAAAGATGTAATCCACAAACATTAAGTTCTATTATTACAACATGGTGTTTTTGGGGCTTTTATTATTATTATTATTATTATTATTATTATTTAATGCAAGTCATGTTGTGATGAAGAAGAAGAAGGACAGGGAAGAGATGTAGGGGGTGGAGTATATAAATAAAATAAAAGAATAAATATGCTGACATGAAAGAGAAAAATTAGGGATACAACCGGGCAGGTCATTATAGGGTACTTGACCCATTAAAACTCCTATAAGGTTTTGGGACAATTTTAGAAAAAATTTTATAACCCTATAGGGTGTAGGGTCAGGTTACGGGTAGGGTTGCAAATGAACCAAGTCAATTCACAAACTACTTGGGTTCGACTTGATATTTACTCGAGTTCTATTTGAGAATAGCTGAGTCGAGCTCAAGCTCAAGCTCAAGCTACTCGAATAGTTTATCAAGTCGACTTAAGCTTTGGATATTTAGCTCGATTAGCTCATGAGCTTAATCGAGCTTTATCAAACTCGAGTCGAGTATATATGTTAATTGAATTCAATTGAGTATAGGTATAAATATTAATTAAATTAAAATTAAAAATATTTTTTAATAAACAGAGCCTAAGTGAGCTTAACTGAGTGAAGCTTAAACTTATATAATGTTATTTCTAGTCAATCTCGAACTTAGAACTTTAAGCTAAGTCAAGAAGATTAAATGAGTCAATCTAACACAAAATTTTCCTCTTTTTTCCCAATTGAAATAAGCAAGAAGATTAAATGAGTGATTATAAGTTCTACCACCTTTACTTAAATCCTTTAAAAAAAGGGATAATATCAAAAATTGTACTTAAACTTTTACAAAAGTTCAACAAGGTACTTGAAGTTTGGTTTTGAATAATTTGGTACCTAAAGCAAGTTTTTACAAATATTTTTTCTTCATAAAGTTTGGTTTTGACAATTTTAGTATCTAAAAGAAGTTTTCACATACATTTTTCCTACCAGACTTTAGATAGGAAAAGTGTATAAGGAAACTTCTTTCAGATACAAAAAAAGTTAAAACTAAACTTTAGGTATCTCATTATACTTTTTAAGAAAGTTCAAGTATCAAATTATTTACAACCAAACTTTAGGCACCTGATTGAGCTTTTTGCAAAAGTTTATTACAATTTTTTGCATTAACCCTTCAAGAAAATAATAGCATGCAAAATAACCTTAAAAAATAAAAAATAAAATAAAAAGATAGATATATCCTATAGGGTCAAGTCGGGTTAACTCAAAACCCTATAGGGGCGAGTTTAGGTATGATAATAAAAACCCTATAGGGTTTTAGGTTGGGTTTGGGAGTCCTTATAGGCAAGCAAATCAGGTTCGGGTTTATATGCTTATACCAAACCCACTTCAATTGCATTTATAAGAAAGTTTTAAATTTTTAATATAGATTCCCTACCATATCAGCATATCTCAAGACTTTTGACTAGCTTCCAGCCAAAAATATTGTTTTTTGCGTGAAGGATTTTAAAAGTTTTGGTATTTTTGTAGGCAAAATTTTATTTAGGTACTATTTCATTATATTTAAAAAGCTTAGGTACCTCTAGTGAAACTTATCCATTTTTTTTATAAATTACCAGAACTTTTATATTGTCATTTTTGGTAGGGTAATTCTCGCTGATGGTACCTAAATTTTTCTAATATAATGGAATTATACCTAAAAAAAAAAATTTGCCCACAAAACAAAGCTAAACTTTTTAAATCTTACATTTACTATACCTTTAGCTAGACTCCGGTCAATTCTCTAGCGAATTGTAGATGTGGACAATTATCTCTCTTAAAAAACTGCTTTCTCTTTCCTAGTTAGCATATTAGTGTTAATTTTTTTTCCACTTTAACCAAATCAATAAAACAAAATAAAAGAAAATCAATTCATTCTTCTTCTTCATTTCTTTTTTTTTTCCCCTTTTTTCTTCTTCTTATTTAGACATGACACTAGTTATTGCTTTCTCCATCAATTGAATCTAACTTCACAGATAATGTGAATCTAATCAATTATACCATCAATCAAAACCGATTGTTCTTGATTTTGTGGCGGCGTGATTCAATCTAAAGCAGTGGTTTTAGGAGCACTCAGATGTGCAATCTCTACAGGTGGTTGCCAGAAGATAACAACTAGTGCATAGAAGAATACAGACCATTTTCTTCCTTGTCATATGAGCTTGTAATTAAAGTCAAGTCTTTGTAGACTATTTAAGGGATCATTTGACAAATTCAACGTAATTACCTCTTCGAAGACAGACGGGGAGCAATTATTGATTATATATAGAGTCTTATTCGTGGCTGTCTCTATTGCAAGGTTGAAAAAAAAAATAGAAAACCTAACCTTATTTACCATTGCATGTGTTGAATGATTGTGTAATTACACTTCGGTTTTTGTAAATTTTTGTGGATTGTTGTTATATTATGTGTTGTCTATGGGATTTATCTAGTAGCTACAATTACTATTGGTTTTATTGGTTTTTATGGATTGGAAGTTATTGTAATTAGTCATAATTTGGAATTTTTATTGTTTTGATGAGTTTGGGTATAAGTGATTATTTGTTGGAAAGTTTAGAAAATGGGGTTTGGAGTGGAAAGTTTGGATTTTGTGGTTTTTTTGGTTTTTATTTTTTTAATGGGTTGTATGAAGAAGAAAAAGAAGAATCAAAGCAGGGGGAGAGAGAGAGAGAGAGAGAAAAGTAAGAATAAATAATAAAAGTCACGAAAATGTCAACTAAGAGAGAGAGAGAGAGAAAGTATTTTTTTAAGGGAGATAATTGTCCACGTCAGCATTTTGCCAGATAATTCATCGCATTACGACCGTAGTATAGTAAATGCAAGATTTAAAAAGTTCATATATCTTTGTGGGCAAAAATTCTATTTAGGTACAATTTTGTTATATTAAAAAAGTTCAAATGCCACCGATCTGCTTTAAAATAAACTTAATTTTATAAAAGCGATTTCACCAGCAAGTATACTGGATCAAATCAAGTAGTAAAAGGATGAGTGAGTATCTTTCCCACGAGGAAAGGTTAAGTACTAAACCATTATCAGTTCCAACTAATATTTAGGCAAAATAATTAAATTTAATTGTTTCAGAAACACTACTTTACCTACTTTCACTACTTTATCTACTTCTTAATTGTAGTTAATCTACTCAGATGTTACTTAATCATAGAAACTTATATTACACTATAGTGGGAATTTGGATCAAATCCAAGTTTTGCTAATCAAGTTGAAATCAAGTTGTATTGACAATTAGATCTCATGAATATTCAAGTGGAACTATCTAGATTAAAACCTCTTTGTGAAGTTCTTAAAAATCTTTGTAACCTTAAAACAACCTGGTGGCTTCCGCTACTTAGAATATCAAAGGAATCAATATTACAACAAAGAATCTCTCGATTCATTAATTGCCTAATGACTTAAATTGAGTTTTCCCTAATCCCTTAGTGAGAATTCTACTTAAATACATTGCATTTAACACAAAGATGGTTCCTAAATTAGATATAATGTCTCAGCTTCCGCATTTTGATATTAAATCTCCATTTACAAATTCCAATGAAATTAGATTTCTCTCCCGAGCAACCTAACTTCTAATTGTTGGAGTTTGTGACCCGTTTTCAGTAGCCGTTTTTCGTAGTCAAATGTATAATGAATAAATATTTGACTAAACATTTATTATTCATTCATTATACATTTAGGAGTCATAATTTTGGTATTTGTATAATGAATGAATATTTGACTATACATTTATTATTCATTCATTATACATTTAAGAGACATAATTTTAGCCTTTGTTGCGGCTAGCTGTATACACATATAAATATGTGTTTTGTTAGAGTTTGTATGTGAGTGAGAAAATGAGAGAGTTTTGATTTGTAATTTGTTACTCTCTCTCTTTTGTACTCCATTATAGACATATAGTGAATTCTCTCGCCTCTGCCCGTGGTTTTTCCCGATTTGGGTTTTCCACGTAAATCTTGTGTGTGCTTTATCATATCTCTTTGCTCTTGCCATTGTTCGTCTTTTATAACACTAATTAACCAAAATCTTTCCAGATATAAGGCTCATTACAAGAAATCAACATGAATATTGCAAGGTTTTAATAATCATATAACATAACTCAACCATCGTTTTAGCAAATAAAGGATTTAATCACATTCCCACCATTAGAATTTAACCTAACATTAAAATAAGAACACTTATAGAATCAATATCATGAACAAAACTCATAATTATCTCAATATAAGATATTCAGATAATATTAAACACAGAAACTTGAATTAATAGCATAACCAAACCATACAAAATTTCCCACAATGATGATAAGCAACTATACGAACAAATTCTAGAACAAATCATGATCAACGAATTATTTTGGGACTTAATTCTATGATATAGTTCTCTAGGCTACTCTCTATTCTAAGGATATGTCGTCTATCTAAAAACTCCTCCCTGAACGTCTGAGTCTCCTTTCTTTTTAAACATTTTAATTTTTTTAACCGCAGAACAACACACACGACATCTATTAACTGCCACATCAAACGCCGACAACTACAAATTCTACACTAGCAGTGTAGCAGCGATGTTAAGAATTCTTGAACTGTGGTATTCAAATGCCGGTATAAAAGCCGGCTGCATTGCATATGGATTTGCCGGCGTTCATTGAAATTCTGCACACTTGTAGATTTATCCTTGCAATGCTAGTGGCGTTGAATGTGAAACGCCGGTGTTGCTTCTAGTAGTGCTCTGTTTGCTCTGTTTTAATGTTAAGTCCAAGCTCAAAGTTCATTACCTTCAATTATTGATTTTCCAAGCCCTCTATGACCTGATTTAGCACAAATCAACACATCAAAGTACCAATTCTTCGCATTTCTATAAAGATAAATAGAATTAAGCTTCAAATAAGATATGAAAAGTGTATAAATTTTGGGTTTATCAGCCACCAATAAAATTTACCTATTTTAGTACCTAATAAAACTTTTTTATGGATAATTTACACTACCTATGTTAACTCTAACTAAATTGTCTATCCAATTGGTTTCTTTTTCTACCAATTATGGATTGCTATGTATCTAAATAATTATTTTTATGAAGATATTTTAGTTAAATAGATAGTTTTATTAATATAAACTATCGTCCATATGAATTTTGTTTTATGAGATATGGTTTCCACTACATAGATACATTGTAAGTAGAATATCTTATTATGTGCGACAATATCACAAATGGTACCTTAACTTTGATAAAATGTGTAATAAGGTAGCATAACTTTTAAACTGATTAATTTAATACTTGAACTTTCAAATTGATCAATTCAGTAACTACAAAACTTTGAAATTGATTAATTTAGTACCTAAGAGAAGTCAATAGAGATATTATTGGCGTGCACAAAAAGTTCTTTTATGTATTAAATTAATCAATTCCAAAGTTCATATACTAAATTGATCAATTTTAAAATTCAGGATCCTAATTGTATATTATGTCAAAGTTTAGACACCATTGACGACATTAATTTTTATCATAATAATCAAAGTTAATGTCACAAATGATGCCTCAAACCTTGCAAAATGTGCAATTAAAATCTTGATACCCAATTACATATTTTGTTAAAGTTCAAGTAGCTTTTGTAATATTATCCGCATATTTTTTATAAAATTAACACCAGTGGTATTATTGATTTTAAAAGGTTCAATCGAGTATTAAAATTAGTTATCTCAAAGTTCAAATAATTAATTGACAAACTAATAAAAATTCAAATACCAAATACCACATAATCCCAAAAATATATAGAGAGCCATGTCAAGGTACTAAGGAAGATCTATAAGAATAAGTATATAAAATTCTTCTCCAATAGCACATACTTCAAGCTTACAATTTTTGGATGATGTGGATGCCTAGAAAAACAATTTTTCTTATTCTATAACTTAAATTTAAAGATTAATAATTAGATTTAAAGAAAAGAAGAAGAAGGAATAGGAGATGAAAAATATATATTTCTGTTATTTTATACTTCACATGATGTAATTCTTTTTTCCATTTATCAATGTATTCCATTGCTAGTTGCATGTGCTACCTACACGAATTAGCTAGCGGCAATCTTACTCGACCAAAAAAAAAAAGCTAGCGGTAGTCTTATGTAGTTTTTTCTAACTCGTCTTTGCTATAAGTACAAAAAGTATAGGATTTCTTATTGAGTCATTTAGGTGTTGGAAATTGTTGGGTGAAATAAATAAAATTTGTTTCTACTTAGATAAAATGTGATGTTTTGCATATTTTTTGACATTATAACTTTTCAGCAATCATCATGTTAATTTTAAATGTCATGGAAATAGTAGATTTCTTGCTTGAAAGGTTTTTCTTTTTTTTTTTTTCTTTTTTATTACTTAGCTTGGGATATTTGCTATATTCTTTACAATGAAGCTTGGATATGTAAAAACTAAAAAGTAAATGCTAATATTATTTAATATTTTTTTAATTGTTTCAAATTATATATTTTGAAAAATGATGTAAAAAAATAAACATTAAAACAATTTAATACTTTCTTTAATTACTTTAAATCTTATAATGAAGAATGATGCTAGATATGATAGAAAGAGGAAAAAGAAGGAATATATGTAAGCAGGTTATATATATATATAAGTACACATGGAAGGTTCAAGACTATACCATACAATTACTTTTTCATTTAACTTGGTCAAGCTAGGCTAAAAGGTATTAATATTGGTGCATCTTTCAAATATCGAAAGACATGCTACGTTAAGCCTTCTTTCTTTCTTTTTTTTTTTTTCAGGAAAAAAGTTAGATTTCTAGTTGAGCTTAAGCTATTTTCTTTTAAAAGGAAACTTGCAAATGAGAGAGTCAATGTTTGGAACACCATTGAAATTTCAATAAATAGCCCTCAAAGTTGGCAAATATAACATTGTTCACCCTAAGCTCAATGGCATTCATTAGTAAAAGTCTAAGAAGCTAATAAGGAAAGTTTTCTACTTATAGCACATGACACAAACTTTTTTAACATGATAAACAACCCAAATAGCTACTTTATTCAAACATCTAACAACTAATGAAAAAGAGATAAAAGAAAAACTAACAAGCAAACTCTTCGTCTGATGAATAATTCGAAAAAGACTCTTTGACACATTACATGAGTGTTGGGCCAAGCGACAAAAACATTTTCTATATTCATTTCAATGATCACTGGATTTCAGTTTTTCTCAATAGCTCACTTTGTAGTAAAAAAAAACCACCAATACTTTAGCCATTTCTGCATCCATAACAAAATCAGAAACCACATCTCCATCCTTTATGGATCTATTTGGATGGTTTATTTTTTATCTGTATCTGTATTTACTCTGCATTGCATATTATTTTATATAATCTGTATCTTATTTGTTTGATTTGTTTATGAGTAAAAATATTTGTTCTTCATCTATATCTATTTTTTGATAAATAGTTTGTTTGAAAATGTCTGTGTGCCATCTACATGCCGACAAAATAAATAGACCCTATATCTCCCTTAATATCCCTTGTTATTGCCACAACAGCTGCTTTTCTAACTTATTAGTGTATAATTCTCATTTACTACGTATGGACTAGCCTAATGAGACTTTCTCTATGTTGGTTTCCAAACAACCTAAATTATTGACAAATGTGAACCACTTATGCTACTCTTATTTGCCTGCCTGTGCTCGTACACCTAAGAGAAGGATGCTTGCCTTCACAAGTTCACTTGTTTCAATAAGCTTACTCGTCTCAAGGGATGTGTACCTCCTTGTAGTCTTCCTAAGATTGGTTATGCTTGCCACTTGTCCATTATAGGCATGCATGTGCATGTGCATCCCTTAGATTGCATTTTCATTAAGGCATTGGGATCCAATCAAAATATGATGGTCAACATGATTCATTAAAAAAAAAAAAAAATCTATCTATATTAATTTCAATAAAACCTTCTTCAAGAGCTTATCAAAACCTAATTGGAATAAGCACAAATGATCATCTTTGCTAATGTATATTAGTCACATCTCCACACTTGTCATGATCCATTACCATACTTATCACTAGTGTCTCCTGTTAAGGTCGTGGATCAAGGTGATGTGCAACTAAAAAACATTCTATAGTGCTACATCATATCCCATTGACACATTAGATAGAGCTTGTGTATAAGTTGTGTCACGCCCCAAAGTGTGTCCTACACATGACAGTCCGCCACACTCAACATTTAATCTCATGCAAGACAACCCTAGTCTCCCCATGAGCTTAAACATCGAGTGTAAGGCTCGCTCTCAACATTTATAGATCATACTTTGCTTCGTAGTAGCTTAAAGAGGTATACACAGCAGCAAGAATGTAAATCATAATCGTCGTACGGAGAATTATTCTATTACATGATCTAGGGGGCATACCCCCGATAACACCAGTTACCAATTCTCAATCCCCACAATTCCTTACATTGCCCTTCAATTACCGATTCAGAAAACGGAATTAATGCCCATTTCTAATCTTTAGACCCCGGCCTCATCAAAAGCTCCTTAATATCTAAGAGCCGTACCTGGTGTCCACGGGTCCTCGGAGATAGCCAAAGGTACTCATACTGCAACAGGAAACTATAGGGGTATAAGCTACACTAGCTTAGTGAGTGGAACTTCCGAATCACAATTAATACAAACATTCAAGCAAGTAATTAGTCAACCAAGTGAAATGCATCAATAAGTGAATTCAACAAACATATGACCAGCCGGAAATCATATGTGGATGGACTTACGCCCTCCATCCCGGGTTAGCAGATTAACGAATCCTGCGGTACGACGCCGTTTAAGCTCACGGTCAACTGAACAATATGTCGTTTTATGGATCACGATTAACCAACAAGTATTCGTTTTATGGATCACGATTAACCAACAAGTATTCGTTTTATGGATCACGAAAAACCACCCAATGATAATGCTCCATCCCCATCGTGATATGAATGAATCCGATTACAATTGAGTCAGATATGCATTAGTTCAATTCTTTTAGGTGGCCAACAAATATTCGCAGACATTCAATATAAAATACTAGAAAATCAATCAATAGCTTAACACCCGGTTTCGATATTTCTTAAGTTCCATTTCACACATCAACAGCAGACAAATATAGGATTCCCATATACCCCATTATACATAATCATCTTTTTATCTTTACCTAGCAACTAGCACGACTATCATTACAATCACAAGTAATAATTGAAATCGGAAGAGGAACTCACTCGGCCATGGTACGCCGGTCTCTTATCAATATGGTAGTCGGGTGATACGGTATCGTCGTGTTCAGGTTCACCTACCAAATAAGAATAGCCTAATAAGAATCTCATCACTAAACTAATTCAAACTATGTATCTATACTTCACAAAATCGGAATTCTCGCTATTTGCGGAAGTCCCAACTTAAAACGGCCATAACTTGGTCATTTTAACTCGGAATTTCGCAAATTTTATATCGATCTCTATCTACTTCGAAAGATCTATCTATTTCTAGTATTATTTTCAAGTTTTGAAAATAGCAAGGCCACGGAACAGTGGGATCAGTTCTGTTCTGTCACTTTCCCGATTTCGAAAAATTGTATCGCTTTTGATAAAAATGTTCCTAGTTGATGATTCATGCATGAATGGTATAGGAATGAATTACTAACATGAATGATATGTAATGGACTTAATATATGCATGGTCATGATGATTTTGGGATAGTAAACTCTTATGAACTCCTAAGTGTTAGAAAATTCCATAAAGGTTATTTCTAAAAAGCTATTCTTCTACTTTACACTCCTTAGGGTTTCTTTGGCTTTTAATCTTGTAATCCACTTGTTTTCTAACTAAAATTAAGTTCTCAAAGTCTATATTAATCATGGCCTTCATTCATGTATAAAAATTCCCATTTTTCATTTAGTGAACATGTCTTTGAACAAGCTTTTTGTAAAAATCCGAATTTTCGAATTTCATTTTCTTGCATTTTTCTTAAAGAAAAACTTGTCTAATGCATTAAAAATTGAAGCTCCAATATATATATTATCTAAGGACTTCATTTAGCTTATAAAACATCCAATTTAGACTTAAATTCTAAGTGTTCTTGTAGGCATGAACCTAAATTACGAATTTGACTACACATTCATATTTCAATATTCTTCATTCCAACTTTACTCCTTGTTTTTACATTTTTATCATGCCTAAACTCATCTAAGCTTGTGAAAATCATTCCTTCAATATACCCATTACACATACCCTTCATTTTTCATGAAAAATATAAGTTTTGAAGTGGTTTTGGTGGCTTTTAAAATAGGGTTTCAAGGTCATCCGAATTCTCAACTAAGCTTTTCTAACAAAATAATTTCTTTTTCAAGTTTCTAGTCTTCTATACATGTAGATCTATCATTTAACATATCTATACATAGGCAAGGCTACACTTTTATAAGCATCAATGCATGAAAATCAAATTAGACACATGAATATGGAGGTAGATGAAGATGTGAATATCTAAACACTAGATCTACTAAAAATAATGCATGAATCATGAGTTTCATGGCATGAACATAAAGATCCATGCAAGATTCCTACTTTACATGCATGAACATGATGATATTCCAACAAAACTCCTTTAAACACTAGATCCACTTCTTGAGATGGCTTGAGATTCTTGTAGTAGTGTTTTCATGTCCCTTGCTCATGCTCATTGGGATTTAGATGAGAAAACACACAAGAATAATCTTGCCATAACAAGATTTAGGATGAACAAAGCTTAAGATCAACCTACCAATGGAGGATCAAAGAAGAAATGAAGAAGACTTGTGTTGAAATTGAAAGGGAAGAGGGAGGGGGAAGCTCTCGGCCACTAGAGGGGAAAAGAGAGTGTTTTTCACTCTTTACAAATTTTAAAACAAGAAGAAATGAGGAGAGAGAGAGAATAATATGTATATATATGAAGGCATTAGGGTTTTAGTTGAATAAAAGAACAAAAATAAAATAATTGAGAGGGAAATATGGGGGAGGGGCGCCGGCCATAGGGGGGGGGTTTGTGTGTGTGTGTGTTGAATTTTTGAAAATTGTATTTTGTGTAATAAAATGTAATATTTGTGTTAATTAATTAGGAAACAAAATTTCTTGGAAAAGAAAATTGTAATGAGTAATTGTAAGGATGTAAGAATAGGGTATGGGTAGTGTGTAGTATAGGTTGTACTTGTGAATAGTAGACAAGACATCTACTTTACCGGTTGTAACGAAAACACGGGAAAAAGCTATAACTGTAATTTTTTATAGCTCGGAAAATTATAAAATTGATATTTTTGGAATCCTTATAAAATTACGGTTCTAATGAATATTCCGGAACATTTTTCTGAATCCGTGGTCCGGGGCACGCTTTTCCGTAATTGAGCTCGGGAAGGCCCGGAATTGAAAAATTCCCGAATTTAAAACTTTCAAAGGTTTAAAATGTACTCTAGAACAATAATTCAAATTCATTTACTTTGTAAAATTTCTTTTATTATGAAATCGAAGGAAAGCCGGATCTAGGGTTTCTAGGCTCCTATCACTAAGCTGGAATCGGACCGATATAGGGTTTCGTTCTCCGGTTCCCAAAGTTCGTCCGATTACTATCCGATCATCAGGAGAACTAGGGTATACCCTATAATAATAATAATAATAATAACAACAATTTAGGTAACTAATAATATTAATCGTACTGAAAAACTCACTAATTACTAGCAGCAACGAAATACGAATAACTGTAAGATCAGATAATTCTAGCTATTTGAAAATTTGTAAAACTAATAGCTTAGAGGTCCTTTAGAAATATACTTCTAAAGGCACTAATAACATGTTCTCAACATTTGCATCCCCAGGGCTCGCTTTTCGAAACTGGCACCTGATCAGATTGGAATAGGTCGGAATTTCACTGATCTCACCTTTCCAGGGTATCCTATACTTAATACGAACCAATTACACTTTTTCCTCTTGTTCCAACTCCTGGGTTTAGGAACACGAGATTGTCGGATCTAGGTTACTGAGTTTCTTGAGAGCTCTGAAGACTCAGGTTTCCCGGTTAACCTTCCGGTTTACACTATTGTCAACACAAGAACCGATATTCCACACTTATATGACTTGTCTGATTGGTGAGTTTTATTTTAAGGTCCACTCTCATAAGTATCAAATATCTCACCACATTCTCGGAATTCTTTTGGATTGAGTTTTATTCCCGAAGCCAGTCACTATTCATTCCTTAACAATTTGTTTTAGGGCTATATTTTATCCGGATTTATAAGTCGGAGTTAAATAGGAAGTTTATCGTACATAAAGGTTTCGGAACAGAAGTATTTTAAGTTGCTATTTTATTTCTGAGATTCCTTATGTTCCTCACAATTCAGAATTTTCCGAATTCGTTCGGAGTTTGAGACTTGTCAAAGTTCGGTTTTAACTCGGAGTGACTTTCAGGGTTTTATTTCCTAAGTTCATCTTTAAAATTATTTGTTGAAATTTTCCAGGGCTTACAAGTTGACTTTCCATTATATAGTACTCTCATAACACATTAGATTGAGCTTATGCAATAGATGAGTGCTTAGGTGGTTTGACGTGGACATGCTTTGTAACAATATTGCCTCCAATAACATTTTCATTTGTTGTCATTGACTCTACTAGTCAATGCAAGTTCTTTGGCATTTTCATCCACTAACATTCACAACATTTCCAAACTATAACTATTAGAAAAGTACTCTTGATGACTTAAAAAACATGCAACTCTAGAATGATTAGAGGATAAAGCAACTCTACAGTCCAACTTATTACATGCCCTCCTATATTGACACATGAAGCTTGATTATCTACTATTATTGTGTAATTTTTATGATAGATTAAGGGCTAGACAAGGAATTGTTATTAATTACTTGTCATCTCTCAATCCTTATGCATTATAGCACCATTAAAATCTCTATATCAATTCCTTTCTAATAAAATATTCATTTAGCTCAACTAAGTTTGAAATACATCTATCTTAAGTGCTAATCTGAGACATATCCACATGCAACTAAATCAAGCCACCTTCATCTATTTGCAACTCGACTACATTTATTCAACACTTTCTAAATAACCATGAAAGTTATAATGCAGCATTGGGATAATGGCAAGCCAAGTGCCTTTACTTTTAATTTTTGATAATTTAGTGTCCCATTTTTAGATTTTGGCAAATTATTGTTTGTACTTCTAGGTAGTGCAATTTAATATTTCTGTTAAATAATATTTGACGGATGTTTTATTTTGATAACATGATAATGGTAGACTAAGTGTTTATACTTTCAATTTTTTTTTGTAAGTTTTGGTAATTTAGTATTGCATCTTCAGATTTTTGCGATTTTTAGCCAAGAACATGCTATTGTTCCATCATCAAAATAAATGTCCATCAAATATTATTAATGGAAGTTGTAAGATTGATTGTGTTTTAAAATTAAAATTTTTCAATTCAGTTTTTTAAATGACTATTTTGATTCTGTAGGATAGTGGTGTGGAACAAATTAAATTAACAATAAAATAAATATGTGGAATTTAAAAGAGCAAGGGAAAGAAGACCAAACAGTAATATACCTTGTGATTTAATCCCCTCATCCAACTCCACACTGGGTATTCAGTTGTCTTTACCGGTTATGTTCCATTATATCAAAAAATAATTGAGAGTACGATTGAACTAGCAACTTGGTTAAGTCTCACTGCTAAGTTTATTCAGCTACACTAGCTATTCACTCACTATAGTGATGAAAAGCACTCCGAACTATCTCACACACAAAGAATTCAAATGAGAAAATAATTTGAGGTTTCTCTATAAAGAAGGTTCTAAAAGAGTTTCTAGTAAGCCAAAATAAGAGCTTGCAATGTAGTGTAGAATGTTAGAATACAATAATAATCCTTCTTGTCTTGCTATCTTCAATACATATAAATATTCTTTATATTACTGTCTTGTAACATATAAAAGAATGCTCTAGATATCTCTCCTCTTCAACATATATCTTGTTGATGTGGATAACAAAATTCAAATTTTGATCTTCAATGGCTAGAGATAATTTTCACTCAATGTTTATCTTCTATAGCTTTATCAAAATGTCTTCCAATTTTTTTAAATTTGAAAGTAACCAAATAAAGCTAACAACATCTTGTGACATCTTCTTCCATCCTTATGAGGATTAGGTGGTTGAGATCTACCCTTGATATGTGGTGGTATCAAGTATCTTCATGTCAATCCATGATTAGCTCATTCTTATTCTCTAAAACTTCAATTGAATATCGTAAAAAATATTATCGATAATCTAACAAATTTAATATGTTGATCATAGATTAAAGTCAAGATGAAAAGAAAACTCCTTATGATATTTTAATCCAATTTTATGGAACACATGAAGCATTTTACCTAAATATGCTTGATAAGTGAAGCTGGGTCTTCATTTCATAAAAAAAAAAAAAAAAAAATCCAACTTATTTTGGCTTTTATGCAACTCTAGAAAAAATTGTGAAAAGTTCTATATAAAGGTACTACATAAACTTTTGACTATTTTCTATGTCTCCAGTATTCAAGTATTAAACTTCTATAAAAACTTCTACCTCACACTGGTAATCAAGATATGTTTCTTTTTATAAATTGTTGAAATTTCTTCTGATAATTCCTAATTATCTCCTTTCTTAAGTGAAGTACATAAGTTTTGAAATAACTTTTATCTACTCATCAAAAGGACAAGTTAGAAATTTCCAACTCTTTTGTCATTATCAAAACTCATTTTGAGAGAACTTAACAAAAGTGTAAGCACTAATTTGCTAAACTCTAAAGATGAAACACTAAATTGCCAAAAATTAAAAATAGAAGCACTTTGTTTGCCATCTTTTCACTATATATATCTCTTTCTAACTAAGTAAGCTATGTCCTATAGGTAAGAAATTGTCACAAGCTTTTCAAATGAAGTGATTAATCTGTGAAGTATAAATGTCATTCTAGAAAGATCTCCAAAATGTTCAATCATATGTGATGAAAATGCTTTAGAGCTTACTTCACTTTGTTTATGTGGTTCATTGATAAATTTGTATGCAAAACATAGAGTCACTCTTGTGAAGGGCCAAAGAAATTGATCCTCGTTTTTGCACAATGAAGGTTTGATCTACCTAATTGCTATGTGCTTCTCATTAAGCAAAGCTTGTGTGATAGCAGTAAGATTATAAGATTGCTACATGACAGCTAGGAGACACTTGTGGTGTTAGTATGTACTTCTTCTTTAGAAGGAAATCTCATAATTACAATGGTGAAAGACAGTCTGATCAATGAAGAAGCTAGAAGAAAAGAACTTGGTATAAGTTTTGAGACTTGAGCACTAGTTATTGATAAAAAAAGAAAGACATAGTAGAAGTAAGATTAGAGGCACATATGATAATTTGAAAGATTTGGGAAATCTAAGGGAAGATCCAAATCAAGAAGAAGAAATATTAAATGCTACCATTATGATAAGTTAAGACATTTAAAGAGAGAATGTAAAATTTAGAAAAGAGAACACATTAAAGGCAAAGGTCAAAAAAGAAGTGAAGACATGAAGGAAGGTGATGAAGTTGATGTTTCATAAGATGATGTTGTTGATAATCTTGGATGTTATGATAGTGATTGAGTCATGGACTTTTGTGCCTCTTTCCATGTGATAGTACATGGTGAATTCTTCTCAACCTACTTTGTCTACCATTATGGTAATGTTAGGATGGGAAATGATGGTACTTCTAAAATGTTTGCATTGGAAATATTGTGTTGAAGACTAACACTAGTCGTAGTCTCCTTCTAAAAGATGTTAGACATATTTTAGATATTTGCTTAAGCCTTATATCTGCAAGAAAACTAGATGATAAAGGATATAATAGCTACTTTAGTGAATGAAACTTTACCAATAGTTCTCTCATAGTAGCTAAACCAAAGAATAATGCACCCTTTACTTAATGTCTACAAAACTGAGTAAAAGAGATGTAAGCTTCCTCAATAGAGCTTTGACACAAATAGCTTAATCATATGAGTGAAAAGGGCTTTAAATACTTTCTAAGAAGCAACTTTCGTTGGATGTGAAAGGTATGACTTTGAGAACTTGTACTAACTGTCTCACTGGCAAACAACATAGAGTTACATTTAATAGAACTTTACTTGCTAGGAAATCTAATATACTTGACTTAGTTCATAAAAATGTGTTATATGAAAGATAAATTGCTTAGTAGTGTTTTTATTTTGTGACTTTTATAGATGATTGATAGCAATGCATAGCCTATAAATCAATTATTCTTAAAAAAAGATATCAAACATTAAAAGCCTAATAAAGTCCAGTCCATGTACAATTTTAGTCCACTATGGAAACTAAAAAATGATTGAAACAAAGAAATACAAAGAACCTCATAATTATGTTTGTACTTTTCTTGTAATTTATAGCAACTATCAAGGTACGTTTTTCCTTTCCCACTGTTCAAGAAGAAATTAGAGTTTCAATTAACGTCACCTTTAGATTTAAATAGAACGCATGTATTATGAAATAAAGGTTGAGAGATCAAGATCTAATTGAGTATGTGTTTATTTTGATCTTCAAACAAAAAGCTAATTCTAGGGTTTGAGTTTCTTTTTGTATACGTCTATCTGAAATGAGACAAGAAGGTAAATCTTACTAGCAATTTGAGCCTTAGTTTAGCTCTGAGAAGGAATAGAGAGAAAGAAGAAGATCCTAGATTGGAGTAACAAGTTTTTAGGCTGCCTTCTCATTTTTTATTTCTTCTATTTATATGAATATGTATTCTCTATTATTTTTGTTAAGGATCTTTTTGTATTGTATGCTTGAGTCCCACTATTGTATGCTTAAGTCCACGAACTTATCTAATACTTCTGTAATCCTTAAAATACCAAGGTCTTTTATGAGATCTATTGCATTTTCATTGCTAGTTAATATCATTTTTGCCCCTTTGATTCAAAAATCACCTTGTCGTCAAGGTGAAACTCAGGATATTTTTGTCTGAATGTGTTAAGAGCTATCTAATTTGGATCCTCTGGTAGCAATGAATTCTATTGCACTAATACTTATCTAGTATTGACTCTTGTTGTATAATATCTTTAGTTCCTAGTATTCAATAGGTTTCAAAATAGGATGATTGTCAATACAATTCGATGGTAGTGAAACCTGCTCAGCCTATTCCCCCCGCTTGTTTCAGTAATGAAACATGAAACACTAGGTGAATTTTAGATCCCTATGGCAACTCTAATCTATATACAACTGGTCCATGTTTAGCAATAATGTGATATTGACCATAAAATCTCCTTGATAGCTTATCTCTCCTTCGTTGTGCCACTGAATCCTATCTATATGGTTATAGCTTGACATAGACAAGATCACCTACTTGAAAACTCTTTTTCTGATCTATGCTAGTTTGCAAAATTTTTCATGCATAATTGAGCTTAAGACAAATTGGCTTGTAAGTCCTTTAAAATATCATCCCTTGATTCTAACTCTGTATCTACTGCTTCAATTAAGTAGTGCCTAATATATAATCTACCATTTTAGGAGGTTCTCTCCCATAAAGTGATTGAAATGGTGTCATTTGTGCATGAGTATGAAAGCTGGTATTAAAAAAATATTCTACCCAAGGCAAAAAATTAAGCCAATTAGTTGGGCAATCCATTACATAAGCTCTCAAATACTGCTGGAGACATCGATTGACCACTTCTGACTTACCATCCATCTGTGGATGGTATGGAGTACTCATTTTCAACTCTGTTTCATTCAAAGCAAAAAGTTCACTCCAAAAACTACTAACAAAATCTTTATCCCTGTCTGAAACAATCCTAGAAGAAATCCTATAGCTTTACAACTATGTTAATAAATAAATTATCAACCTTAGCTAATGTATAATTGGCAAAGAGACACCCAAAATGAGAAAACTTAGTCAATCAATTTACAACCACCAAAATCACTGAATACCCTTTTGTAATAGGTAATCCTGTGATGAAATCCATAGTAACCTCCTCAAATACTTTCTGAGGTAAATCTAAAGGTTCAAAAAGTTCAGCTGGGGATGTGGTCAGGTATTTACTTTAAACACATACTACACTTCTTCACAAATTCTACTACATTAGAACATGCCTTCCCAAAAAGAAAAAAAAAAGATGAACTGAATCTCTTGAATGTTTTCAAAATGCGTGTATGACCTTCAATAGGGGATCTATGAAAATGAGAAATCAATGCGGGAATCAAATGACATTTAGCAAGCAAAAATAAGTAACTCCCTAAATAAAGCTAACCATCTTCCTCCTTTAAAGGCCATATAAGTTGTTTTCCATCTGCACAATTTTAACATAGTGCCTTACAAATAATATCATTCTGAAAAAGAAATTTCAATTCATAAATGAAATCAAAAGATGGAACAGTCACAGCTAGATAATTTCTATCTATTAGCTGTATGTGTGACAATGCATGAGCAACTTGATTCCCTTTCACTGACTTATATTGTATCTCATAATCATATCCAAGTAGTTCTGCTAAATACTATTGATTTTCGAAGTTTGAATTGTTTGGGACAAAATCTTCTTAAGACTCTTTTAATTTGTGTAAATAACAAAATCGTGTCCTGGTAAGTAATGTCTCCACTTTTTAAATGCTTCCACTATTGCCACTAATTCTTTGACATAAGCTTCTATTTTCTATAGCTTCAAACTCAAATTTTTGCTGAAAAAACTAATGGGCTAAGTTCCTTGATGTAAAACCGCTTCGACTCCCACTCTTGAAGCATTAGTTTCAACAATAAATTATTGTTGAAAATTAGGAAGTGCCAACATTGGTGTTGTCATTAAAGGTAATTTTAAAAACCCAAAAGCTTGTTAAGCTTCCCTTGTCCAGACAAATGCGTCCTTTCTTAACAAATTTGTAAAGGTTGCAGCTATATTAGCATGCCCTTTAAGGAAACACCTATAATAACAAGTCAAATCCAAAAATCCTCTAAGTTGTTTGATGTTAATAGGTACTCACTAGTTCTTAATTGCCTGAAGTTTTGTGTCATCAGGTTTCACACCTTCACTTGTGACTAAATGTTCTAAGTAATCAATAGATGACTATGCAAAAGGACACTTACTCCTTTTAACATAAAACTCATGTTCTTTTAAACATTGTAATACTATTGTCAAATGCTCTAAGTGTTTCTCCATAGGTCTATTGTACACTAGAGTGTTTTCAAACAAAAAATCACAATCTTGCATAAAATTTTTTGAAAAATTTGATTCGTTATAGCCTAAAACATCGATGGAGCATTTGATAACCCAAAGGGAATTACTAGAAATTCGTAATGACCCCTATGGGTTCTAAAAGTTGTCTTATGTGTATTGGATGGAAACATCCTTATCTGATGGTAACCCACTCTTAGATCTAGCTTTGAAAAAACTATGGCTCCCTAAAGCCCATCTATCATTAGAATTGGAAATTTATCCAAGATAGTTGCTTAATGAAGAGCTCTATAATCTACACAAAACCTCCAAATTCCATCCTTCTATTTAACTAGGAGAACAATAGATGAAAAACGGCTTGTCCTAAGTTGAATAACGCTTGATTCCAACATTTCTTCCATTAATCTTTCAATCTCAGCTTTTTGGAAATGTAGGAAAAGATAAGGTCAGAAATTTACTAGTTGTGTTTCATCCTTAAGATAGATATGATGTTGAACATAATGAAATGGTAGCAAGGATGATGGAGCTACGAATCCCTTTGAGAATTCGCTTAATACCTCATCAATCTTGGTATTGCTAGTGGACTTTATGGATGAAAACTCAGCCTAAGCGACTAAACTACAAAAACATATATATTGGTTTGAAACAACTAATTTTTGTAATTGAGTTTGGTGTAGTGAACCACTAACTAGTTGTGTCTCCCCTTTAAGTTTACACACATGTCCATTAAGCTAAAATGACATAGTAAGCTAAGAGTAATCCATTGCGATTGGTCCTAAATGTGTCAACCATTCCACCCCTAAAATCATATTCTCTCCTTTTAAAGAAAAAAAAATAGAAATCCACTGAAAAATAGTGAATTTGAATCAAAATCCTTTTCTAACAACATAGCCTTGTCATTCTAAAAATTCACCGTTTCCTACCATTCCTCTAAATTTTGGAATAGCCAAAATAGGAATTTTAAGTCTCTGTGCCATACTTTCTTATAGGAAATTATGAGTATTTTCTAAGTCAACCAAAATGGATAAGGAATGTGATTTCACTGATCCATCCAAATGAAACGTTTTACGTGTTGTGATGATTGCAATTGCATGAAAACTAAACTCCACATTATTGTCCTCATCATCAACAACATCATTTGTCACGCCCCAAAATAGGGCCTAGTAGTATCATCCTATAGTCATCATACCACGTGTGCACCCGTAATATGAGAACGGTCTTGCAAGTCAGATATTACAAGACTCTATCTTATAATTGTTACATGTAATGTAATCATACCAAATATTATATAAATACTAAGGATTCCGATTTTCCTTAGTTTGCCAGAACCGCAGAGAATCGGTATCCCCTACCAAATAATGAATTGAGATCAACCCTATAAAATACAATATATTAATTAATTATACCATTTATCTAAGTTGTCCTTTGAAACCAATATAATCTATGAAACTATCTTCAGCAAGGTCTTTTGATGTAGCACTCTTCACTCGTGCTTAACCCAATCCCAGCTAACGTTATACTGCATAAAGACTGTTGGAGGGTGAGCAAAACCACACGCTCAGTGAGATGACCTGACCAGACCACATATCAAACAATGAAAATCAAGTTTACTTAGCAAACGTATGTAATGCCACAATCAAGCATATGAACAATTACAAGCCTGGAGAATCCGAGTCCAAGCAGGATGAAGATTTACCCCTCTCATTAGGGTTGAAGGAACCAGTAGTACATAGTCTATCCAGAAGAAGCCAAGCATACAAGTGAATCTACGATTTCTGTATTAGAGTTATCACTTTTAATATGATAGTTTACCAAACCATCCCTGTACATACCTTTAGCAACTCCCTAAGCATTAGTCATCCAAACAATACCATAAGCGGGTCCTTCATTTACCACTTAGTTCTTATGGTACCAATAGAATCAAAGGTAACCTTGTGTTGATCTAATAGCCTTTAGCCTAGGTCAACCAAGCATTATCAAAGTCCCGGATGGCCAACACGTAATAGACTACTATGCTTTTAGAGATGCAAATATGCAATATATGCGATGCATGCCCATTTCATTTTATGGTACCAATAGTTTTTAATCAGGTTCAGGACGATAATACAATTACAGACAAACATCAACATGCTCCATACAATTGTCATCATACAAAGAAATTGTTAATTATAATAAGATGTTTTGGCAATCATACATACACCAAGCAGCATGCAATTTACCCGACCCACATGTAATTCAGTTTGATATGTTATTATCAATGCAACTAACTACAAGCACAAACAATATGATCAGGTCAAAGTCCCTCACCTGTGGTTCGCTATATTGCTGTAATAAGCTACTGGTAGTTCGAGAACCGATTTATATTCCTATGAAATGAATAACATATTTTTTATTATACGATTATTCCTGTAAGTGAAGTCTTCCTAAAATTAAGGATGCTAACTTTAATCACCTAATTTTAAAATTAAACTTAATTACTACGTATCTATTAATTTAATCGAATTCCTATGAATATCTAAATATTCTATATTTGATAAAGTTTCTATTATTTATAAGGACTTTTTAAGGTTCTAACCTTTATAGTAAGAAGTAATTGTTTGTTATTTATTTTTATTTGATATTATCATTGCTTTTATATTGTTGTTAGTTAATGGATTATAGTAACTATTATTTATCTTCTATTGTTTAATTTTCGTAGAGTTCTTCTTAGTGTATATCATATATTTATTTTGTAATTTTATAATCGCATTACTCGTAGATTAAGCTTTTAAAATTTTTCATTGTTGTATATTTTCTTTATATATAAAGATTATTTTATCAATTTTGAAATTTTTTTTTTATTAGTTACCAAAAATCATATCTTTTATTTATATAATATACTAATCTTAGTATTAGCGATACTCATAAAAATAATAGTAATACTACTATCAAAGATAATGGTGATTATATTAGTTTTAATATTTCTACTAATAGTAAAAATAATTACAAAAACAATTTAATAATTTTAGCAACAAAATCAATAATACTAATATTGGTGATATCAATAGGCTTAATAATAAATGTAATATTACTGCTAACAACATTAGTGATATCAGTAATAGATCAACAATATTTGTAATACAAACAATAATATTGCTTAAGAAAATAAACTTTAATGACAAGATCAATATCAAAATATTTATTCGTTTATTTATTTTTATATTTTATTTCATTAATAACATAAGTAGTTTAAGTTATATTTCTATTATTTTTAGCTAAAACATAAATTACGGAATATTTATTATCATAATCATTTTATTTGGATTAATTAAATTAATTTATCAATTATTATTATTATCATTATTATTATCCTTATTTGCAAAGGTACAGGGACATTTCGTCCCAGGTTTCTTCTTCTTCTTTTTTTTTTTTTAGTTATTTCATTATATTATTATATATATATGTAGTTCTCGAGGAACTTCATCCAGGGACGTAATAATTTTGGGGTCTTTATTTCATTTCATTTTTTTAATAATTTAATTATTAATTTTATAATAAAAATTCGTAATAAATAAATATAATTTTTAACACTTTTTACATTACTAAAACATATACTTATTTTCTATATCTTGTTTAGCTTATACTAATAAAACTAATATCAAAATTAAATAAAAAAAAATTGTAATTTTCCAGAATTAATAAATACAAATATTAATTAATTTATCTAACCAAAATTAATAAAATTATATTTTTCTATATTTTCAATAATACTAAAGTATTTACATATACATATACTTAATAACTATATATTACAAAAAAAATAATCCAAAAATTATAAAAAAATTTATTTTCACTTCAGAATAAAATAAATATATATTTTTAATAATTAACCAACCTATCAGAATTATAAAATTAATTTAATTAATATATATTTTTTTTAAAAAAAAATTCTGCACATATTGGTTACTATTCACGTGAACAGTACCAGGGGACTATTTATCATCTTCAACCTTGGTTCAAGTCTTATTTTGCATCATTTTACACGTCCAAATTCATTCTAAATCATTCCTAAACATTTATACATGATATTTTTACACATATATCAACTCAAATCATCAAAACTCATTCTTAAATTATAAATTTCGGATTAAATAAGTATAACTCAAGTTTAAGAATTCTTACCTTCTTTGAGCTATTTGGACAAGATTTGAAGCTTTCTTTGGATTGTTTATGATCCTAAGATCATTAGGAGTTAGTTTAAACCAAAGTTTTTAACAAATAACAAATTAAGTAACTTAACTTACCTTGAAGAATTTGAAACCGAGCTTTTGAGTGTGCTTTAATAGTGGTAGGAGTTGGGTTCGGTTTTTAGGTTGATTCTACTCCTAATAAGGTGTGTTTTGATTCTGAAAAGTTTGAGAGAGTTTGAAGTTCGTTTGCCTTTCCATTTAAATTCGTCAGGGTATATATATATATATATATATAAACGAATGCAATTCTTCGGCCGTGTTTATTGCTTAGATTTGGACGAATTGCTCCTGTTTGTGTTATTCCTTTCATTGTTTGTTTATCATTAATATGGAGGTGATTTGGGTGGTTTGTATTGGTTTAGGTTAGATTGGTATTGACTTTAGCATCGTATAATTGGAGGATTTTCGGCTCACAACAATTAAGAAGATCACAGCCCTCCAAGCAACGTAAATGTCGCCAGCAAGTTGCAATTGTATATATTATATATATATATATTAGTTAGTTGATAATTATTTTAGGTTTAGGATATATATAAAAAAAAAATAAAGATAAAATAATGAATTTATAACCGTATAAGGAGGGAATAAACATAAATTTGTGAAAAAAATTAATTTTACGGGTTTAAGTGATACATATATTAAATATTGATTTAGTAATATTTTTAAATGAGAAGTTCCATATTCGCGTTATTAAATATTCTAAACAATATAGTATACATAGAATTTCTATTAAAGGTTTGCATATATATGTTTGAATTTTTGCTTTTTGTTGGAACTTAACCGCTCGTCCAGGGGAGAATTTCAATTTGAAAGCAAATTGATACGTAAGACAAAACAAAGGAAAAAAAAATGCGAGTTAGTTAGGATGTATGGAAATATAAAAATAAAAAGAAGATAATAAATTTATAACTAATAAATATGTAAGGAGTGTGAAAAATATAAATTTATGAAAAAAAAATTAATTTTATGGTTTTAAGTAATACGTATGTTAAATACTGATTTGGTAATATTTTTAGAGAAAATTTCATATTCTCCTTATTAAATATTATGAATACTATGGCATGCATAGAATTTCTATTAAAGATATCTATATATGTTTGAATTTTTGCTTTTTCTTAAATCTTAACCGCGTCCAGAGGAGGAGTTCACATTTGAGAGTGAATTGAAGACGTAAAACGTAACAAAACAAAACCAAGGAAAAAAAAATGCAAATGAGTTAGGATGTTTGAAAATATAAAAACTAAATGGAGATGATAAATTTATAACCAATAAATATGTAAGGAGTAGGGGAAAATATAAATCGGTGAAAAAAAATTAATTTTGTGGATCTAAATGACACGTATAATAAATACTGATTTAATAATATTTTTGGATAAAAATTTACTTATTAACGATATTTAAATATTCTAATATGATAGTATATATAGAATCTTTAGTTTAATACTTTTACTTCTCTGTTTTTATACCTACTATCATAAATTATATTTTATTTGTTAAAAAATTTCGTTTCATGGTATTTTGATAAATTAATAATTATATTGCCTTTAATTTGACTTTATTATAAATCTTTAAGATTTGAAATTACATATGAAATCGTTTCTATTTATAAATTTATTCTAGCTTTTTATTAGATTAGGAATTTAATTTTAATTTTATATTTGTTACTCAGTTCTTTTTACTAATTATAAATTGCTGGATTAGATCAGACTTTTAGTTTTTATAGACTCAGAATTATTTAACTTGAATGTTTTAATATATATATATATATATATATTTTACATTAAAACTTAAGTTCATAAATATTAAATAGTTTCCTTTATTCTTTATTATGAACTTTTATAGTCTTAGTGATAAAGATTCTTTATTCTAAATTGTTTATACTTAAAAATTTAAATCGCGAAAAATTTGGAGTGATTTTTGCTACTCGTTTTAACCATTCTTGTAAAAATTTATATTATATTTTTAGTATTTATTAAAATTAGATTATGAGAAATTAGGGGGATTACATCATTTACTTCTTAGTCTTGTAATCTCATTGGAAAATCCACAAAATTATCTTCCTTTGGCTTTACCAATAGTAAAAACTTTGCTTTAGAAATGTGATTCCTATGGTTTTTCTCATCACAGTTGTAGAAAAAACCTTTTTTCCCTCCTTACAATCAACTCACTTGTAGATAAATTCTTGACTGGCTACACCATCTCACTAACTTGTTGAGCCTCTGCATTGATACTAGGAGTAAGTAAAATACCTTTGGATGTATGATCACTCTTGGTAAAGGAGGACTTGTTAAAAATTGAAAAATTCTTAGCATTTTTTGATATGGAATGTGATTACATTGAATTTAATCTACTATCATGAATTTTGGCTAAACTTATTGTCGCGACCCTATAGGGGGCCTAGTAGGATTTCCCTAAATCATCATATCACGTGTGCACCCGCAAACATGAGAATCGCCTTGCAAGTCAGAGTTTACAAGACTCTAATTAATTATCCTCTCGTTGTATTATACATATAAAGATTTATTATGAAAATATTTATTGGATATCAAAACTTCCACAGATCACAAAGACCGCAGAGAGATATCATATCCTACCAAATGAACAAGATAAGGTAAACCTAGGTTTAACACAAAATATCAACTAGGATTAAGTTAAGAAAAAGACTAAATTTTCATGTTTATTCTCTCAACTAGGTTTAACCTATCAAATTCTCAATCTTCTGTCAGTCTTGTACAACTTGATCTTTGTCACTCTCTGCACTCAAATCCTATCCATCCATGTATTCAACTTACCTGCAAAAGCAAACTGTTGGGGAGTCAGCTACAACTAGCTGAGTGAAGTATACCCTCGCTCCATACCATTCAAGCAAAATCAAACAAGTTATTAAACAAGCATATGCAATGCAGACAAGTAAATGAACAACTATATATGGCCAACTGGTAACCATATATATTCGGATTTACGCCCTCCAAATCCGGGTTGAGGTACATCCACACATTAGCACTCGGACCGCTAATACTTCAGGAATCAAATTTATTTAAGGAGTTTTTCATATATAGAAAAAATATACGTATAACAAACATCCCATTGAAGCAAGATATCCTTAACAATGACCTGGCGCGATCCTAAGAGGTAGGCCATCTCCCCAGGATGACTTAGTTCCCATTCACCTAGAACAAGGCCCATGGTACACACTAAGCATATACCACTTTGGTCCTCTATGTTCACCATCCTCACGGGACAGTGTGGCACATCCAATCAAAGGTGTAGTGGTGATGGCCTTCTATGCAATCGTGCAATGCATGATCAATATTATGATTATCACACCAATAGTCATTAAGTCCATTTATTGGCGATTAGATAATTATCAGACACTCGCAAAGATCAAAATGATTAAACAACACTCAATACTTAACGTTCAGAATAATGTTATAGTATTTTCAACACAGATAATAAACACGAGCAACCACAAGTATAAATTTTCCAACCCCATACTTGAATCATTTAATTTATATAACAAAATATCATACTCTAAACCTACAAGCATAAGCAGATATGAAGGTCATTGGAATATACTCACCTGTTTATCCTTGCTTAATGATCATAGAAGTCTACAAGAAAACTTGAAGACGGATCTGTCCCCCCTGAGAATTTAGATAATGGGTACTTATTATTATACTATTATTCATACAAATAAAACTATTATGTCTTTGTGTCTTAAACTCGAGTTTTAACATTGTTAATCTAACCTTAACACATATTAATCATTTTGAAGCTTGTAAAGCTACACTTCGTAAGTTAACTATAAAGTTCTTATAATCTTAGTTTTCTTAAGAGAAGTATTTTAATGTTTCAAACATTGAGTTAAATCACGAAATCTTAAATTGGGCATATTATACTCGTTTTAACTTAGATTTTAGATGAGTAGTCATTGGAAACTTATCGGAATGTAGTTTTTAATTATCAAGTTAAAACTAATCATTTTGTATATTTTTCTTTATTACTCAAGGGGTCTGAAAGATATCACAATTGTGTATATCTTTCTTGTTTTGTATTCTTAAGTATTATTACAAGTTCGATTCTTGTTTTATGTTTATTTCATCAAGTATTAGTGATAAAAACTTAATTTAAGTTCATACTCTACTTTTAGTTTATAGTGTATACATTTATATTATTTTTTCATTTTCCTTGTCTTGATTCATTTTAAGTATGTAAATTTAATTAATTTGATTATATAGTTAATATTTATGATTTCCATTAATTTACACTTTTATCCTTATAGTGTTACAGTGTTGAATTTATACTTTAGAGTTACAAGATTCTTGCTTAAGTTTAATTTTTCAATTACAATCTATATTATCTTGATTTTAATTTGTAATCAAATTACTTAAGTTTTTTTAGGAATCTTATTCTTTTATATTGTGTTGAAAATTCATATGTCTATAAGGTTTATTATTGAGTTTATCTAGTATATCCAAAGCTAAATTATCTTTTATCTATATGATACTTAAATTATATCAAGTTTATGTATCAAAATCCTATTTCTACGTATGATATGAAACTCATATTTGTATATAGGGTAATATATTAAAGTTTAATTATATATATTCAGTCTTTTTATTGATCAAATGATCAAATATGTTCCATTTATCAAATTCAAGTAAAATTTTCTTATAGGGCTAAAACTTTTATAATAAGGTTCTATAGTTTTCTAAGCTTTTATTTTCCTCCTTAATTCCATTTCTACTCATGAGTATATGTTGTGTGTACTTTAAATTATTTCAACTTGCCATAGAACATCTCTACTCTTTTTAAATGTCAAAATTACACTATAGGTTTGCTTTACTTAATTCTAATTGTTTATTTAGTTAGGTTTTACTTCATAAAACATAACGAGTGTTTATATAAGTTAAGAATATTTTTGTTTTAGTGTTTTTGATATTAAAATCTTAGTTTAAGTCTTATTTATGTGAATTAGACCGACTATCTAATCTTAACGGGTATATCTCAATCCTAGCGCTTTATTTTTAAATTATCATTTACTAACTGATGTACTTTAAAGATATAATAATTCAATTATAAACCAATGGTTATTGTCTTAGAACTATATTTATCGAAATATCACTCGTTTTGGAAAATTGCTCTTCATTTCCCAGGAGGTCACCTATCCTAGGTTAGGAGCACACTTAACTTTTAGTGTTTTGAAAATTTTTCAATATTATACTACATATATCTCTATAGTCAAGGTTCTATATTTTTCTTACATTGTTTTCCGGTTGAAAACTAAATTCTAAAATCTACGAAATCAAATAGATTTAGGTTTATCACCTACGCGATTAAAGTTTCCAAATCTAATAGGGTAAACTCGGGTTTTAGTCTATAGAGTTATAATATTATAACTTTCATGTTTATGAAATCATATTTTGATTTAGGCTTTAGATTAGAAGATTTTGATCAATTATTGATCCCACGGATATATTTCAACTCTAGCGATTTATCTCTAAATTCTATTTACTAATAAATAGACTCTAAATATTAATTATCTAATATTATAATCAATTTTCTACCATCTAGCGTTTTTATTTATCAATTTATTATCAATTTGATAAGCGAAATGTAATATCAACTAGTCTAAATACACATACTAGCATGACATAATTTTATATTATTATCATTATATATGCATGTAAATATGTATATTTATAATAAAAACTAATATTAAAACTCCTAATATTATGAAAACTTCTACGTACATGATTATAATAGCAAAATTTTAGAGTAGTCAAAACTTTACCTTGTGTGGTCTTGAATTGAAGAGCATATCGCCACGATCACAACGCCACTTTTAGAATTGAAATTGGTTATCGTATGTGAAAGATACGAGCTTTTGAAGATCGAAGGAGCTTCTAGATTCCTTTTCTATTATTTTATTATTTTTTTTTCTTTTTTTCTTTTTTTTTTCCTTCTCCGTTTCGAAGAAGCTATTTTGCTTTTTCTTTATTTTTTTTGTCTTTTCCGTTTCGGAGAAGCTGCTTTTCAATTTTTTTTTAAGTCTTCAAAATGAAGACCGAGACAGAGAGAATACGAGAGAGAGAGAGAGAAGGATTGAGAGAATGCAAGAGAGAAGAGAGAGAAGATTGAGAATTTATAGGAAAAAATGGCATGGGCAACAAGCCAAAATGGAAATGGTTGGGAAGTTTCAATTTTTGGGTTCTAATTAACACATATAATAAATACTCAGTCAATATTATTTTTAGATAAAAATTAAATATTCTGAATACTATGGTATACTTAAAATTTTGAAATTAAGATTTTTATTTTTCAACTTTAATATATATTATCGTAAATTATAATTTATCCTTTAAGGATTTAAATTATTAGTGTTTTGGTATTTTATGACTTGTTAATAATTAAAAATTGTCTTTAATTTAACTTTATTTATATTCTACTATTATAAATTTATAGTGTTTATCTTTTGTTTGTATCTTTTGAATTATTTTTGGAATCTAATTTATTATTTTACTTATCTTTGTTGGTTTTTAGTTTATATATTAATCATATTATTATTGTTATATAACGGAAAATTTTTCTTTGATATAGCTATAGTTTATGCTTATATTTTTATTTTAATTAAGTCTTTTATTGTCCATATTGGTAATTACCAATATTTAAATTCACGAAAAGCGGGGATGGTTTTTCGAACATTTTTCTCAATTTTCCGCCAGACATTACTATCGATTTAACAACTACCAAAAATTAAGTTGGCGAATAATTCAAGATGTTACACTTATCGCCCAAAGAAGGGTTATAGGTTGAAAAGTAAGAACTTCTTGCTGTATCAAAGCTTTCAAACCCAATATAAAGCAGCTCTTAAGAAAACTCACAGATAATCCATTGATCCTGCTTGACAAACTTTCAAATTGATGCCTAGCATTCTTCTACAAACCCACTTTAGGTCAACTAGAAAGTTTACCCTACAAGTCTTCATATTGTGATGGATTGAATCTCAGAGCTTGATTGCATGAATGAGGTATTCCCAAGTAAAGTCATATGATTGATAGCTCCATTGATACCAATCGTATGCTTCATTCTCTAATGCAAAAGATGCTAATTTCAATCTATCATCCTGAGCAACTCTATGGAAATAAAAAAATTGAGATGCTTTAAAAAGCGATTGAGTTGGATCTCCATTACTAAACTTTGGTAACTCCGGTTTAATGTGTTTCATCTTGCCCCATTCATGATGCAGTTCATGAGTATTAGAAGATGATGATACTCATTTATGATTTCCATTAGCTTGATTTCCAAAAACTGCTTGAGATAATGCATTCATTTGCTTTATTAGAACATTAATGCTATCATTCATTGATTTCTTTAAATCTTGCATCTCATTTACCACTTTATCAATAGACATGCTATTCTTATCAATCTGATCTTGCAACTTAGAGTATGCTCTTGTATTTTTTGCCATAGTAACCCAATGAAAGCACCAAATTGATAGCAATTCACAGTCTACAAATCAATCTTTGTTAAAGAAGATATCAAACATCAAAAACCTAATAGAATCTAATCCATTTACAACTTCAGTCCACTACGAATACTGAAACACGACTAAAGCAAAGAAATACAAAGAATTTCATAATGATGTTTGTCTTGTTCTTATACTCAATAGCAACTCTCAAGGTACATTTCTCCTTTCCTTTCTTCCTTACTATTTGTAGGGGGATGGATCTGATCGCAATAGTCACATGCGTGTAGCGTACGTCTCGTGCTATATGTGACCTCAAAGGAGTGACGTGGAAGCACACGCAAGGAATGAGTGAAGGTGGTAAGGTAAGGAGGAGGAGGAGAAGTAAGCAATCATAGGGAGATTGAACGTACTATTGATAGGTAAAGGAGCTATAAAACATCAACCTCACTATTCTAGAGGAGAGGCTATGTGTTCTTTGCTCTGATCTCTATTTGATCCTTTGTAAGAGTATTCTGGCAGCATGACAACGTTTCTATCAAATTCTCGATCTGCCAAATGAGGAGGAGCCTCGGATATTTATAGAGCTTGGCTCTTAATAACATCCGTAAAATCATATAGACCATCAATGGGCGAGATGAGTCTTCTTAATGGTGGATTCTCCATGGGTTCCCTAGCTCATAGAAGGCCTCATTAAGTGCATGAGCTCCTTAAGAAAGGTTGAGAACAGATGAATCAGTCCAGTCCAATAGTCCCTGCTCCAAGCCTACCATGTCAAATCTCCCTTAAACATCCCAACTTCATGGACTTTACTCTTTAGGCCCTGTCACTCAGCCCAAAGAGTGGAAATCCAAATTTAGCTCTCTACATTGTATCCTCAGACCAAAGTTCTTTAAATGAAGTTGAAGGGTTTTGGGCATAAAATATATCTTTTAATTAGCTTTGGTGCTATTTGGTGCTTGTGGGGTCATACAATAGCTGTATAGTTGCCAAACACATTATCATATCTTAATGTTTCATTGGACATCAAATTATAGTGTATAAGCCTTGCACCAACATCACATGATTTTTTTTTTTTTTTTTTTGAGCTTGCAACATGTCAGTTTATGCAATTTTGCCTCCTAACCAAAGTTTTTCCAATGAAACTAAAGGAGTTTAGGCAAAAGAATATATATATAATTAGCTATGGTGCTGCTTGGCGCTTATGCACTCATTAAATAGCTGCATAGTTGTCTATCGCAACATCATAGCTTAACATTTCATTGAGGCTAAGTTACAACATATAGGCTTAGTGTCATCATCACAAGATCTATATTTCTTTTTTTTTTTTCCTTTTCTCTTTATGAGCTTGCAACATATTGCTTCATGTACAGTATTCAAGAAGAAATTAGGGTTTCAATTAATATCACCTTTAGATCTGAATAGAATGTATGTATTATGAAATAAAGGTTAAGAGATTAAGATCTAAATGAGTATGTGTTTATTTTGATATTCAAATGAAAAGCTAATTCTAGGTTTTGTGTTTCTTTTTAGTATGCATGTATCTAAAATGAGACAAGAAGGTAAATCTTACTAGCAATTCAAGCCTTAATTTAGCTCCAATAAGGAATAGAAAGAAAGAAGATCCCACATTTGGGTAACAAGATTTCAGGTTACCTTCCCCATTTTGTTTCTTCTATTAATGTGAATATGTACTTTCTATTGTTTTAATTAACAATCTATTTGTTTGTATGCTTGAGTCCCACTATTTTATGCTTAAGTCCACGAACTTATCCATACTTCTATAATCCTTCAATATTGGGGTCTTTTATGAGATCTATTAGATTTCCATTGCTTGTTCATATCATTTTGAAATCTAAGGATCAAATTCTACATGTGTTTAAGCCATTCCATACTAAAGGTGAAAGAGAAGTAGGAGGATAATCAAAATGTGTATGAGTAGATAATGGTGATGAATATAGTGACCTTTTTGAGGAATATTGTAAATTCCATGGGATTAAACTTGAGAAGAAATTTCTAAAGATCCTACAGCAAAATGACATACAGAAAGGATGAATCTCACTATTAAATAGAGAGTAAAGTGTTATTGTCTCATGCCAAGTTACCTAAATCATTATGGGGAGAAGCAACGAAGATAACAATTAATTTGATTAATCAATCTCCCTTTTATGCTTTCTATAGTGGCATCCCAAAGAGAACATAGATAGGTAAAATGATCTCTTATATGACTTATGAGTGCTTGGTTGTAGGAAATCCATGCATATTCCTAAGGATGAAGGTATGGAATTTGATGCAAATTCAATGTAGTAATTTTTTTTCTAGATTATACACATGTAAATATGGTTATAGGTCATGGCATCTAATAGAGAAGAAATTTCAAAAGTAGAGATATGGTCTTTCTAGCAAACCAGACCATTGAAGACAAGGAAAGTCAAAGGAGTTCAATCCTCAAACGAAACCCCACCTAATATAGATCCAGTGCCTTTCTTGGAGATTCTAATAATGATAAAGTAGACATTCAAGATTTAGTTGGAGATTATGAGATATCCCAAAGCATTATCAATAAATTGAGTTGAGAAGATCAACACGAGAGTAAAGGCTATTTGCTAGATATATCAGATGGGTATGCGATGCTGATAGACGGTAGAGAGTCAAAATGTTATCAAGAGACTATGTTACAAGTAGAAAGAAGGAATGGGTAAAAGCCATGCAAGAGAGATGAAATTCTTATGTAAGAATGATACTTATAGTTTGTTGGTACTGTTGAAGGGCAAGCAATGTTTGAAGAATAAATAATAGGTGTGATGGAATCTTTATACAAGTTGTAGAGGTAGTTTGTAGGTTTGGGCTTCAACACACATGGAGCCGTAATAGATAAAAATGTAAACTACAATATTTATACATATATATTTTAAGGAAAATAAATAAAAAGGAAAGTTGGTAAAAAGAAAGAAAAAAAATGAAAAGTAGATTGTGAATAAGCATCAATGAGAAGTTATAGACTTGCGACGGTTAAGAAATAAGCTAAAAGGAAATTTAATTAGGTCCCATAGAAAATGCTAATGGAATATGAGATGACATTGTCAGAGATTGCAAGTCGGAGATTAATTTCAATAAGGCATCTAGGGATCCACAATCGAATAGTTTGATGAATCTCAATTATGATGAAACTTCTTTTATGAATTTGTGGTGTAGAATTTAACAAGGTGATTATTTCCATATTTTGTTGATCCTTCTCAGTTGTCCAAATTGAATAGGTATTTCTATATTTTCATGAATTAATTAGTTTTATGATTATATGAATATCCACCATATTAATGAAAATTTCATTTTCCACTAGTATAACTAGTGAAAAAAATATTATAATCTTATTATTTATTGATAGTTGAAGTTTTGTGCTATGATCTCATAGTTTTTTTTTTTCTCTTTTGTTCAGGTTTTCCACATTAAATCTTAATGTTTTTATTATTATATCATTTCAATTTATTTGTTATTTATTGCCTATAGATAAGAGGAAAAAAATATTTTTATAATTATAGTACATAACCTTCATACCTCTTTGATGCTTCATCTTCTAGAAAAAGCGTAGAAGACCTTCTTCCTTCTCCCTTACCATCAAGTTCAAACTCTCAATTTATACCTCAACTAACAAATCCAAAACCCAATATTCATTGGTTAAGCAACTATCTGGCGATGGAATGCAAATAATGGGCTTTAGAGAATGAAGGATATTTTTGCTTTTCTATAGTAACTCCTTGTTTGAAGAAAAGATATAATACGTAAGCCAACTTATCAGTCTGATGAAGCTATCTCATGGATGGTCCACTATCCTGAAAGAGAATTTTGAAATGACCCTAGATCAATCAATTACATGGCTAGCCCCCTAATGCATGTACTCATGGTAGAAGCTTGGAACAAGCAAAAGTACAATTGCCTAAAAAGAATAGTATTCAGAGTTTTTTAAAAATATGTGAATTCGTATTTTTTGTAAAAACCTTAGGTTATTTTATTTCAAAATTGCTAACTAATTAAATTCAAAATTTCTATTACAAAATAGTAATAATTTAAAATAATTGGTTACAAATTTAAATATAAAATAATGTTTTTGTTATAAAAATTATATACTAGATAGTTATAAAAATAAAATTTGCAATAAGAAATTGTAACCGCAATGGAATTTGAAAAGACAAATTAAAAAATAGCAACCATTGTGTGAATAAAATTACAAAAAAAAAAAAAGGATTTTTTAACTTTAGCCTAAGAGTTGGCCAAAAAACCTATAAAATTGAAAAGCTAAATTGAAATCGAAAATCAATTTGAAAAATATGGTTAATCAGTCCATCAATTTCAGTTTAGGATCATGGTTTTTATTCTTTTTTTTTTCCTGTTTTTAGTCCATTTTCGATTTGTAGCCATCATAAACCGACGGTTAATGTTTAACAATTAAAAAACTGATAATTCGAATAATTATGGTTTAATTATTATGCTGTTGTTGTGTTGTGCTTTTTTAAAAAAAAGGAGAAGACTAGAGTTTTAATTTGTGTGATGTTGTATTAGAGTTATATTCCTTATTTGTTGTTGTTTTATAGTTATTTAACTTGTTGATTTGCTTTTCTTGAATGTAATTGTAATACTTAACTTGTTGATTTGTTTTTAATGTAATTATGAAACAAAATGGTTTAACTTTTTATGGAACAATTGAAAATATGGTTAACCATAGCTGATAAGTTAATTTTACTTTATTCTTTTCATAGGAATACGAGGTTATTTTAATCAGTTTTTGATTAAATTCTTATGAATTTGGTACTTTTAATGTCAGATTGTTGTTTTTCAACTTCTTGAATCGAAGAAAAGGATAAAAGTAATTTTAATCAGATTTGGAGCAAAATCAGCAGTAAAAGTGAAGAACAAATTGCCATGCCCTGAATAATACCGATCAGGCCAAAATTTAAGGAAAAACAAGCAAAAATTGGTTTGTTGTGCCCTAAATTTAGCCCTCAGCGTGACCTTCAACACTTGTTCTAAGGAGATTGAGCCTAACCCTGAAGAAAGATTCTATCGCGCCCTAAATCTGACCCACGATAGTTACTGAAACGAAGTACAGACTTTCACCTTACTTCTATCATGCCTCAAATCATCAAACATCGAACCATTGACAGTCTCAAAGTTAACCCTCGATGGAAAAATGGACAGAAATGATAGCATTTAATCAGCTCAAGTCGAGCCCTATCTTTAATGTAACACTTAAGCACTTGACTTACCCTCGAAGAGCAATTGTTTAAGCACTCGATAGAGACGACCACGTAGATAAAGACTTTGCATTTCGTTATAAAGAATTTGCCACGTTAACAATAAAATCTTCATGATTCATGTGTCATCATATGAATAAGTGTGCATAATGTCGTAATAAGCATGTTGTACAATGTGAATACAATAGCAAAATACTAACATAGTAAAAGAATTTCTAGAGCGAAAGAATTTTATTTCTTCTTACTTTAGAGAATCTCAAAGTTTCTTGGGTAAAATCCATAGTTGTCAAAATCACGATTCTACTATTCATTTAAATGTATAGAATATGTAGAATTGTATAAAATTGTACAAAATCGGTAAAATCATGAACATGTAGATTCGTACATCAAAATTGATATTTTTACCGAAAGTCTATACCAAGCAACTTTGTATTTATTTTAATTAAGAAAAAACATATAGAATCATAAACTCGTAGAATCGTATATTTGACTCGTGATTTTGATAACTATGGTAAAATCATTTTATCCCATTATTTTTAATTTCGGCAATACTCTATGCTGAATTGTGATATCCTTCAATTAATTTCATTTTATTTCTTCAAATAATGTTTGTAATTTTTGAATCCATGGAGAAATAATCTCCTATAGCTTAGGGTTTGTGAATGTAAACTTTGATATGTGTATTTCAAATACACTTTGAATTCACTATTAACCGGGTGTTTGTAATTAGTATCTTGATTTTAATTTCGTGGGTCTCATTGCGTGATACATGAGTTAGATTCGTGTTCGATTTCAATAGAATAGGCTGGGAAGCCATTCTTTTGAATGGATTTGTGGCTACTAATGCAGTCGATCTAAATATCTCGAGAGAAGGCGGTAGAAGACTTTTTGTCACTTGTTTTGAAATTCATTAAGGTGGTTTTAAAAACAATGGATTCTTAATCTTTATGCGAATTTAAGCCGATGATAACTTGAGAAGGGATTCCAATAGTTTAGTTCAAATTTAGAACTACTAACCTTGGTAGAGGCCTTAGTTTACCTCAGTAAATCCGGCGATGCAAATACTCCAGCAAAAAACTCTCTCTCTGAGTTTGGTTTTAAGAAATCACATGATAAGGAGTTGGTGAAACAAACCATGAGCTGTCGTCTTGCACTGTTGCAAACCGATTCCCTAATTTTGCTTAGAAAACATTTGTGAATATCATTAACATTAGCATAGCTTATGTTTTCATTATGATTTGCTAAATTTTTCTTTAGCTAAGATAATAGAGGAAATATGAGTATGATAGGTGCCATCATTCCCTTGGGATTCGACTTAATTCTTTCTATACTACTTTGATAGGTGCGCTTGCCATTATTGTTGGTAGTAGCTAACCAAAGTTGGATAAGATCAATTAGTTTTATAAAATTTGAAAGCTTCAACTTCGAGTTATTCTTTTAAAAGGCTTTTTATACAACTCAAAACCAACACAAAAATAATAAACCCCAAAGCAATAGCTTTTGGTTAACCATTTAATTCTTAAAAACCAAAAACTAAAAATATTAACAAAAAAAATTTGTTAATCATTGAGGTTATTAACAATTAAAAATGGATTGGTTTAGGTTTAACAATTTGAAAATCAATTATTTTGTTTTGGTTAAAAACAATGAGGTCATGGACTGGTTGACCAACCAGGTTAGATGGGTGGTGTACGTGTGTGGTGTTTTATTCAATGACCACAAGTCAAGGTTCATTTCAATAAAAACATAAGATAAAAATTACAAACATCCATATGGGACAAAGAACAAGGAAAAACATAAAGAGAGGAAAAGATCCATCAAGTCATTTCCTCACAATCCCTCTAAATGGCTTGATGGAGGAAAATGATTCTAGGCAAGGGAAGGGACATATGTACTTAAATATCAATTTCTTTCGATTGAGTTAATGCATACTAAATCAGGGCAACAACTCAATTAAAGAAGTGAATTACTCTTGAAGTTTAAGAACTTTGGTTAAGACACCCATAATGCATATTATACCCTTATGTTCTTATTTCGCGATATCAAATTTCAAGCACTTTTAATGGTCTTAAGCACACCTTGGATTCTCATGAGTAGCTAAAAAGATAGTTAAAGTCTTTCATAGAAGGCGGTCCACCTTCACACTCAAGTAGGTAGTTTACTAAAGACCATGTAAACCCCTAAAGTTTTGTGATCAATTAAGATTAAACCCTAATTAGAAAGTCAACTGGAATCCCAAAGGCAACAAAACCCTAGTCTTTTGCAACCGTTCAAGTCCAGCTTTCCTGTTTAAGCAACCCTAGGAAAGTTAGTAAGAGATTAGTATGTAAAATAGTTCGTAATAACCTGAGATAGCTTAAAAATATCATATTAGTTAAACTGTAATTCGTTTTGAGCACAACGGACACAATTTTCGAAAAACGTGTCATGGGGCTCAGATTAGTAAAAATATTCCAAATATACCATTAGACTCGTAAAAATATAAGGTTTTCAAAAATATCAATTTCATAATTTTCGGTAACTAAAAATATCAGATATCGCAATTATACGCGTATTTTCTTACTACCAGTACAAAAATTATCATGTCTACTTTACATTACACTATTTTCTACTATTCTACATTATTTATCTATCTCTACTTTTTCTTATACCTACTCTTACAAACCATACCTCTATTTCTTACGATTTCCATTTCCAATACAACTTCACATCTTTCATATCTTATTTTTCATTTACAAAAAAACAAAAAAATAAATTTCTCTCCCTCACACACTCTATTTTTGCGTTGGCCACTCCTTTCCCTCTCCTCCATTTGTTTTGTTTTTCAACTATTTAATTAACACAAATTTCTTCCCACATTTTCCTATAAATACTCCTCTTCCTTCCACTTCTTTCACAACTTTCATACACTAAAATACTCTCTCAAATTCTCTACAAGAATTCTCTCCCAAAGCTCTCTCAGTTTAGTTCTCTTAGGTATATTTCTCCAAGTTTTCTTTGTGTTCATTTACTAGTATAAGCTTAATGTGTGTTTTCTAAACCATGAAGGTTACAGAAAGCAACAATAAGTTCATACTTTGTTTTTGTTCATGAATCAAATTCTTTTATAATTGCTTTCATATATATTTAACTAAATACATCTATGTAGCTATATATATCTTTTAGAGCATATAAGTTCCTTTGTTTTGCAATTTATTTACTTCCTTGCAATTTATTTATTTTCATATTGTTTTTAAGACTAGTCTTTCTAGTCTTAGACTTGTCCTCATCAAGTCAAAAAATTTTCTTTTTCTTTATGGGACTAGTCTATTCTTAGTCCCGAGATACCTTGATGAAGCTAGGTTCCAATACTTGATATATTATTTGCTAGCTTATTTCTCTAATGTCTTTCTTATGTTTTCATAATTTTATGATTCATATTCATAATCATGCATGAATATATTGATTTTGTCTCAACAAGATAAATGAGAAAAGGTTTTCTTAAAATAGAAATTCTTTTCTATAAATAAAAGTATGAAGTAATTTTTCATAAAACTACGGATTTATCTTAACAAACTTTTCTAAGAAATCTAGAGGAGTTCATAGGAATTTTTACAAACAAACATAAATAGAAAGAACTTTTTGAGTAAACAAAAGTTTTACTAAACTTCACTTTTTTAATCAAGTACTAGTTTGACAAAAAGAAATTCTTTTCATGAAAATAGAATAATCTTAAAAAACAAGGAAATTATTTCTATGAATATAGAATTGTTATTATTTTCAAAAAGCATTAGAAACTAGAAATAAAATCATTCTTTGAAAATTTAAAGGACTAAGAAATGAAATTTACTCATTTTAAATAACTTGAATATCTCTAGCAAAATAAGAGGAATTTTCAAAAGTTTCACTTTCTTTAGAAACTTTACTTTTACAAAAATCATGGTTGAGACCACTTCATTAATTTCATACATTTTATATGAGTCATAAATATATGTAAATACATTTCAAAGGTTTACAAACTATTATAATACCTATCTCTTTTATCTAAGTTTTGTTAAAAGAAGGAATTCAAGCTTTGAGAAAATTCGTGGTGAATCTGACCACCACTATTTTCGGAACTCAAATAAATTAGTTTGATGAAAATAGTTTCATAAATAAATAATCTTTTCGAGTAGGTAGAAAACTGTATATATATACGAAATTTCGAGTTAAAATGAGCAAGTTATGGCCATTTTAAGTTAGAATTTCCTCTAATCCGATTTTACCTCGATTTTAAGATAGACTTGGAATTTTCAAAAATAGAAATTCTATAAAAAAACTCATTTTGGGTATTTCATCTTGTTTAGGTGAAGAAGGAACCAAGATCACTTTCTCGGAAGACTACTTCGATTAGGAGCGATCGACATGGAGTGAGTTAATCCTTTACTAGTTATATTTCCTTGTTTGTGCTTGTAAGTAGTAGCACTAGAAAATAAGGAAAAGATAAATGAACAAATATTGTGTGATTTGGATTTATGATTGGGTGAATATAAGTTAAGAATATCAAAAGAGAAATTGATAAATAAATTTTGATTCTTGCATTGATATGATGAATATTGTTTTGATCGCCTTTAACTTGAACTCAACATTATTTGGTTAATCTTATATTAAAAATAATTCATACATATCATATTTGTGAGTCATATTTATTTCACTACTATTTTTCGTGTGGGGAAACGGGAGTTTGTAGTGGTGGTTAGTAGGAGCCAGAAAGTCTACATGGGTCTAGAAGGCGAAAAGTCTACAGGGCGAGTAGGAGCCAACAAATCTGCAAATATTGATGGTTTATGGGCCTATAACCTTCCAGCCCCCGACATGGAGGGCGTAAAATCCATGCTACATATGATTTCCGGTTAATCTCGTGTATTTTTTTGCTCATGTGATTGGTGCATTCTCATATGATTTAAATACTTGTTTAATATATGGAAAAGTTTTGTAGATAGGAGTATCTCACTAAGCTAGTTTTGCTTATACCCCTATAGATGTTATTATAGTATGATTATCTATGGTTGGCATCGAGGGGCTCTGTTTGCCAGGTAAGATTCAAAGCCACTAGGAGTTTTTGGGAGAAGTATATGTATTTAATTTGAGCATAGACTTCTAGGAAAATCTCTACAGTAGGCTTATGTTATAGTTATGTATACTTTGTTAATGGTTTAGTTAAACAGGACTATTTTAATATGGGGGAATGCCCTTAAGAAGTTGTAATAGATTATTATCCAAATGATATTCCATGTTTATTTATATAAGTTCTTCCATGCTTTTATTATCTACTCAAAATGTAATACCCCTGTGAGTCTCCTATTATCTTGGAAGCACGCCTTGCATGTGATATCGAAGCTCTTGCATGACTAAGGTTATCATTCATTAGCTTTAATATTATATGCGGCGGACTGCCACGTTTAGGGTACCCTTCTGGGCATGACAGACCACCCTTACTCTGGCTATGAAGCCATTAACAGGCATTTAGACTTAGCCTCTATATAACAACATCCATTAAGTTCATAGGATGAACTTCTATGAACTACTACATAGGACTATGGATCCGTTTCAATCAAATAGTGAATCCATCAAATTCATCTCATTAAAACCACCCAAGTATAAGGCTATGGATTCGTCCTGCACCACCACATATTACAAAGAATGGAATGTAGTGCACAACTAAGAATCACATGGCTTCGTTTAACCATATAAAGATATCCACCATATTACCTCAATCCAAGAGCCTAAGCCTCATTCCCTCCGATGACTCAAGAACAACTCTCCTTGTCAATTCTTTAGAGAAAGGATCTACCACATTCCTCTCGAATCTCAAATATATTAAGGAAATTACTCTATTTTTTAAGAGCTATTTGCCTGCAATATATCTAATTCGAATGTGTCTCTTTTTCCGTTATAGCCACTATTTTTAGCAATTCCAATAGCTGTCTGTAAATCATAATATATAAAAATAGGTATAAGGAATCTCCCCCATAGTGGTATATCTACTAATAGGTTTCTTAACCATTCTGCCTGTTGACCTGCCAATTCTAAAGCTGTGAACTCATATTTCATGGTGGAATGAACTCTACTAATTTGTTTGGTAAACTTCCATGATATGGCACCTCCACCTGAAGTGAAGATAGAGCCACTAGTAGAGCTTATTTCACCACTATCATTAACCCAATTTGCATCACAAAATCCTTCCAATATAGGAGGAAACCTACTAAAGTATAAACACCAATTTATAGTACCTTTAAGATATTTGAGTGAACGATGAAGTGCATCCCAATGTTCATGATTTGGATTATAAGTACAATGACTTAGTTTACTTACAGCATAGGCTATGTTAGGTCTAGTTTAGCTCATAAGAACATAACACTTCCTATGATCTTAGCATATTTAGCTTGTGAAACACTAAGGCCCTTATTTTTCTTTAAGTGACATATTAGGATAATTAGGAGTTTTGGTAGGAATTATATCAAAGCAATCAAACTTTTTCAACACCTTTTCAATATAATGGGATTAATATAAAGAAAAATCATTTTCTATTTTCCTTATTATGATACAAGAATCACATCATTTTCCCTTAGATCTTTCATATCAAATTGGGATGACAAACAATTTGGTCTTATTTACCACATCTAAATTGGTACAAAAAATAAGCATATCATCAACATACAAACATATAATCACAAAATTTGAGCCAAATAATTTATAATATACATAAGAATTAGATGTATTCACATCATATCCATTAGTTACTAATGTCTGGTCAAATTTTTCATACCACCATTTAAGATCTTGTATAAGACCATAAAGAGATTTTCTAAGTTTACACACCTTATTTTCTTGGCTAGAAATCACATGTCACTTAGATTACTCTCTATATATTTCTTCATCTAGATCACCATTTAAAAATGTTGTTTTCACTTCCATTTGAAGTATTACTAAGTTATGAATAATAGCTAAGGCAATCAAAATAGTAAATCCATTTCTTTTAAGTGTAGCCTACAGCTACAAATCTTGCTTTAAACTTTTCTATGGAACCATTTGACCTTATTTTCTTTATAAAAATCCATTTACACCTAGTAGATTTGCATCTTATAGGTAAATCAACTAAATTCCAAGTATGATTTGTCATTATGGAATCGAGCTCACTTTTAATGGCTTCTTTCCAAAGGCATGCATCTATAGAGTTTATTATTTCTTCATAAGTTTTAGGTTTTCTTCAATTAAGTACGTAGACACTATGTCTTCATTTATCGATTCAAAATCAGTGTTTAGAATTAAGAAAGCAATAATAAAATCTTTTCTAAAACTATGTTTTAATTATCATCTATTACTTCTTCTAGATTTATTCATATTCTCATGTGAAGTAGAATCATTAGATTAACTATAGGTAGCATACCGGTATTAGATGGACCAGAAACATCATTGACATCACTTTTCTTCAAGGGAAAGATTGATTCAAAGAATTCAACATTTCTAGATCTACAAATAATATGATCATCTAAAGACATAAACCTATATGAAACACTATTTTGAGCATAATCGATAAATATACAATCAAGGGCCTTATGATCGATATTAGTTTTCTTAAAGTCTAGCAAGCTAGTTTTAACTAAACACCCCTATATTTGTAAATAATTTAAGTTAGCTGCAAAACCTTTCCACATTTCATAAGGCATCTTATCAAACTTTGTATGAGAACCTTATTAGGAATATAACATGCTGATACAATAGCCTCCTCTCACATGTTGTCAGACATATAAGAGATTAATAACACGATAATTGGGTGTTGAATCTAACAAATTAAATTCCTACTCTAAATATTCATATAACTTGTATATAGCAGTAGGCAAGGTCGAATCCACAGGGATTGAAAAAACTTATTTCAATTTAAAGATTAGATGAAGAAAAGAAGAAAGGGGGTTTTGTGAAATCAAAGAAAACTAATCATATCATAAGCAAGTAATCAAATTCAAAGAGTAAATCAATATCAAGGTGTTCCTTAAAAAAGGTATCATTACATTTTAGTTCACAAAATCGATCATGGATACAAAGATTTAAGTTCTTTATCTTAGATAAATTGGTTACGGTCATTAACAATCTCTAACAACATTATCTTTCTTTACTTTTTTGATAATCAAAACAGGCTCTTTGATTATTTCCTTTATTGATTAAATAGCCCTAAACAAGTTCTTAGGGTTTAGTTCATCAATAGCATGAAGAACAAGAGGTATTACCAATTCAAGCCAACAAATCATAAGATGATCTATTTAGACTAGATTATATATCTTCATAACACAAATTAATTATCCATCATATAATCAATCATGTTATTGTGCCACACAAATTAGAATAATCGAACAATTACGAATTCAATGTTCTAACTGAGAGTATATTATCTTTCTAACTGAACAAATAGGCCCTATTTTGTATCAATCAAGCAAAATAACAATATCAAAACAATCAGAAGATATATAAATACCCAAATATAAAAAATCGAATAATGATAAATCAATTAGATCTCATAATTCTTGAAGAACTGAACTTGTAATTATCCGCTAGAATATGGAATTTAGTCACTCATATCCATGAATTCCTTTTTCTTGTTATGATCTTCAAATGTCGAAGAAAAGTAAAAGATGAAAAAGATATCTAATTTCTCACTGGGGTCATAGGAGTTTTTGATATGATATGATCTGAAAAAACAACAACATAAGGTGTTCTTATAAGAAAAACAATGGAATTTGATCCGTCACAACGTAGGCCGGCCTTTGAAATTGAGATGGCTAGCGTTTAATATTTGAATTATTTTCCAATACGAAATCACTGGCAGTGTTGGAGGCAATGTTGAGGCGGCCTAAATGTAAGTCAACCAAAGGCTGACAGCTTTGATTTCCCTAAAGCCAGCATACATTGTTTAAATTAAAGGCCTGTAATGTTATCTTGTTATAAGTTGGTGGTATAGTATGCAGTGTTAAAGTTATTGATTCTATGAACAGGAATGGCCAGCTTAAAGCCAGCAGCGTTGAACTTGATTTTTCTGGCATACAAGTATTGCATTGAAGGCTAATGAATTTTGTTCGAAGGCTAGCTGTGTTGATTTTAATTCGATGAAGGTTGGCAGCTTTTATACCTCATTTGTCAGCTTACTTTGTTTACTTCACCATGTTTGCATTATACTTCTCTAGATTGCTTCCATTTGCATTATAAGTCCTTCAAGGCCTGTAATATCAAAATAAACATACTTAAGTATCAATTCCTCATGATTTCTACAAAATTAATAATAAATTAAGCACAATTTATTCAATGAAAAAGTTAGTATAAATGTTTTTATCAATTCTCCCACACTTGAACTTTTGCTCGTCCTCATAAATAAAAACATAAGAGAAATCTATCATAGAGAGTGCATAATTTTAACTTTCACAATTTAAGCATCTTTTCTAACTCATGACTTACATTGTTGGTGCTTACCGCTCTAACCAAATTGGTTATATGCAATTAGATTACTTCAATCAAAATTTAGTGGCTAATCTAGACAAAACAAATTTTGATCCTAATGTTTAACAAAAGAACCTTTTGTCTAGAAGTAAATACTCAATCTAGTAAGGAAAAACACCCATTTAAACTTCACTGGATTTTAGTAGGCATATAGTCCTTGCAACACAAAGTGAAAGCATGTGGTATCTACTATTTACTTGGAATTTCTCCCTCTTTATTATAAGTCTTATTTCACTCGTTGATTTTGCATCCATATTCTTTTTTATTCATTCAAGCATTTATTCTCTTTTTTCTTTCTTTCCTTTCTTTTTTTTTTTCGAAAGTTCACATATTGAACTTTTTCCTTTTCGCCCTTCTCATTATAGTGAGTTCATTGAGTCGGCACATCCCAGCCTCATTACCTAAGTGACCAGGTTTTAAAGGATCCCAACGAACTCTTCCTCACTTTAACATTCAAGTTTGAATTTTTCTTTTCTTTTGAATGCTATAACAAATTTAAGACTTTTTTTTTATAAAGGATCACTAAGTAAAGAATTTCTTCTACCTCTTTTACTATGTGTTGAGATGTTCTAAAAAAGAACTCAAAAGAGTATACACAAGCAAATTTTTACCTAGAGGTAGACCTGTTTATTTTTTACTTAAGGACTCAAACCTACTCTCAAACTTCTAATTCTAAGGCAATATAATGTAAATTTGTTCCTTAAAGATTTTGATACTTAATTTTAACTAAGAATTCTAATTATAACAGCTGGTGAGTAAGGCACTTAAGCAAGTCAATTTCACATCTTTACATACGTTGTTGCAATATCTAACACAATCTCCAGATCTCATAAAATTTTTGAAAATTTTGACCTAAAATCACCTTATAATGCTTTAAGACAGAAATAAGTTCAAAGTATGGGTAATACAGTGCAAGTTTAAATGTCATAGATATTCAATCACTTCAACAATTTAGACATCAGTAGACAACTATATTCAAATTCATTCTCTACATCATATTATCTCTTCCCCCACACTTAATTGAACAATATCCTTACTGTTCCTAATTTAGCTCAATTCTCATAGGAAAGAAATAAAGATATAAGAGAAAAGGAATAACAATATTTCCCCAGTTTTGAAAAATTTTGAAGCGATTTGAATTCCAATCGGTATAGCACAAGAGAGAGAGAGAGTCATCTTCTTATATCCACCTTGTCAGCAGCAAAACAAAAGAGAAAACAAACAAAACAAAATTATTCTACACCATTATTAAGCATGGGTTGCCTCCCATGGAGCGCTTGGTTTATAGTCCTTAGCTGAACTTTTGCATCTCATGCTCATGAAAGCTCAAAAATTCGGGATTCCCTATGTCTAACTCCAATGTCTCTCTCAAGCTCCAATTTCTCCTAGAATACTCTAGCCTTTTCACCATCAAGTGCTTTCAATAGTTGATAAAATGAAATATCATTAAAGACATCTTTCTCATCTCATTCCTTACACTTTCTAGCACTTAACATAACCTCCTCATCTCCTATTCTCAGCACTATCCTCTGTCCTCTCACATCAATGAGGGCTCCAATTGTGGTAGAAAATGGTCGACCAATGATAAGAGACAATTGTTTGTCATCTTTCTTGTCCATCATCTCAGTAACATCTATAACAAAAATAGAAGAAACATCATTAGGATATTTCATGGCATCATCAATATTAAATTTAATAATTTCACAATCAAATTCCATAGTAAGTGTACCATCATGCAAATCAATTTTTGTCCTAAATGTTTTAAGAAATGGTCTCCATAATAAAATCAATGATGATTCATCATTTTCCATATCAATCACATAAAAATAAGTAGGGCAAATCAACCCATTAACTTGTACTAAAACATCTTCTAAAATACCTTCAGGATAAACATTTGATCTATTAGCAAGTTCAACAATTATACTTATTTCCTTCAATGGACAAACGTTCAAACACTGATAAACAAATAAAGGCATGACATTAATTGAAGCTTCTAGATCACACATGGCTTTTGCAATCCCAACATTTCCTATTTTATAAGGGGGTCCTTGCATTTAAGAGGAAGCTTCCTTTGAAGGATAGCTGAAACATTCTCACTTATACCTTTTTTCTCATTACCTTTTAGCTTTTTCTTATTAGTGCACAACTCTTTAAGAAACTTAGCATAGTGAGGTACCTATTTAATTGCATCGAGTAAGGAAATATTTAACTCAACTTTACAAAATGTGTGAAGAATCTCCTTTTCTTCATTTTCTTTCTTGGACTTTGCTAATCTAGAAGGAAATGGAGGTGTTGTCACCATTGCCTTTGGTGGTTCAATTGAAGGTCCTCCAATTTGATTGTGTTGATGGCATGGAGTTACTATCTCTTTTTCATTCTCTTCCTCAAAGTTGTTCCAATGTGCTTTCTAGTTGGGTTCCTGCAATTCCTTTCCACTTCTCAAAGTAATTGCATTAGCATTTTGCATTGGAATATTAATAGTTTGAGAAGGTAATTTACCTTGAGATTCTAACCTACTCATGGAAGATGCAAGTTGACTTACTTGATTCTCTAAATTTTGAATGCTCAACTTTGTCTCATCCTAAAATTGTTTTGTGTTAACAGCGAGTGATTTAACAATTTCCTCAAGAGACATACCTGAACTTGAAGAAGATTGTGGTGCTGGATTTTGTGGTCTAGGCTGAAACTGTTGAAAATATTATGGTCTAGCTCCACAACTGAAGTTAGAATGATCCTTCCATCTACGGTTATAAGTAGTTGAATAGAGATCATATTTCCTCTGTGGTAGTCTTGGAGAGCCTCCAACTGCATTAGCATGCTTATGGGAGTCCTCTTGAAGTGTAAGACACATATCAGTGGCATGGCTAAAAGCAGCACAAATTCCACATGCTTTCACTTGTTGTGTATTTCTTAAAGCCATTTACTGGATAAGAGAGGTTAGATTAGATATTTGATCTTCAAGGTTAGAAGTACTTACCTCATTCACCTTTTTCCTTGAAGAAGGATCATGTCGAAACCCAAATTGTTATGAATTGGCAACCATGATGGAAATCAATTCCCTAGCCTGACGTGGGGCTTTATTCACTATAGTACCTCCATTAGCTGCATCCATTATCTTTCTCTCCATTAGAAGCAATCCTTCATAAAAGTATTGAATGAGGAGTTGTTCATAAAATTCCATATTGTGGACAATTTGCACATAATTACTTGAACCTCTCCTAGTACTCATGAAGAGTCTATGTGTCCCTCTATTTAGTTCCAAAAATCTCCCTTCTTATGCTAGCAGCTCTTGAAGCAAGGAAAAATTTATCCAGGATTAGCTTAACCATATCTATGCACGTAGTAATAGAATCTTGAGGCAAATAAAACAACCAATCCTTTGCTTTATCACTTAAAGAGAATGGAAAGGCGTGTAATTTGATTTAATCTTTAGATATTCTATGTGGCCGCATGCTAGAACACACCACATGAAATTCCTTCAAATGTTTGTGAGGATCTTCATTCTCAAGACTATGAAAATTAGGCAACAAGTGTATCAAACCAAATTTCAATTCAAAAGCAACATTTAATTCTAGATACCGAATACAAAGTGGTTGCTAAGTCAAATCTGGTGCAGCAATTCCCCTAATGTCTCTCTTGCTTTGCCATTGCTTCTTCTTTTTTAGATTCACTGGATGAATCAACTAAATCCAGTGCTTGATAAAGTCATATTTCATAGACTTTTCATGGAACAAATGTTTATAAATTGTTTTTATTTTATAGAAATCTAAGGAAATTGTAAGCCCCGGAAAATTTCAATAAATAATTTCAAGATGAACTTCGAAAATAAACCCTAAAAATCACTCCAAATTAAAACCAAATTTCGACAAGTCTTAAATCGCGAATGAATCCAAAAATTTCTTAATCATGAGAAAATGAAAATCCTTAAAAATAAAATAAGAACATAGTAGTCTTCAAATTCAAAACCACGACGTACCAAAAATTCCATATCTAACTCCGACTTATAAAATCGGGTAATATAAAGCCCAAAAACAAACTATTAAAAAGTAAATAATGATTGACCTTCGAAATAAAACTCAATTCAGAAATCCGAGAACATTAAGAGATATTAAATACTTACAAAAATAAAATTTAAAATAAATTTCTCAATTTAAATATGTATAAACATAAATATCAGTTTCCAAATTGGCAAAGGCCTAAACTGAAAATCACCCGGAAACCCTAACCGGAATACAATAGTGTAAGTCCGGCAATCTAGCGCCCCTAACCCTAGAGGCCGAGATGTAGTTTAAATATGTAGAATAGCTCATAGTAATATGAGTTTGTTTAAAAATATCAGATTGGTAAATTTTTGACCTATTTCGAACCCGTTCGGATACAGACTTCGAAAAGCGTGTCCCGGGGCTCGAGATATCAAAAATATACCAATAGTACCGTTAACTCGTAATTTCATAAGATTTCTAAATATATCAGTTATATAATTTTTCGGGTTATAAAAGTTACAGTTATAACCTTTTAATCGTATTTCCATTATTACCGGTAATTGATTAGTCTTTTGCACTATTATTTTTATTTTATTACAAAATTTTATTATTCTTATAAAGTCTTATATTTTTAGATAAATATTTTATATGTTATAGAAAATTTTGTTTTTCTAAAATTTAGTTCATTTCGGGTCTTTACGGGATCAGATTCTGTTTAAGACCCGATACTAAAATAAAATAAATTAATTTAATAATTGAAAATATTTTAAAAATATTTTATTTTCATAAAATAATTTTTTTGAATTTTTCGGGTTATAAAAATATTTTATAGCCCATATTCGTATTTTGATCATACCGGTAACATATTTGTTAAAATACTAAAATAATTCAAATAATTATTTAATTTTAATATGAAAAATCTGCTACAAATATTTGGAATAAATTTTTCAATTTTATTTTATTTTATTCATTTTTTAATAAAGTACTTTTACAACCCATACCTTCAAGTACACCTTACACATATCACTTCCTTTTCACTTCAATCTTTCTACACATAATCCCACAATTCATGGCAGATTTTTTACCCATCTTTGCTGCCATTGTCCTTTTATTTAATCATAATTTACTAAAATAATTATTTTCTACTCCTTCTTAAAGAAGCTACACATACACATTTATTACACAAATTAATTTCAAGTCAAAATTCAAACAAAACCCTCTCTCTCCTCTCTTAGAATTCACGTGCAGCACACAATTGGCTGCCTTGTTTTATTTTTTTTCCCTTTCATTTAATATAATTCCATCTCCATTTAATGCCTCTTTATTATTTCCTTTCATTTCCTTTTTGAAATCCTCTCTCTTTTTCTCTCTTTTTCCTCTCTTCTTTCTCTTCTTGTTCTTTTCTTCAATAAACAAGCTGCCCCTTCTTCTCATGGCTCCACACTTTTCTTAAAGATTTCTAAGCAAATCTTCCCAAAGCTCCATAGGTGATATAGGTAAAGTGTAATGAAGGTTTCATGCATCAAATGACCTTCCATAAGCTTAAAAGCTTAGGATGATGATGCCAAAAATGAAACTCTCCTTTCTCTACTTTTATTATCTTGTATTTCAATTATTTTCTTGTTTAAAGTTGATATATATTGTAGATCTAACTTTTATAGCTTTGATTTTTGTTTATGCCATAGATCTTGTTATTTAAGTTGTTATTTTTGTTATTCCTTATGATTTATGCATAGATCTAGCATCCACATGTCTATCTTAGTGATTCATGCATGTAAAACTAGTTTAGAAAACTAGATCTAAAGTTTTGAGTTCATAGATGCATTAGATCTTTGTTTATGTTCATGAACAACTTGCTATAGCTGATGATGGTAGGAAAGTTGTAGGAAACCAAGATCTATTTTGTTTTCAACAAAAATCAATTTTGAAAATTCGGATGAAAATGGAACCATATTTAGAAAAGTGGTTTTTCAACTTCAAAATGTATATTTTTCATTTAAAATGAAGGGCTTAGGGTATAGATACCATAAATGAAAGATTTTGATAAGTAAGTTTAGATCCATGATGTTTATAGCTTATTACCATGCATTTGTTTTATGTTTATGTTCATATTAAGTATAGATCTTAGTTATGAACTCAAACAAAATTGTGAAATTCGTATTTTGGCAAGACCATTTAAAAACCACTTTCCAAGTGTCAAAATGTAATTTTTACTTAAGAAAATGAAGGCTTAATATATGTATATCATCAAGACTTCTTTTTACAAGAATCAAAAGTGATTTTCAAAAGTTATTTTCAAAATAAAATTCTATTTTCGGATTTTGGCCAAGGCCTATTTTAAAAACATGTTTTCCAACTCAAAAATGAAGTTTTTATTTAAGAAATGAAAGGCTCTTAGGATAGGATATGTAAGGAATGGATTTTCATGAGCTTAGATAGATTTTATCAAAAGATATAACCAAAAATGAATTTTGTAAATTCGGATCCCAACCAAGACCAATTTTTAGAACCCATGTATCAACTCCAAAACTCATGTTTTATGTGAAAAATGAAGTATATAGGTAATAGATATCATTAAGCAATGATTTTTACAAGTTAAAATGAGTTTAGGCATGAGTAAGGTGTTAAACAAGTAATGGAATTAAAATGAAAAATTTTGAGTTAGTGATCAATTGTCAAATTCGTAATTTGAGATGATGCATATAATCACTTAGTATTTGAGCTCAAATTGCAAGTTTTATGTGTTAAATGAAGTCCTTAGGTAATTGATATAGTAAAGCCTTAAATTTTAATGCTTTAAACAAGTTTTCCCCAAATGAATCATTCAAAAAGTGGATTTTCTAAAATTCGGATTTTTGAGTAAATCATATTGGAAAACATATTTACAAAGTGTAAAATGGAAATTTTTATGTAGAAATGAAGGTCATAAGTAATATATAATGAAGACTCAATTTTAACAAAAATAATTATATTTTCTTAAGTAATAAATCCAAAACAAATGGAAATGATCAAAGTTAGAAAACTAGATTTTTCAAAAAGTAGTTATAGTTGAAGTCTTGCAAAATAAAAGTTCCAAAATTTTCTTTTACCAAAAATCATCAAGACCATGCATACATGAAACTCATTCATGCATTCATGTTAGGAAATCACTCATATTGCATGTATAGCTAATTTATATAGTAGGAACATTACAAACATTTACAAAACTATTTTTCGGAAATTGAAATTGTTGCTGCCTAATCTGATCCGACTTTTCGAAGCTTCAAAGTTTTCAAAACTTAAATATATTAGAATTAGATAGATCTTTCGAAGTAGATAGAAATCGATATATAATTTGCGAGATTCCGAGTTAAAATGACCAAGTTATGGCCGTTTTAAGTTGGAATTCCCGCTTAGGACGCGAATTACGAATTTGATAGTTCGTATAAGATCGTTTGGATTAGTTTGAGTTGAAATACTTATTAGAGTATTTCTTCCTTTTTAGGAGATCCCGAGATCGACGATTCCCTACCACCGGATTATTATTACTAGAAGACCGGTGATCCAATGGCCGAGTGAGTTTTCTCCTTGTTTTGTTACCTTGATTGTGATTGTAGTTAGTTGCATTAGAATTATAGGAACAAGATAAAAATCGATATGAATGGGGATGGGATATATGATGAGACTGTGATGAATGTATGCCAAAGAATACTAAAGCATATCGAAACCACGATTTGATTGGATAACTGCACCGTTCATATTATTTCTGTTATATGTGTGATATTGGTTGGTCACTCTAAAGAATGTATAAATATTTTTGACCTAAGCAAAAATTAAATTGGTCATGCATCGCATTGGACATATTGCATTTGGTAGCATGCTACTCCTACGCAGGTCGATCGGTATGGTCCGTGGATGACTCGTTTGGATAACGAACCCGGTGCCAGAGCTCATTCAGGGGTACTAAGGCGCATGTGGATGCATTCTTGGATGAGCCTAGCCGAGTCGAGTGCTAAGAGCCGAGGGCTTGGGGACTAGATGCGGTCGTGTAGACTCAATACCATTCCTAACCCAAGATACGGAGGGCGTAAATCCGTTCTGTGTGTGGGTTCCGGATACCCATGCATAATTGCTTGCTCACGTGTTTGTTCATGCATAGCATATGATTGATATAACTTGTTTGTTATGGTACGGAATTAAGGGAATTCTCACTAAGCTAGTGTAGCTTATACCCCAATAGTTGTTTAAATGAACAGGTTATCTCAAGAATGCAAAGTGGGGACCGAATTGGTTGGAGCCGGGAATGACTTTGGGATTTCGGCAAGAATACGAATGTTTGAAGTTATCTGCTAGTTTTAGATTTGTCTTGTAATAGTTTATGTAGGGAAGTCTGTGGATGAATGTAATTGAGTTGAATGATTTGTATTTTGAAGTGTAGTGATTTGCTATGAAGTATAGTAAATTTGTATTTCCTTTACATTGTTACTCAAGCTATATCAACGTAAAATGTATTACTCCGATGAGTCTCCTCCATGTGTTAGACGCCTTGTACATAGTATGAAGCCTTCGCGTGACTGAGGTGGTCATTCTTAGGCTTTAATATTGTGTACGGCGGACTGCCACGTTTAGGGTACCCTTCGGGGCATGATAGAAATGGTACTTAATTGTGCTTAATTTGTAATTTCAAGTCATAAAGGACTTAAGATTGCAAATATGCAAAAATTAAAGGAGTTTTGTGCAAAATTTGAGAAGAAATCAAAGTACAGCAAAGTACACCACGAGCCTTTTGTCACGCCCCATAGGGTATCCTAAACGTAACAGCCCACCACATACTATATAAGACTCTCGAATTCCCTATCCAAGCCCTTCGGGAGTCTTGTATAGATGTAAAGCGTCCCTTTACGACGATAGAATACTCAACTAATGGAGTTAAGTAGTTTAATGTGGCATTCATTAGCCATAGATAATAAGCCAAAACGCATAAATATACTTTACAAAATCTAAGGGTCATTCCCCTGCAAAATAATATCAAGTCCATTACAGTTATCCAGAGTCCTTTAGTTTCCAACGGAAGTCTATACAAAAAAAAAAAATGAAGTAAACTTCTATGGGAAACTCCTATCTCCGGTACCTGAGCTGTGGCTTGCCTCGGTCTAAGCCAGATAAACTCGTGCTGCAATAAATAGAAACTATGGGGGCGTAAGCTAACTAGCTTAGTGAGTAAGAACTTCCATATCACAATTAAGTACAAATTCATTCAAACAAGTGATTATTCAAGCAAGTGTATGCATCAGACAAATGAGTTCAACAAACATATGACCAACCGGAAATCATATGTGGATGGACTTGCGCCCTCCATCCCGGGTTAGCAGATTAACGAACCCTGCGGTACGACGCCGTTTAAGCTCACGGTCAATTGAACAATAATTCGTTTTATGGATCACGATTAACCAATAATTTTGTTTTATGGATCACGATTAACCAACATATTCATTTTATGGATCACGAAAAACCAACCAATGCTAATGCTCCATCCCCATCGTGATATAAATGAATCCAATTACAATTGAAGTCAAATATACATTAATTCAGTTCTTTTAGGTGGCCAACTATTATTCGCAGACATTCAATATAAAATACTAGCTAATCAATCAATAGCTTAACACCCGGTTTCGATATTCCTTAAGTTTCATTTCACACATCAACAGCAGACAATTATATAACTCCCATATACCCCATCATACATATCCATTTTCATCTTTGCCTACACCACTAGTGCCACTACATTATAATCACAACCATTAATTGAGAGTGGAAGTAGTACTCACTCGGCCATTGGACGCTGGTCTTTCTAGTAGTAATAATCGGGAGGTAGGGTGTCGTCTTGCTCGGGATCACCTACCAAGTAAGAATAATCCTAATGAGATTTCATCATGTAACTAATCCAAGCTATGCATCTAAACTAGATGAATTCGAAATTCTCGCTATTTGCGGAAGCTCCGACTTAAAAAGGCCATAACTTGGTCATTTTAACTCGGAATTTCGCAAATTTTATATCGATCTCTATCTACTTTGAAAGATCTATCTATTTCTAATATTATTTTCAAGTTTTGAAGACATTAAGGTCACGGAACAGTAGGATCAGATCTGTTCCGTAAATCCTCCAATTCCAAAAATTTGTTTTGCTTTTGATGAAAAATGTTCCTAGTTGATGATTCATGCATAAATGGTATATGAATGAATTCCTAACATGAATATCATGTAATGAACTCTATATATGCATGGTTTGGATGATCTTTGATGATGGACTCTTATGAATTCCTAATTATTACGAAATTCCTTAATGATTCCTTATAAAAAGTTATTATTACCAACCTTACATCCCCTAATGTTTTTATGATTTTATCCTTAGAATTTACTTATCACCTAATTAAAAACGAGTTATCAACATCCATATTAGTCATGACTTTCATTTATGCATAAAAATCCACATTTTTCATTGAGTAAATATGTTTTTGAATGAGCTACTTAGAAAAATCCGAATTTTATAATTTCCATTTTCTTGCATGAGGAAAATTTGTTTAATGCTTCAAAAATTGAAGCTCCAATATATCTATCATCTAAAGACTTCATTTAGCTTATAAAACATGTCATCTAGGCTTGGATACTAAGTGTTTATGTGAGCATCACCCAAAAATACGAATTTGACCACACATTCATAAATCAATATTTTTCATTCTAACTTTACTACTTGTTTTACATTTTTAACATGCCTAAACTCATCTAAACTTATGAAAATTATTCCTTCAAGGTACCTTTTGCACATACCCTTCATTTTTCATGTGAAATATGAGTTTAAAGATGGTTTTGGTAGTTTTTATGGTAGGGTTCCAAATCCATCCGAATTTCCAACAAACCATTTCTAACAAAACCTTTTCTTTTTCAATCTTTTTGCCTTCTATACTTGGAGATCTACTACCTAACATATCTATACATAAACAAGGCTATATTTTTATGATCATCAATGCATGGAAATCAAAATAACTCTATGATCATACATGTAGATGAAGATGTGGATGTCTAAACATTAGATCTACTAAATATAGTGCATGAATCATAAACTTCATGGCATGAACATCAATATATATGCAAGATCTCTACTTTACATGCATGAACAAGAAGATATCTTAACATAAACTCATCTAAACACTAGATCCATGTCTTGTGATGGCTTGATATTCTTGTTCAAGTGTTTTCATGTCCCTAGCATGAGCTCGTTGGGATTAAATGAGAAAACACACAAGAGTTAGCTTTGCCATTACAAGATTTTGGAAGAACAAAGCTTAAATCAACATACCAATGGAGATCAAAGGTAGAAATGAAGAAGATTTGAGTTGGAAATATGAGAGGAAGAGGGAGGGGGCTCACGACAACTTAAGGAGGGGAAAGAGAGAGTTTTTCTCCTTTGTAAAAATTTGAAACAAGTAAAATGAAGAGAGAGAATGAACATTAGCTTTATATATTAATTGGATTAGGGTTTTAGTTAATAAAATAAGTGAAGAAAAGGAAAATATAAGGGGGAAAAGAGGGGAGGGGCGCCAGCCATCTAGGGGGGGGAGTGTGTGTGTGAAATTTGATTTTTTTGTAATTTAGATAATTAAAATGTAATATATGTAATAATTAATTAAGAGACAAAATTCATTGAAAAAGGAAATTGAAATGAGTAGTTGTAAGGATGTAAGAATAGGGTATGGGTAGTGTGTAGTGTAGGTTGTACTTGTGAATAGTAGACAAGACATCTACTTTACCGGTTGTAACGAAAACACGGGAAAAGCTATAACTGTAATTTTTATAGCCCAGAAAATTATAAAATTGATATTTTTGGAATCCTTATAAAATTATGGTTCTAATGAATATTCCAGAACATTTTTCTGAGTTCATGGTCAGGGGCACGCTTTTCCGTAATTGAGCTCGGGAAGGCCCGAAATTGAAAAATTTCCGAATTTAAAACTTTTAAAGGTCTAAAATATTTTTAGAACAATAATTCAATTTCATTTACTTTATAAATTTTCTTTTATTATGAAACCGAAGGAAAGCCGGATTTAGGGTTCCTAAGCTTCTCTTACTAGACTCACAACTGGACCGGATTAAGGTTTCGCTTCCAATTCCCGGGGTTTTCTTAACTACTGAGAACACCGGGGTTTACACCTTTGATTTGAAACAAGCCATCCTTAATTAAAGAATCCTACACCGCCAACTTTGGATGAAAAGTTTCAATAGCATTGCAAAATTACTAAGTACACAGGCAAAATTCTAGTTTACACTACCGGCATTGAGCCTATGCTGCTTGTCAATAGATTGCAATTTTTTTAATGCTGGCATCAACACAGCCAGCCTTGAAATGGAATCCATTGTCCTTCATATTTTTGAATGTATGCTGGCAATTAGAAATGCTACACTGCTGGTGTAAGACTGGTATAACCCATCCACAACTTGTAAATCTTTAACACTTATGCTAAATTACCAGTGCTAGACCAGTGTAAACCTGTACACTGCTCCTATGCCACTAGCTTGGAATGAATAACTGCTAGTATACCAATGAAATGACTCAAATTCCTTGGTTTTGCTTATAAATTCCTAGGGTCTGTTCATTTGATACAACACACAAATTTCCTTTAGAATTCCTCCAAATCTAGATTAGAATAGAAGCCCTAGATTAGAACTGTTAAAAAGTTGTTTTGGATCTAATTCTATTGTCAATTAAAGCTTTGTAATTAATTGAAGATTGGATTGAAGAATTTTTTTGAAGTTTTGCAACAAGGATACTTTTGATTGAATTTGGTGAATTCTAACCTTTTCTTATTTTTGCAAATTCAATTATTGATTGTGATTGTGATGATGAATTCTGTTGTTGCAAATACTTTGTTTTGTGATTTTCAATCCATGAGTTTCTAAGTTTTATTGTGGGAATATAATGAAGCCTTAGATAGCTAAGATGATTGTTGTAATATTGTTATATAATTATTAGATTTGTGGAATATTCATATTGCAATTCCAACTATAAATCATGTTTCTTGTTAAACTAGGTCTATAAGAATCTTAATAACTTGAAAGGGAAATTAGGGTTCATAGGAATTCGTAAATTTGGGTTAAATTACAATTACGGAAGCGGCGTGATTTAGTCTGATTTAGAAATTATCCATTGAGATTAATGCAATGTTTTAAATTAGTTTCTCACTAAGAGATTAGGGAAATTAGTTTAGGGCATTAGACAATTATAGAATTGGAAGATTCATAATTGTAATTTTAATTCCACGGTTAATTTGTGTAGCGGAAGCTAATAGGTTAATTGGTGGTGTTAAAAGATTTTAAGATCTTTGATAATTTCATATGAATATCCACAAAGCTAATTGTTATTATAACAAAATGGTAATTTGATTAGTGAACTAGGGTGGATTCTATTTTTCCTACATTAAACCGATATATCTTTTTACACTCTCTTTGCTCTCACTTATAATTGATAATCTAGGTTTAGAAGTAGTTTGTTAGTTAATTAAACATCAGCACGGGGCGGTTCCGAACCGCGAACCGCCCCGAACCGTCACCGGCAGTTCCTGACCCGGGAACCGCCCCGTGGGTGACAGTTCCGAACCATTCAAGGACCTGCCGGCGGTTCGGCGTGGTGGAACCGGCGGTTCAATCGGGTTCGGAACCGCCATTCCGGAACTGGCGGTTCCAACCCGCAAAAAAAAAAAAGAAAGGAAAAAACCTGAGAACGAACTAGGAAAGGAAAAGGAGGAGCGCGTTGTGAATTCATCCATCGGATAGAAAAAGCAAAATGCTATTATTCAAGAGTTAAGAAAATAATTTCAATTCTTTCATATGTATAACAAAAATTGCAAGTTCCAACATTCACATTCTCCAACGTTCCCATTCTCTCTCACACTTTTATTTTTTTCTTCTCCTCTCATCAACTCTCTGCTCTGAGTTTACTTTTACCTCCTAATTCACATTCCCATTATTCTACCGGGAAAAAAAAAGAAGAAAATACTCATTCCCAATTACTTCATTGATTCCAAGAGAGGCGGGGGGGGGGGGGGGGGGGGGGGGGGGGGGGGGTGGGGGGGTGTGGTTCGTCGGGGGCTTTGCATTTGAGGGGGGGGAGGAAAAGAAAAAAAACAAAAAAAACAAAACAAAACGAAAAAAAAAACGAAACGAAACGAAAAAAAAAAAAAAACCGGTTCACGTGGAACAGGAACCAACCCCGGCTTGGCGGTTCCGGTTCCGGTTCCACATTCCGGCGGTTCCTGTTCGGGTCCGGAACTAACCCGAACCGTGCCGATGTCTATAGTTAATTGTCTCAATTTTGACTACCTAGATAATAGTAGAATCTAATAACTATATAGTAACTAAGTAATCCTTATGGGAACGATACTCTGCTTATCATCGTATTACTTTATTTGACCCAATATACTTGTTGGAAGAATTCGCACTTTATTTTTATATATGCGTATGCAACGGATCAATGCTAAGTTCAATCTGGGAGATGAAGATGTAAAGTCTTCAATTTTTTTCAACTTGGCTTCTTTTCATAAATCCCTGGTGGTCTTCTCAACCTCTGGATCGTATTGGAGTTCACCTGTATAAGAGAACGAGTCATAAAAGAATAGAAATAAATTTCTTTTGACACCAACCTCTAGCAACAGCGCCAGAAATTTGATTAGGTGTCGAATCCAACAAATTAAATTCTTACTCTAAACATGCATATAACTTGTATATAGCAGTAAGTGGGGTCGAATCCATAGAGATTGGTAAAACTTATTTCTATTTAAAGATTAGATGAAGAAAAGAAGAAAGGGGGGCTTTTGTGAAATCAAAGAAAACTAATTATATCATAAGCAGGTAATCTAATTCAAAGAGTAAATCAATAACAATGTGTTCCTAACAAAAGGTGTCACCCCAAAGGGTACCTAAATGTAATAGTCCACCACACTTAATATTAAAGTCTAAGTATGACAACCTTAGTCATTCTTATAAGCTTTGATATTAGGTGTAAGGCGTGCTCTTACAATATTTAGAGGACCATACTTTGAAATATGAAGCTTAAGAAAATATAATAACGAATTAAGAAATGAAAATCATAAAATCCATTTATACATTATAATTTTCTTACAAGCCTTAGGGACATTCCCCCGTCAAAATACTAGAGTCTATTATAAGAAATTTTCTATGAAGCCTTCATCTAAACTAATATTAAACTTCAGCTAAAATTCCTTAACCAAAAAGGAAAATACCTGACTACAAGGTCCCCGTGGCTTTAACCATAAATAGCTAAACTGCAAAAGATATCTATAGGGGTATAAGCTAACAAGCCTAGTGAGAATTATTTCCATAAGTAAATATTTAAGTAGCAAAATTTAAACAAGTTATTTATTCATTCAAGTGAAATGCAACAAATACGTGAGCAAGCAAAGCATATAGTTTTCCGAGAACTATATGTTGAATGGATTTGCACCCTCCATTCGGGGTTTGGTGATAATAAGTAATCTCAAAACGAGTCATCTTAGTTAAGCTATGCTTTTGATCATTACTACCAAGCATATTAAATCTACTCGTGTTGAGCCATGCTTTCGGATTACCGCCAAGCATTGTTTTAAATTCCTTGTCGCTAAGCAGTGCTTTCGATCATTACTGCCAAGCGTTGCTTTCGACCGTGTCACTATCATTTCGCTCAAGGATAATAACCCCAAGCAATGTGACTCACTATGTGGTATGCATAAATCAATTTATTTAAGATATCACAGCATCATTATTGTCAATTTTAAGATCGTCATAGAATTTCAGACATATCAAATTCTATATTAAGACAAGCGATTCTTTACAATCAATTCCTGGCTCGATATTCTTAGTGTTCTTTCATACAACTTTACATACATAGCATTTTGTCTTCCCTTAATTCTACTGCATCTATACTATAAGCATAATCAAGTGCACAAGTTAAGGAAATAAACTCACGTTGCCATGGCGATACTTATTCTAAATGGAAGAGTCGATCGAATAATCCACTTAGTCAAAATGATCATCGGGATACGGGTATTCTTCCTCGGGATCACCTAGTCAAGAAAAATAACCATAATGAGTATTTCTTGATAAGTCTCTTGAGATTTGTCAAAACTATGTGATAAGAACGTCAAAATTCGTGTAGAAGATAATTCCAACTTAAAATTGTCATAACTTGGTCATTTTAACTCGGAATTGTGCATATAATATACCGGTTTCTACCTATTCAAAAAGATCTATCCATTTCTATAACTATTTTCACCAAATTAGGTCATTTAAGCTCCAGAACATTGGCAATCAGATTTACTACGAAATTTCCCATCCCAAAAGCAATTGATTCAATCATCAAATCATCCAAAAATTGCTTTGATAAATACTTAGTTACCTATATAGTTGAGAAATTCATTTTGATAGATGTATAGCTTATTTTTTATTCATGTTCAAGGATTTGTTGTCCAAACAAAATTCTTTAGTAAAAGCAATGTTAGTTAAAGTTTGAAAAAAATCACAATTTACAAGAAATCTTTTTGTGGATCCTTTAAAAATGATGCTTTTGATTCTTTTGTTTTCAAAGAGTATTTTATGTTTACCTCACTATTTCCTTTGATGACTTTTCTTATAAATAAATTTCTCTATTTTTCCTTTTTGAAACTTCTAACACTAGTGTCACTCTTCCTATTAGTTTTCTATGTATTTCCTTTGACTATTATTTTGATCTTTTTAAATCTTATTTGAAAACTTACATTTTCTTTTTATGGGGTTTCCTTTACATTATTTTTTTAAGGAAAACATTTTTATAACAAAGAATCATCTTCCTAAATTTTAGAAAATAACCTATTACTACTATAGTTATGGTTTTAGAAAAAGCCTTTCAAAATAATGGTATTTCTAAAATTATAATGAGTTCTTCCTAAGGCTTTGAGAAAAATAGATTTCTTTTTATAAATTTAGAAACTCTAGATTTCTTTTTTCAGAATTCTCACTTGGTGATAAGAACTTCTTTTGTGAAAAGTATAGATTGAACTTTTTGTTTATACAATAACCTTTATTTTGCATGAATATGAGAATAATAACAAGCAAAAATTATAACAGCAACATAATAAGCAAAATAATATAGGTAAAGTATTGAGAGTCTTAGTTTTGAATCAAGACTCTCGGACTAAGAAATAGACTAGTCCCGAAAAGAAAAGAAAATTGTTTTAACTTGATGAGGATAAGTCTAAGACTAGAAAGATTAGTCTTAAAATAGCATAGAAGTAAATAAATTGCATTGCATGAAAATAAATAAATAACAAGTAAGCTTATATGCTCTAAAAAATATATATATATACATAATTATATTTAATTAGATATAGTTAAGAAGTTAACATAATAACAACAATAATATGTGCAAAACATAATAACAACATAAAAATAGAGAAATGGATTTTCATGAACAAGAACAATACATGAACATAATGTAGATTCCATAACAACAAGTTTAGGAAACTCACACTATGGTCATGTAAAGTTACATGACATGGTTGTAAAGATATGGAAAGAAGTTTTACCTAAAGAGAGAATGGAGTAGTATGTGTGAATGGATTTTGTGTATATAGAAGAAGAAAGTTTGAGAGTATTTTTAGAGAGTTTTGGAAAGAGTTTTGAGAGGAGAATTTTAGTAGTGAGTTTGTGGGCAGATGAAGTATGAAAGCAATGAAAGAGGACGGGGGTATTTATAGGAAAATGAGGAGTGAATTTTGAGTGATTTAAATAAAGGAAAAGAAAATATATATAGTGAGAGGAGGAGGGGGGGGCACTTTAAAAAGAGAGAGGAGAGTTTTATTTTTTCTGTATTTTTGTTAATTATGTGCAATATATGTAAGGTAGATGTGATATAAAGTTATAGGAAAGGTAAAAAGTAAGGAAAATAGGTGTAGAGTGTCAAAGTAGGTGGTAGAAAAAGTAGAGATAAATGAATAGTATATAATAGTAATAAATAGTGTAATATAAATAGATGTGACTAATAAGTACTGGTAGTAAGAAAATATATGTATAAATGCGATATCTGATATTTTTAGTTATTGAAAAATTATAAAACTGATATTTTTGAAAACCTTATATTTTATGAGTCTAATGGTATATCCAGAATTTTTTTACTATTCCGAGCCCCATGACACGTTTTTCAAAAACTGTATCCGATCGGGTTCAAAACGAATTATGGTTTGACTAATCTTATATTTTTAGCTCTCTTATGTTATTACGAACTATTTTATATACTATTCTCTTACTTACTCACTTAGGGTTACGAACACGGGATTGCTGGATTTAAACTGTTACGTCTAACTAGGGTTTCATTGACTTTAAGGTTTCTAGTTGACCTTCTAATTAGAGTTTGAGCTTAATTAATCATAAAACTTTGGAGGATTTACAAAAGGTATTGTTACAGTTTAGTTCACAAAATCGATCATGGATGCAAAGATTTATGTTCTTTATCTTGGATACATTGGTTATGGTCATTAACAAGCTCTAACAGCCTATTTTTCCTTACTTTTTTATAATCAAAACAGGCTCTTTAATTATTTCCTTTGTTAATTAAACAGCCCTAAACAAGCTCTTAGGGTTTAATTCATCAATAGCATGAAGAATAAGAGAGATTACCAATTCAAGCCAATAAATCATAAGATGATTAATTTAGACTAGATTATATATCTTCATAACACAAATCAATTATCTATCATATAATCAATGTGCCACACAGATTAGAGCAATCGAACAATTACGGATTCAACGTTCTAATTCATAGTATATTATCTTTCTAACTAAACAAATGGGCCTTATTTTGTAACAATCAAGCAAAATAACATTATCAAAACAATCAGAAGATATATAAATATCCAAATATAAAGAACAAAACAATGACAAATCAATTAGATCTTACAATTCTTGAAGAACTAGACTTGTAATTATCCTTTGGGTAAAACATGGAATTTAACCACTCATATCCATGAATTCCTTTTTCATGTCGAAGAAAAGCAAAGGATGAAAAAGATATGTAATTTCTCACTAAGGTCCTAGGAGTTTTTGACATGACATGATCTGATAAAACAGCAACATAGGGCATTCTTATAAGAGAAAAAATGGAATTTGATTCGTCACAATGTAGGCCAGCTGAAGGCCAACGGCCTTGAAATTGAGATGGCTATTGTTCAATGTTAGAATTATTTTTTGAGACGAAATCATTGGCAGTGTTTAAGGTAGTATTGAGGCGGCCTAATTTTAAGTCGACTAAATGCTGGCGGCTTTGATTTCTTCAAAGCTAGCATACATTGTTTAAATTAAAGGCTGGTAATGTTATCTAGTTATAAGCTTGTGGTGTAGTATGCAGTGTTAAAGTTTTTGATTCTATGAATAGGCAAGGCCAGTGTACAGGTGTTGCATTAAAGGCTAATGAATTATGTTCAAAGGCTGGCTGTGTTGAACTTGATTTTGCCTCGAGTAAATGATAGGAAGAACATAGATGAGAATTCCACATTACGTTTCAAAAATGAAAGAAAGGAGCTTCCCTTTTCAAAGATTGTATTTAGTTACCCAAAACAGATATTGCAAGCATAGCAATCATGGGTATATCATATTATAACCAATTCCCATTATAGGTCTCATTTAGAAAGTGAGGAATCAATTTTTCTATATGGATCTCTTCTAAAATTGTTATCCGTTCTCAAAGTGTCGAAGCATGGCAAGCTATATTGGCACGTTGGAGTACATGTACACAGACTTTTGTGACATCATGGGGTGAGATTACTCTACCTTTAGAAGATGTGTACACATTGTTGAGTTTTCCTACTTCCAGGTCGACTAATATCGTCACGACTGAGATCTCAGGGGAGGATGAGGAATTGATGGAAATATTAGAAGCTGATAGACAGGAAGTGAAAGACAATAGTAGACAAGCATCATTTTGTGCATGGATAAAACTTTTTTTTTTTAGCACGAGAGGACTCGATCCGAAGGCCCTCGGTATGGATGCAAGTAGGTGTGTATTCCTTGCTTTGTTTATTTATGCTTGATTGTCACTGGTTTAGTGTGACTTTACTTATAACTTGCAATTCATTTCATGCATGAGTTGGAGACCTTTCATTGCTTGTTGGTTATCCATGTACGCGTTTCTTGGCAGGTTAAGGAAAAGTGTCAGGCCTCGATTTTTTCACTTGGTAATTCGTCCCGTGTGTAGAGAATGAGTTGCCTTAGCACCTTTTTTATTTAGGGTCTTTATATCATCACTTGGACCTTTATAGTGAAACTTCAGTTTAGTCAAATGGCATTATATCATTGTTTCAAATGTAGACTTAGGATTCTTGCACTTGTTTTTCAGTGAACATTACAAAAGATATCTAGGTGTACCCATTACAAAACGTGATCCTATTGAACCTCGAGCTTGGGCTTGGGTTGATAGAAAGCCTTTGTGCTCATTACTTGATATTATAAATGATGCTCGTGAGGTTGACTTTTGCCCTTATAAAAAGGAATTAGAGGGGTATGAGTGGTACACAACGTATTATCTTTCAAGCTCTAAGACCTTAATGAATCTGATAGAATGTGGTGAGCAACTTTCTGATGCTAAAGTAGGATATGTTCTTTGGTGTACACCTCGAGGCTTACCTGCTCTTCATCATTGGCATGACTCTTCTACAAAGTTCTTGGAGCATAAGGTGATGTTGTACTCACCTCATCGAGTTGCACGAGAGTTTGCATTTGATCAAAGTGTACCTTCTATAGTAGTCATTCACACAAATTTTGTGAGGCAGTTAGCCTCGAGAAGTGCCATGAGTTTTACTTTGCTATTAGATAGATGTTTTTTCCACCGATGAATCACTTTGGTGTTACATTGAGTAGATGGCTAACATATTAGACAGGGTATCTTAAAGCATTCAAGAAATATACTTCTTCAATTATAGATGACAGTTTGCCAGAGTCGCTTATCTATAGGTATGAGTTCCACTTTCAGCTTCCTAGATGACAAGAACAATATTCTAGTGAAAGCAATGATTGGGCGAACTATGCCTCTTGCATCAGTCATCAGTCAAATCAAGCATCCTCGCCTTTGTAAGGTATTGGATTTTGTTATTAAGTTGTCTCTTCTCCTTTATTTTTTCATATATCATGAAATCCATTATAACATTTGTTCATCATTGTTTATTTGTAGGACACAACTTTAAAAGGTACATCTTCGGCTCTGATGGAACAACCATCTAAGGGCAAGCACAGTAGTGTCCATGTTGTTACTCAGACCAGAGACAATTATATAGCAAGGTCTGCCCTTCTAATTACACGACCTTTTCCTTGTCGCTATGGCCAAGGAAAAGTGTTACAAACCAAGGATCATGTTGTCACTACTACTGATACAACCGAGGAAGAAGATGATAGTGAGGAGGTTGATTATGAATTGTCCCCCATTAATGATGTTAGTATTGAGGGTAATCCTTCAACAGATGATGTAGAGATTTGTGAAGACCTTTTTGCGGATGAGGAAGACCCTCATCTTGAAGCGAATAACATTTTGATGATGATCTTGATAGAATAGTTGCTCAAGATGATTAGGAGCCTAGAAACATGGAAGATGCTTATGCTCATGCTCATAACAACTCGTTGGTAGACGCTCCACCTCACAACATCATAGTTGATGGTACTACTTCCAATGCTACTTCAATTTCTAATGCACCACCTCCCCTAGTTAGTGGTGAATTACAACAAAGAAGAGCAAACAAGTCTATTGGATTGCGACTCACTTAGATGATACAACTTCATTTCATAGTTATATTGTGCCATCTCACTTAATGGAGTCCTTATAGAGTCTTGCTCTGATAAATAGGGAATTTTGGATTAGCTCTTCTTGGCTAGGAATAGACTTGGCAAACACAATGAAAAAGATGCTTGGTGAAGCTATGCTATTGATGGAGAGGTCTTGGAATTCTTTGTTAGAGATTGAATTAAAGCAACTTGTCCAATGCTTTGAGGGGGCTCATTTGCTACAATTTAAGGTTAATAGTTTATGGCCAATTGCTACCAAGGCTAAGAGGTAGTTAAATTATCATGAAGCCAAGACCCACCATGACAAATTAATGTTAAGGATGCAAGAACTTCAACAAGAGGCTAAGGCAACAAAGGTTGAAATGGAGATCATGCTTGAAGATGGAGACTTAGACTCCATAGTTCACTCAGACATCAGGCATAGTTTAAATTAGCTGATATTTTTGCTTTTGTTTGAGGAAGAATTTTTTATAATACCTTTATGGGGTAAAACATTTTTTGGCTTGATTTTGCATTATTATTGCTTGATATTATTTTTACTTGATTGTTTGCTTATATTAGTGAATAGTAAGGTATCATTCAAGCCATTGGTAACATGTGTACGCAACTAAGTAATAATGCCTTCACTTGGTAGTAATGAATCATGGAGCAATGAATATTTTTATGGTTGTTGTGTCGTGCATCAGAGCAATGCTCTCACTTGCTAGCAACAATTTTGTTGGTCCCACTTTAATAATCAAGAAAGGGGATTGAATTGATTATTATTGAAATAAAAAATTAAGTCTTTAAAGTAAAAATCCCCTTCGTTGTTCAAACAATGAGAACAAGTTAAACAATCAAGTAACTAAAAATAAATTGTAGGAATTTAAAAAGAGAAGGGATAGAAAATCAGACAGCGATGTATAGTGGTTTCGCCTTGTTCGTCAGTCCACTCTTTCAGCTCCAAGCCAGGGACCCCGTTATCCACATGGGTTTGTTCCACTATATCCAATCAAACCAAATTACAAGATAGTATAATTCTCTCTACTCGATTCCCACAGTTTCTTAAGCTAATAATCGATACTATAGAATTTAATCTTGTAATCAAACTAACAAACAAGAAGGCAACTACACGTTCCTTCTTTTTACAAAGAAATAAGATGACTAAAATGTGAAGGATGCAGCAAAGAAATATGTGCAAAGTTTCTATTAAAAATAAGCAGCGAGTAATATTGTGTAGCAACAGCATGCATTTTTTTCTTTTTTGTTAAGCTATATATATATATATATATATATATATCTTATTTTTCTTTCGTAATATTATTAAAGAAGCTCCTTCCTGGTTATCTTGTTTTCAAATTTCAAATAAGTTGTAGATGACCTTGAACATTATATTCTGTTGTGGGTTGTTCCAAAAAATCTCGGATATAATCTTCTGTTCCTTATCTCTTCGATTCAAAATTGATCATTGCCGTAACTTATCTTCTCCACTAGTTCTTGATATATCATTAATAACTCGTCAAAGTATTTCTTTGATTTGGAATTTTAACAAAAATCGATAAGTTCCATGTTGATTTGAATAAGATCCCATAGAAATCGTGATATTCTTCATTCGAAAAAATTTTGAAAATTAAATCTATTCTTCAAAAGATCTGTTGTAAATTGTTTGATAAGATCTCCATAAAAATCTCGAATAGTATTTTTTTTCTCTATCTTGAATTTGACAAATTTGAACATGGTTGAAACTTCTGTATGTTGTTCCGATTTTGATATGATTCACATCTTTATAGAAAGAAGATCCCTTAAAAAAGATGCTTGATATATAAAAACACTTTCCTTAGATAAGTAAGAAATCCCCTTGGATATAAACCAACTTAAGTAGAACATATGAGTATTGTAACACATAGGAAAATAAGATAAAATGAAAATAAATGGGTCATGGTATATATATAAGCTTACTTCAAAACCACAAAACAAATTAAGTTTGGTTAATTTTGTTTTGGGAAAAAATTTTGAAAATTTGGAACTTCTGAAATTTTTTGACAGATGCAACACTGACATTTGGAAAGGGAACGTCGCCAGCATAGAGGCGGCGTAGGTGGTGTACAGTACCAAATTCTTTAATGTCAGAGTTGAACGCCAGTGTGTGTGTGTGTGTTTTTGCCAGTATTGAAGTTGGATCAAAAGTGTTATTGTTTAATGCCGGAGTCGAACACACGCTTATGTTGAGTTAGGTTTTGCCAGCATTTGATGTTCGGAACGACGCAAAGGATTTTATTGCATGTTGAACGCCACCTCCTGGGTGGCATAGAAATTAAATTTGCCATCGTATGTGTAAATTCTATAAATAGATGCATACGTCCGAAGGTTTTTGCACAGAAGTTATTTCATCCTTTTTCCTTCGTGAGAGAGAGAAGTCTGGTTATTCTTTGTATTCTAGTGTGGAATCTTCATCCTAAGGCGAATTTGATCAAAGGTGAGTGATCCTAATCCATCTATAATATGTTTTCTACGGATTTATGCATGATTTCTTAGGGTTTTGTTGTGTTCTTGAAGGAAAAACGTGGAAAGGATTAAGATCTCGAGTTTAATTTGACTCAGTTAGATAAGGAGTGAGTTTTGTGATTTAAACAAGTAAGTATAATGTTCTCATACAAGTTTTATGCGAATTTCATGCAAGTTCTAAGGACTTTGTGGTTGTTTGCATCAAGGAAACCCTAGATTTGGGTGAGATCTGAATTTGGTAAATGTAGATTGGGCTCTTGATGATCTAAATTGATGAGTTATATCTCCTCTATGATGGTGTTAATCAATGTATGATTATATAATCCTTATACGTTCTTTATGTTATGTAAATTAGGGTTTTTGTGAAATATTCTGTGTTTATGGAGTTTTATGCGGTTCATTGTTGTCCATGAGGATATTTGTGGAGTTCGATTGGAGTAGACGGTGCAGATAGCGGAGATTTCTTTTCAGGTTAAGATTTTTAGAGAATTCATGTCTGTAGGATATATTGATAACGTGTTTATATTTGTTGATGTATATATTTTGTTGTAACAGGATATTTGGAGTTTTATGGAATTGTTGTTGGTGTTGATATAGGATTTTGTGGAGTTCGAGTGGTCTTTATTGTTGTTGATATCAGATTTGAGGATTTGAATTGTATTCTTGGAATTGAGAAAGGTATGACCAATCCCTACTTGTTGTTTTTGCTTGTAAGTTTAGTATTGTTTGGCTAGTTGTAGAAACAGAACTTCATAATAAACCTAATTCTATTCGGCTTAATAATTGTTTGCTTTATTGTGCTTGGCTTTGACCAGTAAAAACCTGGTAGACAGTGATACTGGTGAGATACCCTAGTAATCTTGGTGTGAGGTTGTCCCGAGTGGACACGTGCCTTGATATGATTTCAGTAGAACTAGGGAGAAACGGGGATGTTGGGGGAGTACCCACTCATCCATATATGTATATAATTATCTTATTTTCAAAGAGTTGGTTGTTTTTGAAGAGGAATCTTGGTTACTTCGAGTTCAGGACTAGAGTATACATAGTTATGAACTGTGTTGATTTGCAGAATATAAAAAGATAACAAACTGATTGCTTGCATTAGACCTAGTGCATTTGATGTGTGTGTGTGTGTGTGTGTGTGTGTGTGTGTGTGTGTGTGTGTGTGTGTGTGTGTGTGTGTGTGTGTGTGTGTGTTGTGTGTGCATTTGCATTTTCTTTTAAGGATTTGAGTTATTATACTGGGCTTCGTAGCTCACTTTTTAAAATTTCAGGTACAGGTGATGAAGACATTATATATGATCATTCAGGTTATGATCTGATCTTTGATCAGGGGGATGGTGACAGTGGAACTGACTACCTAACTGAAAGTTAGATTTTTATTATTATGTTTTATGAACAATTATTAGATCGTTTGTTGTTGGAAGACTAAGTTGTAAATGAAGGTTTTTCTCTTGTAGACAATTTCTCTTGTTATGTTGGATTGTGGGCTTAATGGATATGCTAACTAGATGTTTGTTTGATTAAACAGGAATGTTATGAAGTTACTGTGTTTTCAATTATAGTTGTATTGAGTATCCTATAAGATATCTTATGTGTGTGTTTACAGGTGATATTTGATAATTTGTGGATATTAGAGCCTTAGCGTGTTCTATTTCAAGAGAGGATACGTAGCAGATTGTAATGCCTTATTTGGGCGTTACAAGTATATTGACCAAATACACTCATTTCCTCAGAGCTAGGTCTTCAAAATAATTATTATAATTGATTTGATGTAAACATGAATCATCTACGGTAAATTCGATTGAAACTATAATGTTGTCAACTGTTGTAGAAACCTTCTGTGTTTTTATTAAAACATTTGTCCTTAAAACACCCTTTTGCGATAACTTATAGATAAGCTGTTAAAATTCTTCCTTGGTTCTTTATGTAGAACTCATGAAAATACTTACGTATGTTTTTCTTAGTCTAGAAAAACTCAAAACTTCCGTATAATTAATTCGTCACCTATCTTGAAACAAATAAACTTTTATAAGAGATTCTATGATAGACTTATATTCATAAATCTGCACACTTAAAAAGTAACTAGTTTACTTTTATTTTGTTATCATCAAAACATTCTTTGAGAGAATAACAGGTTTGATTTAATGCACTATCATGTTATAACTTGTGCGCTTTGAAGAACATAGAGTTCATGTAGTAGCATGTGATGCGGTATAACTTTGCGCGTTAAGATTATTATTACGTTGTGAGAAAGACATCTAAATTTCACAAAGATTGTTAAGGTGGTACTACCCACTACTTAATCATTCCATCAAATACGATGGTCAGTATGATATACTTAGACATGTATTCGTATGCATGCATAATGCCATGTGCTTAGTAAATTTTAGTAATTATAAGCTACATGTTGTAACATGAATGAATGTCATGTGCATAGGAGACAAGGCTCCTATTAAGCAGCATCAACATATAAATATAACGTATGACTAAACTAATTGATGAAAGAGTCATGTGAAAGCAAGCTTTTGTTATTCAAGTGATCATCGTCACTTGATCATGCTATTACATATGAAACTTCTTTACATATTGAAAATTTATAGAGCTATAATAGCATCAGTTTTTGGATTGAGGAGCTTGCAATATCCACTATCATGGACTTCATGTAAACAAAAAGACCCTCCCATTTTGGCATGAACTTTGGCATAGCTATACCTCGGTGCATGTGCTCGGCTGCACGAAGTACAACATTGTCCACTTGAAAGGACCTTTTCCTCATTAACCAGTTGTAGGCTAAACCAAGCTTGTGTTGGTAGTTAATCAAGTTGTTTTTTGCCATATCTCGTCTTTCATTTAAGGCTTCTAAGTCTATCATGTGTAAAGCATCTGGCTCAAGCTCAGCATAAATCGTTATTGGTGCTGAAGGGATCAAAACCTCTATGAACACAATTGCTTCAACACCATACACTAGCGAGAAAGGTGTTGCTTGTGTTGGTCGTCGCTTCGAAGTCTTATAAGTCCAAAGTGCTAGAGGTAGCTTATCATGCCATTCTTTATGGTTATCATGTACCATACAACCGAGCACTTTCAAAAGAGTCATGTTCGTAGCTTTCGCTTAGCCATTGCCCTCAGGGTAATAAGGGGTCGACTTCACATGATCAATGCCATAGGATTTTAACAATTGTCAGACATGTGAATTGATGAAAGGAGTGCCATTGTCTGAATGGATGCGCTTCAGAATCCCAAATCTACATATAATGTTCTTCTTAATGAAGCTTGCAACTATTGGTCTCATTGCCGTTTTTAAAGGAATGGTTTCCACCCACTTAGTAAAACATTCTGTTCTCGCCAGGATCCAAATATAACCTCCAGATAGTGGGTGAATAAGAACAATTAGATCAAATGCCTAAGTATGAAAAGGCAATGGGATTGTTAAATCGCATCTCCACATTCTTGGCAAGAAACACACCACCTAACAAAATTGGAACTGTCTGATTCCATGGTTGGCCAATAGTACCCTATGTCAAGTAGTTGATAATACAACTTCTTTGCACCTTGGTACTCACCGCATTCTCCAGCATTCATCTCAGTTAATATCTATTGTGTTTCAGGAAATGCAATGCATCTGAGAGGCTTTCCCATAAATGAAACATTGTACAAATCATCTTCATGCATTAGTATTTTTTTGCTTTCTTTTTTACTAAAATGGCATCCATACTATTAGTTGGTAGCACATTATTCTTCAAATAGTCAATATACGGACGACACCAATCTCCAACACTTGCCACAAAATTACATTCTTTTGCATCTGGCAATTCAGAGCATTGGGACAATGCATTTGCACCTAAGATGCATCCTTACCCATCGAGGGCCAGTAATACCCTGCACGTTGAATGCAACGGTATAAAGGAGGTCCTTCTTCCCACATCAGATCTCATGATACTTGTCCAATTTAGTCGAGCTTGTTTCACCCAAATGCATCGCGATATAACACCCTCCAGTCCTTTGAAGTACAAGGCATCATTAATGTGAACAAAATTCTTTAAAGTCACAATGAAGGCCGCATTAGGCTGTGCTAGTTGGGTCTTGATGTCAATACGCTAGTCATCCCCTGTTTCCTTATCTTCCTCCAACAATTGCAAGGCTGCAAGGAATGGTTTTCTTAATAACTTTTATGTCTAAACTTTCATCAGAGGAATGCATTGGAACCTTAGATGCTAGCATTACCAATGCATCTACGTAACGGTTCGTAGACCATTTGGTATGTTCAAATCTGATAGATTCAAACTTTCCAATTAGAGCTTTGCACCACAACCCTATAAGGCATAAGTGTTGGCTTCTTGAGAGTATACTCGCTATTGGTATGCTTAATGATCAAATTCAAGTCACCAGGAATACATAAATGAGTTGTTCCAGTTTCTAAAGCAAAGACAATCCAAGTAACAATGCCTCATACTCAGCTTCATTATTAGTGCAATGAAAGTCAAGTTCAAATGCCAAGGTTATCTCCTGGCCATTGGGTGATGTTAATACAACTCCTGCTCCCCAACCTTGACTTCTTGATGAACCATCAAATGGAAGTGACCACTCTCCTTCTGTTTTAATCATGAGTGAGTCTTCATGAAATTCTACTGGTATAGCATCTGTGATCGTATCTTCACCTTCATTTGGAAAATAAGCCAGGAGGTTAGCTAAGCTTGTGACTTAATAGCTTTAGGAGTATGTATTGTAACATCGAACTCTACAGGAAGCAACAACCACTTTGTAATACGCCTAGACAATGCTGGTCGTGACAATAAATACTTCATGGGATCTAATCGAGTGACAAGATTGACTTTGTGTGCCAAGAAGTAGTGACACAACTTTTGAATGGCAAATACTAGTACGAGATAATGCTTTTCGCAAGCTAGGTATTTGACTTCACTTCCTTTAAGCAAATGACTCAAATAGTAGACCGACCGTTCTTAGCCATTTATTTCTTGTGCAAGTAAGGCTCCGATTGATCTGCTAGTAGATCTAATATACAATATCATCGGTACTCCCTTCATAAGCATAGTCATGGTCTGAGAAGAAGTAAGAATTCCCTTAATTCTTTGAATTGCATCCTCGTGCAATTGTTCCCATTCAAATGCAACTCCTTTCTTCATAAGCTGATGTAAAGGATACGATATCTCCGCAAGTATAGGCATGAATCACCTAATATAAGAAACTTTTCCAAGAAAGTTTTCAACTCTTTCAAATTAGTAAGGGAAGGCATAGATAATATAGCTTGTATCTTTGTGGGATCAACATTAGTTCCTTTCCTATGGACCATAAATCCAAGGAATTTTCCTAAAACAACCCCAAAAACACATTTTAGAGGATTCATGCGAAGCTTATACAATCGACATCGTTTGAAAACCTTCCAAAGGTGGATCAAATGGTAAGATGCATGCTTTGATTTTACAAATATGTCATCCATGTAGTCCTTCATGAAATCATGTATCATATCATGGAAAATGGTTGTGATTGCTCTTTTATAGGTAACACCAGCATTCTTGAGCCCAAAAGGCATGACAATATAATAGAAATTCCCAACAGGTGTTCGAAAGGCAATAAGCTCAGCATCCTCAATAGCCATCTTAATCTGATTGTATCCACTAAAACCATCCATGAATGAAAACAGTTCATGTCTAGTAATAATATCCACTAAGGTGTCTATATTTGGTAAAGGAAAATCATCTTTAGGACAAGCCTTGTTCAAATCTCGAAAATCGACACAAACCCTTATTTAACCATTCTTCTTCTTGATAGGTACAACATTTGCAAGCCAAGTAGGGTGCTCGATTGGTTTGATAAAGCCTGCATGAAGCAATTTCTCAATTTCATGCTTAATCTGAACTCCAACCTTAGGACGGAAAACTCATTGTCCTTGCTTAATTGTGCCTGGAGCGATATTTAGTCTATGCACTACAAGACTAGGGTCTAAACCTAGCATCTCATCATATACCTTGTCAAAACCTAGCATCTCATCGTATACCCAAGCAAACACATCTCTATATTCTCTTAACAAATCAGTGAGAGGACTCTTAACATCTTATAACAAACCTTTCCTAACAAAAATTAGCCGCAGTAACTCTCTTGGTTGCGCTAGATCCAATTCCGCAATTTCCTCATTCTATTGCTTTATTTGATCTTGCATTTGATGAGAGGCAAGTTGAATTTCCTAAATCGCTACAGGATCCAAAGAAGAAGAACAAACTTCCTTAGACCTCGAAAACCGTCGCAAGAGATATACTCTCTTCCCATTCTCTCTAACATAACTTTCAACATCATCAATCTGTTTGTTCTTCTTCTTACCGCCACGACATCGATGCATCTTTCTCTTCTTTTGTTGACCCTCCTGAACTTTTGCTCATGTCGATAATGGCACACCTGGAGCTATAGCAATTGTAAACCCCCAAAAGTTTTATGATCATTTAAACTCAAACCCTAATTAGAAGGTTATCTGGAAACCTTAAAGTCAACAAAACCCTAGTTAGACATTATAGTTTAAGTCTGACAATCCCATATTCTTAACCCTGAGTAAGTAAGAGATTAGTATGTAGAATAGGTCATAGTAACATAAGAGAGCTTAAAAATATCAGATTAGTCAAACCGTGATTCGTTTTAAATCCGAACAGATACAATTTTCGAAAAACGTGTCCTAAGGCTCAGAATAGTCAAAATATTCCAGATATACCGTTAGACTCGTAAAAATATAAGGTTTTCAAAAATATCAGTTTTATAATTTTCGACAACTAAAAATATCAGATATCACGTTCCTACTATCAGTACTTTATTAGTCACATCTACTTTACATTACACTATTCATTATTATTTTACATTATCCATCTATCTCTACTTTTTCTATCACCTATTCTTACACTCTACATTCCTATTTTCCTTACTTTTTACCTTTTTCATAACTTTATATTACATCTACCTTACATATTATTACACTTAATTAACAAAAATACAAAAAAATAAAACTCTCCCCTTTCTCTTTTAAAGTGGATGGTGCCCCCCTCTTCTCTCTCACTCATTTTTTTTTCTTTTTTCATTTATTTAAATCACTCAAAATTCACTCCTCGTTTTCCTATAAATACCCCTTTCCTCTTTCATTTCTTTCACACTTCATCTACCCACAAACTCACTACTAAAACTCTCCAAAATTCTCCTCTCAAAACAATCTCCAAATACTCTCTCAAATTCCTCCCAAAGTTCTCTCAAACATCACCACTTTTCTTCACCATCAAATATCTTTAGGTAATAAACCTTCTTTATATTTATTTCACCATGTCATGTAACTTGACATGACCATGGTGTGAGTTTCCTAAACTTATTGTTATGGAAGCTATACTATGTTCATGTATTGTTCTTGTTCATGAAAATCCATTTCTATATTTTTATGTCGTTATTATGTTTTGCACATGTCATTGTTGCTATTATGTTAACTTCTTAACTATATCTAATTAAATATATTTATGCATCTATATATATTCTCTAAAGCATATAAGCTCATTTGTTATTTATTTATTTATTTTTATGCAATACAATTTATTTACTTTCATGCTATTTTAAGACTAATCTTTCTAGTTTTAGACTTATCCTCATCAAGTCAAAACAATTTTCTTTTCATTTCGGGACTAGTCCATTTCTTAGTCCGAGAGCTTTGACTCAAAGCTAAGACTCTCAATACTTGACTTATATTATTTTGCTTATTATTTTGTTGTTATTTTGCTTGTTATTATTCTCATATTCATGCAAAAATAAAGGTTGTTATCTAAACCATCAAGTTTAAACTATACTTTTTACAAAAGAGATTTTTGTCACTAAAGGAGGGTTTTAAAATAAATTTAGAGTTTTAAATTATTAAAAGGGCATCCATTTTTCTTGCCTTAGGAAGAACTCATTATAATTTTGGAAATACCATCATTTTGAAAGGTTTCTTCTAAAAACCATAACTTTAGTAGTAATAGAGTTGTTTTCTAAAATTAAGTAAGATGATTCCTTATTATGAAAATATTTTCCTTAAAAACATAACGTAAAAAAGAAATGTAAGTTTTCAAACCAAGGTTTAAAAAGATCAAAATAGTAGGAAACTAATAAGATAAGTGAGATTAGTGTTAAAAGTTTCAAAAATGAAAACTAGAGAAATTTATTTTTATGGAAAAGTTACCAAGGAAAATAGTAAAATAAACATAAAATACTCTTTAAAAACAAAAGAATCAAAAGCTTCATTTTTAAAGGAATCACAAAAGGATTTCTTGTAAATTATGATATTTCCAAACTTCTAATTAACATTGCTTTTGCTAAATAATTTTATTTGGACAACAAATCCTTGAACATGAATGAAATATGAGCTATACATCTATCAAAAGAAATTTCTCAACTATATGGATAACTAAGTATTTATCAAAACAATTTTTGGATGATTTGATGATTGAATCAATTGCTTTTGGAATGGAAAATTATGTGGTGAATCTGATCGCCACTGTTCAGGAGCTCAAATGACCTAGTTTGATGAAAATAGTTTTAGAAATGGATAGATCTTTTCGAATAGGTAAAAAATGGTATATTATATGCTCAATTCCGAGTTAAAATGACCAAGTTATGGCCATTTTAAGTTGAAATTGTCTTCTACTCGAATTTTGATGTTCTTATGACATAGTTTTGTCAAATTTCAAGAAAGTTATCAAGAAATACTCATTATGAGTATTTTTCTTGACTAGGTGATCCCGAGGAAAAGTATGTATATCCCGATGACTATTTTGACTAGTGGATTGTTCGATCGATTCTTCCATTTGGAAGAAGTATTGCCATGGCAATGTGAGTTTAATTCCTTAACTTGTGTACTTGATACTTGATTGTGCTTGTAGTATAGATGCATTAGAATAAAGGAAAGACAAAATGTTATGTATGTAAAGTTGTATGAAATAATACTAAGAACATCGAGGCTTGAATTGATTGTAAAGAGTTGCTTATCTTAGTATATAATTTGATATGTCCAAAATTCTATGATCACCTTAAAATCGACAATAATGATGCTAAGATACTCCAAATAAATTGATTCATGTATACCACATAGTGATCACATTGCATGGGGTTATTATCCTTAGGTGAAAGGATAATAACATGGTTAAAAGCAATGCCTGGTGGTAATGACCGAAAGAAATGCTTGGCAACAAGGAATTTAAAACAATGCTTGGCGGTAATCCAAAAGCATGGCTCAACATAAGTAGATTTAACATGCTTAACGGTAATGATCGAAAGCATAACTTAACTAAGATGACTCGTTTTGAGATTACTTATCATCACCAAACCCTGAATAGAGGGTATAAATCCATTCAACATGTAGTTCCTGGAAAACTATATGTCTTACTTGCTCATGTGTATGTTGCATTTCATTTGAATGCTTAAATAACTTGTTTGAATTTTACTACTCAAGTATTTACTCATTGAAATAATTCTCACTAAGCCTGTTAGCTTATACCCCTATAAATATCTTTTGCAATTGAGCTATTTGTAGTTGAAGCCACGAGGACCTTGCAGTCAGATATTTCCCTTTTTGGTTAAGGGATCTTAGGTGAAGTTTAGCATTAGTTTAGATGAAAACTTCATAGAAATTTTCTTGTAATAGACTATAGTATTTTTATGGGGGAATGCCCCTAAGGCTTGTAAGACAATTATTATGAATGAATGAATTTTATGATTTCTGTTTCTTAATTTGTTATTGTATCTTCTTAAGCTTCATATTTCAAAGTATGGTCCTTTAAATATTGTAAGAGCATGCCTTACACCTAATATCGAAGCTTATGGGAATGACTAAGGTTATCATACTTAGGCATTAATATTAAGTGTGGTGGACTGTTACGTTTAAGGTACCTTTTGGGGCGTAACAGTAATAGTTGTCTTGCCTTCATCAGTATATTCATTAAAGAAGGTAGATTCAACAAATATGACTCGTCATGCTCAAAAGGATTCTTTTTAGCAAGGATGAATATATCATTTCCATTCCAATGTGCTTTGATGCATTGATGCAATGTTGAAGGCACTAAATTGTGATCATGCAGCTACTTTCTACCTATCAAAAGATAATAAGATACGGTACACCAATCATATGAAAAGTAATAGCACTACGAATAGGCCAAATCTTAAGATCAACATTAACTATTCTAATCATTTTTGTTGTAGTATCACTAAAGCCATTAACAAAAATGGGTTGCTTCACTAAACGATGATGATCAATACCAGCGGCCTCAAATGTAGTCTTAGGCATAATGTTTAGAGAAGAACCAGCATCAATGAACGTCCCGTTAACTGGATAACCATTAAGTGTGCCCTCTATATATAATGGTCGATTGTGATTTGAATTGTCTGCATATATATCTGCATCAGTGAACAAGATTGCATTTTCATATGCTCAAGCCATCCTTTTGAGGGGTTGTGCTGCACTACACTCGACATATTATCCATCGGAAACTTACGCAAGTGCAATTGTTGCTACAAGCCTTGCCTTCTCATCAAAACCAAGCAAATCAAAGAAGTCTCTAAAATTAGAAGTTTTCAAAAGTGCCGTAGCAATGGGAGCACAATAATTTTCTTCAACTAAATGTTGCTTTCCTTTCATCTTACTTGCTTCAGCGGGTAGTGCATCGTTGGCTTCTACGGTAGTAGGATCGTGAATAACGACATTGATAGCACCATGCTGATTGTTATGAGCTGGAAGTGGATTATTCCTGACTTCGTTATTCGTAATAACGAGCTCTCTATTCTGAACTCTTTCATTGAAGATCCTCTTCAAAATAAAACAACCCATAGTGGGATGCCCCATGATTCTGTGAAACCTACAAAATTTAGGACCATTCTTCTCCTCCTGAGTTGGTAAACGCTCCACTCTTGAGAGCTTGAGATTTTCATCTCTCAACCACTGATCTAGCATAATATGCACCTTTCCCATTGAGCAAAGATATGTTAGTGTTTGCTTTGTTTTCTCACGTTCAGACTTTTCAACTCTTGGTTTTTTCCCATGTTTGGAATCCTTACTTTGAGTTGCATTCACGGACGATCCTTTTTTGTTAAACTTCACATTTCCTCCTCTTTATTGCATAACACAATTATTAATTCTTTGTGCATTCTCAAGCAAAGTGGAGAATGAGGTTAATGAAAGATTTTCCAGATGCACAGCATACTCAGTAAACATACCATGGATGCAAATTTTCACTAACTCTCTTTCATCTCATATATGTTTAATGTCCAGTGAACGCTCTTTGAAGCGCTCACTATAATCCATCAAGTCTCCCTTAGGCTTCTAACGAATCCATCTCATATTAGTCAATGTCACTCGTTCTTATGTCGAGAAGAACTTTTCTAAAAACATTTTGCACATTGTTGCCCAAGAATCTACTAATCCAAAGGGAAGATTAACATACCAAGTGTGCACTGTCTTTGTGAGGGACTTAGAAAATTCTTTCAACTTCAAATCATCATCAAACCCATAAACCTCTACTATTTCGATAAACTTGAGCAAATGTTGTAAGCCCCTAGATTTTTCGATAATATTAGCAAACCTTAAGAACCGGAAGTTGAAATGAAACCCTAAAGTTAACCTAGTTATACGATTAGTCTAGTGGATCTAGATCCGGCACTCCCGTGTTCTTAAACCCTAGAAAACGAAATTAAAATAATTGTGGAAAATGGTTCGTAATAATATAGGAAAGCCTAAAAATATCATATTCGAATTTTTCTAGTGTCTTTCGGATCCGATCGGGATCAGTTTTCGAAAACCGTGCCCCGGAGCACCGGATAGAAAAAATATTCGACAACACCAATAGACTCGTAAAAATATAAGGTTTTCAAAAATATCAGTTTTAGAATTTTTTGGCAACTAAAAATAACAGATATAGGCTTTTTACGCGTATTTTCTTTACTACCAGTATTTTAATTGTCTAGTCTACTATTCATAGTACTTTTTTACTATTCATTACTATTCACCTATCTCTACTTTTTCTTACACTATATTCTTACACTCTACCATACCTATATCTTACAATTTACCTTCCCCATACAACTTTAATCACATCACACTTTACACATTACTTCTTTTATTACAAAACAAACAAAACAAATCAATTTCCCCCCCTATACAAGCAAAACCGGCGCCTCTCTTCCCCCCATGCATCACAATTTATTTTCTTTTTCATTTTATTTAATTACATCTAATTTCCACTCCAAAAATCTATAAATACCCCCTTCCTCTTCCATTCTTTCACACAACAAAAATTCATACTAAAACTCTCCCAAAATCACTCCACAAAATTCCTCTCCCAACATCTCTCTCAAGTTCTCTCTTTTCCTTAGAAAATCCATTCCCACATAATACTACAACCCATTCTTTTCTTCTTCAACCACCACATAAACTTTAGGTAAAAGTTTCTCATATTCTCTCATCATGTTCATATAACTTAACATGAGTTTAGTGTATGTTTCTTAGACTCATTGAGTTAAAGAAATAACAATTTATTCATGTTTTGTTTTTGTTCATGTTCTTATTTTCTTTATGTTACTATTATGTTGATATTGTTATTATTTGTATTATCTATATATATATATATATATGTTTATTTAGAGCATATAAGCTCACTTGTTATTTATTTATTTTCAAGTCTTGCAATTTATTTATTTACTTGTTTTATGCAATATTAAGACTAGTTTTTCTAGTCTTAGACTTGTCCATATCAAGTCAAAACAATTTTATTTCTTTGCTTTTCTTTTCTTTGAGGACTAGTCCATTCTTAGTCCCGTGATACCTTGATGAAGCTAAGGTTCCCAATACTTGACTTTACTTTTATGCTCTTACTTCATTTATGTTGTTTTTATATTTCTCATAGTCAAAAACTCTCATTCATACATGAATATGTTGTTATTGTCTCAATCATAATAGAAATGAGTTTTCTTAAAATAAGAATAAGAACTCTTTTTAAATATAAATTTTGTCACATAAGAAGTTATTTTCCTTAAAGGTTTGAAATTTATCGTAAACAAATATCCTTCTAAAGATAGTAACAATATATGGTTTTACCAAGAAATACATAAAGTAAAGTTAATAGAAATTCTCTTTTCAAAATAAGAAAGTTTCTTTAGATTTAAACAAAGGATTTCTTAGATTCAATTGTCAAAGTTTTCCACCAACACTAAAGTCTAAGATAAGTTTTTCAAAAATAACTTATAGGATGATTTCTTTTAAAAGTGGAACTAACCATAAAGTATTTAGAAAGACTTTGTTTTCCAAAAACGCTAGAAATAAATTTATGGAAATCTTGAAAGATTAAAATAACTTTTTTTGAAGGAATGGAGTTAAAAGGAGGAAATACTCAATTATGATAACTTAGGAAATTTTTCAAAAATAAAATTCTTTTCAAGCCTTAAGCTTATCTCACTTTCAAGACATTTGTTTTACAAAACCATTGTTGAGACAACACCAAATTCATGCATATAGTATGAGATTATACATATATGTATATACATATATTCAAGGGATTTTTCAATCATACTATATATCTATATTTTTGTACAAAAGCCCTTGAGTGAAGTAAAATTTGAAAACTCTAGTTGTAAAGTTTGGAAAAATTCGTATCAAATCAGTACGCTACTATTCCAAGACCCAAATAACTTCTTTTGATGAAAATAACCTTAGAAATAGATAGATCTTTTCGAGTAGGTAGAAATCGGTATATAATATGCGGAATTCCGAGTTAAAATGAGCAAGTTATGGCAATTTTAAGTTAGAATTTCCATTCCATACGATTTTTACAAATTCTTTAAGATAGAAGTATAGAACTTGAATAGATCTTGGATGAAATACTCATGTTGGGTATTTCTTTTGTTTAGGTGTCGAGGATCACGATCTTGTCTTCCCCGAGGATTACTTCGACTCCTAGATCGCTATGGACGAGTGAGTTTCCTTTACGCTTATGTATTCGCGCATGTGCTTGTAGAATAGAGCACTAGATGTAGGAAAAGATAAAATTGATATGCATGTGGGATATTATGGGAATTATGTATGTGATTCATTGTGTGCGATCAATGAACGATAAGTATATCGGAACCCGATTTGTGATTGATATAAATGTTTCCATGTATGTATTGTTATGTGTGAAATATTGTTTGATCGCTTTAAATGATTTAATGCCATATTGAAATCCCCATATAATAAATTGCTCATGCATATCACTTAGAATATCATTTCGAAGTTTTGCTACTACTCCTCAGCGTGGGACCGGAAAGGTAATCTGCCTAGCTACATCTTGAGGGTTAGGATGTACGGGGAATACGGCCTCAAGGTGTAGCCGAGCCGGATCGATCGCTTTGGGCATGGAAAGCCCGGGGACTAGTAGTACGGTTCATTGGAACCCCAAGACGCGCGCAAACTTGAGGAGGTTGTTCGGGACCTAGTTCAAAGCATTCCCTAACCACCGATGGAGGGGTAAATCCATCAAACATACGAAACCAGATAGTCGTATGTAATGTTTGATCATATGGTTGTTGCATTCATATGCTTGATTAATAAACTTGTTTGGTTGTTGTTATGAGTACTATTGCGTAAGGAATATCTCACTAAGCTAGTCATGCTTATACTCCTATAGACCTTTGATATTGCAGGATTATCTTTTGCACCCGAGACCACCTTGATTTCCCTGGTAGAATCCTTATTTTTGAGAAGTTTTTGGAGGCAATCTATTTTGAAGTTATAGAGTAGATTTCTTCTAAAATCTTCTAGCGTTAGTTATGTTATATTTAGAACCATGTTATCATGAATTATCGGGGGAATGCTCCTTAGAAGTTGTAAGACTTTTATTTCAATGATATATATTGAGTGTTATTTTGCATGTTCCGCTGCCAATGTCTTAAAATGCATTACTCCACCGGTCTCCCTTTGTTGTGAATGTACGCCTTATACCGATATGGAAGCTTTTGAGTGACTGAGGTAGTCATTCTTGAGTTTTAATATTGCGTACGGCGGGCTGTCACGTTTAGGGTACCCGCTGGGGCGTGACAAATGTTCCTTGGCACTTCTTTTCTTACCATTGAATAACATGAATTTAGGACTCACATAGTCCTGAGAGTATGGCTTAGTAACAATACATTAGTTATATAGGAGCTTGAGATCTAATACTCCTACATCAGACGTAACTTGTATTTCCCTCTTAGGTACATGTCTAAATCTTCTTTCGTAACAAATGTACCTTTAGGAGTTAAAGTAGTAGCTTCAGCTGGTGTAGCTGGAGTAGCTGTTTAGAGCAGAGTTGCATTGGGTTGAACAGTAGGTCCACCAATGAAAATTTCTAGTGCAGCCTATAAGGATGAGGATCCTCCGAGTTGAGCATGTAGTGTAAGCTGGGAGGCTAAGGGTGCTCTAAGTTAAATTCCTATGTTCACTACATGAGATACAAGCAATTGTGTAACTAGAAGCTCCAACGGAGAGGCTTGCTCAACAACTCTAATAGGAACTGGTTCAGATGCTGGAAGAGGATTAGCAGGTTGAGGTACTTGAGGAGCTTAATGTGCCTGAGAAACACGTTGCTGCGTAGTAATAGCAAGGGTTGGCAAAGTCGTACCCTATTGCATGGCAGTAATAACAACTATACTAATAAGGTATTGAGCAAACATCATCATGAATTATTGGAATTGTCTTGTAGACTCTTGCATTAATTGATTGACTTGCAAGGTATTTTCTTGCACAACACGCAAGATCGCAGCATTATCAATTTGAGTATCAGCAGGTTAGTTAACATCCTTAAGTGCTGGCATGTCATGCCCAGCAACTTCAGGATTGGCATCGGGTTCTTGAGTCGTACCCTTAGTGGGGTCAGTAGGTCTCTTTCTTGGAGGTGCCATATTTCTTTACCCCCAGTAGAGTCACTAAGAATGTGTGGGTATCATTCCGGATGCAACGATCACGTACGTATCACGTGACAATCGCTACACATGACCTAGGGAAACAACATGCACTAGGATGATCAAGAGAGGATCATGCAGGGAGGAGGAGTAGGCAATCCCAATAGGTTATAATACACGTGTGACAGGGGGAGCTAGGAAGCATCAACCTCACTAAGTATCGTAAGATCATGTGCGTTCTTGAGTAAATCAAGTAATTGATTCACTAGAACAGAAATCCGGTAGTACTGCGACATTTGTCCAAGATTTCCAATCATTTAAATGAGATGAGGACTAAGAGTATTTATAGAGATCTAGCCATCAATATCGTCCGTCAAATGAGACGGGCGACTAACTGTTAGAATGAGTCCCTCTCATGATGAGTATGGATGTGGGTTCTCTTATGAACTCAGGTCATTTGATGCCTTCAATTGTAATGTGTGTGAGCTAATTAGAGAAAGGTTGGAGTTGGGTATGCCAATTCCAATGGGCATTACTCCAAAACTTTAATGCCAATACTCCCGTGATCATCCCAAAACAATTGAATCCATACATCTATAGATATTATATTTTTGTTTTTTTGAAAGTTTGATATTTGTATTGTAAGGTTTCGAGGGACTACTTCTAATGACTTTAGATGTATAATTTCATTAGATACGATGGATTGTAATATTTAAATAACGATTTCTTAAATCTAAAATTGGTTAGAAACTTACTTAGTTGATGGTAGCTACTGTTAACACTTTAAACCCTATTTGGGGCGTGACATGATTATTCATCTCCTATAGGGTCAATCCCTTTTTCTTATGTTTAAGATGGGTTTTGTAGTCACTCCAAGAAGGTGGGAATTTTTTTAGCAATACATTTGCCTGCTGGATCTCGCATATCTTCATTCCTTCACTAGGAACATTGGTCACCAAGTTTTCATACCTGTGAACTTTGTAAAACCCTAAAATTTAATTAAGGCATTACCGCCACGTATAATACTTCATATATTAAATGCTCAGGCTTCCTAAAATGATATGTTTATTTTGAACATTTGCTATTCGCTTTTTAAATTATGAAATCATTAAATTAAATTCTAAAAACCACTGGATTTATGATTCAAAAAATAAACTTTACATAAACATTTTATTATCTACTCTCATGAGTAGACTAACATCCACCAAAAAAAAAAAACCATCATATATCTTATACCTTTTTTATGATGATATAAAAAGCTTCAAAAAACTTCTTTTACAAAACATGGGCTTCAATAAGCCCCTTAAAAGAATATTATAACTTAAAATATAAATGCAGTACTTAAAACAAAAAAAAACAAATATAAATAAAATCCACAGCCCTAACCCACTTCACTCTTCAATAAACTCTTCTCGATATGCTGCCCGAAATCTAAGACAAACACCATTACCAACATCAACGACTCATCAACAACAACAACTTCATCATCATCATCCAATCATCAATTATCAACTTCAATCATACATATAATACCTAGAAAAAGAACAATAGTAACAATAATTAGCCAAAACTCAGTATCTAATAACACAGACAGATGCGGAATGAGACACAAGCTTAGCTAAATGCAATACAATAACTAGCAAGTTATTATCTTTCATTTAAAGTAAATCAAACATTATGGGAGAACTCATACTCTAGAATAAGCCACTAGGAATCTGGGGGTTCTCAGTAACCACATGAAGCTCAGCAGATTGATAAAGGTTGCTTGATTACCTATATCTCTTAGATAATATAACCGAAAAAGAATAGAAGCCTCATTTAGGGTTTACAGCCGTTACACGTACTCTACTCATCTTAGTCCATAATATAAAAGGGTTTAACCGGTCTTATAAACTTGAACCCTAATATATTACTTCTCACCGACTAAGATAGATATTACATAGATACCGTTTGCCCCATCGACTACCCACCGAGCCACCCACAAATGTCATTACATCATGACGGGGGTGACCTAAGCACCTAAACTAACGTGTTTGCTCGAACAAGGTTGCCGCTCCTCAGATTGGATTTAATGACACATGCATAAAACAAAACTCAATACTTAAGCCTTCTTTAAGTTCTTAATCCATTTTAGAATGCCTTTCCTAACAATTATCACATAAGTTAATACGTACCTTACATCTGAAATCCAAACAGAGATTGAGGGTAGATCATAATCCATTTCCGAAGATAAACCAAGTATCCATATATTTGCTCAATAATAAACTCATATAAGAATTTAGTTTAATTATCCATTTATATCAAACTCATTTTATAATCCTATTTGATCATATATTAATTAGAAACCCCACTATGGTTGCGAAGATCACCCTACTAAAATACGGCAGTTCTCCTTTATCTGTCAAAATATTTCTTTTCACTTTGATTATGGTCTCTTATTATAAAAACATCATCATGTCATTCATATTCACAAACATCTATTTTCAAATCAAACAAACATTTGAAACAGTATATTCACCATGTTATACTAAGGTTATTCTAAGATATTAATCTAATCCAATTATTAGCTACTAACCCATTTTAACTTAACTTAGTCAAGATTGACTAGATTTAATCATTTAGTTCATTCACTAAGCCAAGATGATTAAACTTAATTAATCTAATTTTTTAAGTTTATTGAAGTTAATTAAGCCAAGTTGAGCTTAGATTATTAACTAGGTTCGTTTTTATATCTAACTCTATATTTAATCAAATTATTTATTAAGTTTTAAATTTCACTAAACTGATTCATAATTATATCATTCAACAAACATAACACATTAACTATCATTTATCTATTTCATTTTAACCCTAAGAGATTCATTTTATACTTAACTACATATACTTAACTAGTAAAACAAGTTTTCAACTTTATTTGGAAAATATAGTAGCTGAAAACAAATGAAATTTAAGCCTTGATACGTTTAGAATTTGCAAAAACTTAAAACATGAAAGTTGTAGATCTCTTTTTAAGCTTTCCATAGCATTTTGAATCACCTCAATCTGAGTTTAGATGAAAAAGTAATGATTAAATTACAAAAACACTGTCATGCTGCTTGGGGGCTTATCATGCATATGACGGAGGAATAATGCATGATCAAAGGCCATCATGTCCATAATGAAGGAAAAATGCATGATCAGAGGCCATCACACCCTTGATCACACTCTTGATGACTTGTCTATCAAATTTTTCAATGATCTGAGACCATCATGGGATCCATCACGCCCGTGATGAGTGCCTTGGGTTCTAATTTTACGTTTTTGCTTGTTCTTTTCTTCAAAATTCCACTCCTAAACTAGAACAACTTCATTCTAAACATCATATAAACAACATATAAACTAATTTTCATTACTTTTAACACTTCTATACTCATCAAACGTCTCCTAACCGCTTCATCAAATCTCATATTTACTCTTCATCATCTTCTTCACAACCTCATCTCCATTCATGCATAAACATATCCAAGTTTTTAAAATATATGTTTCCATATCTTCAATCTATAAACTTAATCACAACTCTGCATAATTCTAGTTCTAATTCATCACATATATACACATACAACAATTAAAACAACATAAAACTATTATACTTATCTTTTTGGCATGAACGTGCAACTTGATCTCCTTTTCTTGTTGTTGAAGCTTATTCTAACTTGATTATCCACTTCTTATCCTCTTTTCTAACTTTAATTCCTTGTCTAGCCTTCTTGAATTTGAGATTTAAAGTTCAATTTTGAAAGAAGAAGAGAGAAAAAAGAGAAGAAGAAAGAGAGAGATAGAAAGAAATGGAAAAGAGAAGAAAAAGAAGAGAAAAGATAAGGGAAAAGAGGCAAGGAAGACAAAGGAAAAAGGACAAATATAAATATATTTTCAAAATAGGGTATTGGATTTAAATATTTCCTGTAATTATATTAAATATCAAAACTAATTAGAAAATTATTTGAAAATCTATTTAATAGAAATAAATATCTTGGTTTAGAAATATAATTTAGAAACTCAGTTTACAAGAAACTAATATTTAAATTGAGTTTGAGTTGTAAACTGATATTTTTAGATGGGTAAATGAAATAAAAATTCACATGGTAACCAAAATTAAATTTAAAGGTTTATAAGTTTGCAAAACATAAAATTTGAAATTTTAGGAATTTAGAGATTTAAATTTTAAGAAAGGAGATTATATTTGAAAAATTAGAAGAATAAAATTCAATTTGTAAAAATAGTTATATAAAACAATTTAAACAATTAGAGAATGGATAATCTAAGTCTCGATTTCAAATTAACCTATTTACTAATTTAATTATATCAAATTATCTAATCATTTCCTATTATTTACTAATTTGATATAATTAAACTGTCTAAACTATGTTCACATTAACTATTTATTGTATTATTAAATTAAACCATTCTAATTTAACTAAGTGAGGGTTTAGAATATTTCGAACTTACTCATGATTGGCCTGTCATCAATCATATGAAATTGCAACCATTTTCCAACAAAGTATTTCATATTCTCGCATCATCAGCCTCATATCTTGTTTCCAAGGTATCCTAAATAACCATAGCAAACTTGTGATTGACAAATAAATCAAACCAATGAGTTGTTCATATGGTTTAGTAAATGTCCTCTCATTGTTTTATTGTCTTTTTAAAATTTTTTGTGAAAGTCATCATGAGTGGTTTTAGCATTTTTAGTGAGAGACATGGTCAAAGGAGTAGAAGTTGTCTCGATGGTTGTAGCTTCAAGAGGAAAATTAGTAAAAAGGACGTAGTTAACTTCTAATTGCTAAAAAAATATTAGTAATTTTTTAGATCAATGTTTATAATTAGTTCCATCAAGAGGTTCAAGTTTAAATAGATCAAGTAAAGTCATGTTCAAAGAAACAACCATAATAATAAAAAAATATTCGTTTTTCAAATTGTTAGAATATAATATGTGATAGGTAAGACAAACTTATCACTCTAATGAAACTGTATCATGGATGGTTCACTACTCTAAAAGCAAATTTCGACACGATCTTGGTGCAATCGATTACATCATTCGCTCCTTAAGGTTAACACAGCTAGCTCCTGACAAGTGCACCCACGATAGAAACTTGGAATAATTAGAAGTAAAATTGCCCATAAAAGAAGAGTATTTGTAGTTTTTCAAAAATATGTGAACTTGTATTTTTTGTAAAAACCCTAAATAAATTTATTTGAAAACTACTAACCCATGAAATTCAAAATTTCTGCTACAAAATAATAATAATGATAATTAAAGGTAATTGGTTACAAATTTAAATTTAAAATAATCTTTCTATTGCAGAAATTATATACTAAATGGTTAGAAAATAAAATTTGCTGTTAAGAAATTGTAATTGCGACGGAATTTGAAATGGCATAGTTGCCCAATAATTTTTTTTTTTCATTTCTTTTTCATTTTTGTTAATCACAAACCTATACAATTGCTTTCATTTATTTCCTTATTACAAGGCCATATCCTATACATGGACATTTCCCATGTACTTGGGACGTTAAAACTTTGATTACTGCACAAATATCAACACAACAAGCACTAAATACTAGGCTAATTTGGTCGTTCCATGCGGCATCACTCATCACACTGAGAAATTGACACGTGTGCGTGTGGCTAATCAATATGATATATGAATGACCAAAACCAGTTCCTATTTCTTTTCCACACTTTGGTGGGTGGCACAAGATTAAGAGAGAAAGGGTACAATATGATTATTGCACAAAAAAAAAAAAAAAAAACAGTACGAATATGTGTGGAAAAATTATAAAATGTGTTGTTATTAAAAGAGAGAAATTATTAAAAACAAAATATAATAAGAAATTATAAGTGTATTGATTAAAAATAATAAGGAAAAAAAGATATGAAAAAAATTAATAGAATGCAAAATTAAATAGGTTTTCCCATTTTTACTCCTCTAACTCTATAATTTTGGAAAGTAAACAAAATAGGGCTAAATAAATTGTCTTCTTTATAATTTTTTTTTTTATTTCATTTCCACTTTTAATCAAAGATATGATTTAACCTTTTCCCTTTCATTTCTTCTCCATTCTCCTTCCCTTGTCTCAAAGTGAGTGTAACTTTCGAATCTTTTAGTATTCATCCAATTCTTCTTTTTTCGGCTATATTAGTTCAATCGTATACTCCTAATGAATATTTATCATACAACAATCTTATTTCTTTAAATAGTTTTATATTAAGTGTCCAAGCAATTCTGAGATTTGCTTAAAAGTATTAGAGAAATACATGTCACATATATGTGCTAAAAAAAAGATTTTGAAATTATATAATATGTAATATGTGTTCCATAAAAAAAGTTGGCTAACAGAATAATCCATATTATATTAGGGAGAGTGCAAGTCTTAAATAAAGAGGAATTCAACAAATTGATTGTTTTTCTATATAAATCGTTCATACAATTCTCATATTTCCACTTTTCTAACCTCTCATTAAGTATATCAACAATTTTCTCTCTTAAAAATGTGAATATCAACAGTAGACCAAGATCTTAGTTCCCCCCAAGCCTGAACCCATTGTCTAATCTTGTTTATCAAATTAACTCAACTAAACCCGTTTACTATCTTAAAGCCCTTCTTTCAACTTTGCTCCCCCTCAAGCATAAACCTTAAGGTCTTTTCTTACTTGTCAAGTTGATTCCACTAAATCCACTTACCACTACAAAGCTTTTCTTTTTGCTTTGATACTACTTGTTTGGAAGAGAACTATAAATTTTACCAATTGATCTTATGACGAACACACTAATGTGTTTTACACTAAACATAACAAAGAAAAAAATAATTGTAAGGTATTAAATTAATAAATATTTTCTCTTATAAATTCTTCTCATAATCCAGCCATTTCTTATATAGGATTTTTTTTTTAACCTCACACTTGTATCTTAATAGTTTATAAATTTTTATACTTTCAAAGCATTTGTTTAAATTGAATCTCAAACTATTATAAATATTATAGAGTTAAATAAAATATTTCGACCTAGCAACACAACAAGATACAAGGAATTATGTAAGTATACAAAGTTAATTTCACTAGTAGTATCTAAAATTTTTACTTATAACAGAATTGTATTTAAAAATATTTTATCCTACAAAAAATACCTAAAATTTTTAAAGTTTGCACTCTCACCTATTTAACATATTTATCTTCTCTCTCCTTTTTCTATTGAGTTTCCTCTCTCTCTCTCTCTCTCTCTCTCTCTCTCTTTACTACTTCTTATTCTTCTCTCTCTGCTAGTGCTACTCTTCTTTTTCTTCTTTACTCTCTCCCTCTCAATCATGGTCTCAACTTTTTCCATCTATTTTTAATATTCATGCTCCAACAAACCAAATCCATGAAATAAATTTAATGTTAAAACTTTACATCTTATGATCACTAAAACCTAGTTTTCGATTTGTCTAAAATAATCAAATTTTAAGCTTCAAAAGCTAAAATCAAAATTTTCCTTAAACTCTGTTATGTGAGAGAGAGAGATCCACACTAGCTTATTGTTGAAGAAAGGACTGATTTTGACCACAGGTACAATTAGTGCAAATTTTAAAAAGTTTGGGTATTTCCGTGGAGCAAATCTTTTTTAGATATAACTCTATTATAAGCAAAAAGTTCAAGTATCATTAGTCACATTAACTGTACAACCCACTTACTTTGAGGTAGTAGAGAAGGAATAAAATAGTTGTTCCTAAGAATCAGCCTATTAGCTCGTTTACTTGCACAAATGAACGAGGTGATGCTATTGCCGAATCTTTCTATTTCCCCTGTAGAGGGAATTAAAAAAAAAAAAAACCACCTACCATAAGTTTTTTTTTTTTTTTATTACCTCTCTATTCTCTCTCTTATGGTAATAAATATTTGAATGATGTTAGTATTTTATCCTTACTAATTTTATTCATTAACAAAAAGATCCATGACAATACACAAAACCCTCGTTTTTGTTTTCATTCAAACAAGTCATTTTTTTTGTCTTTTGATCTTCTTCATCTTACTTAGTAATATATGTTTTATGTTTCATAATATATATATATATGAGTTATATGTCATACATATATATATTAGATAAGTAAATTATATATAATGTATTTATATCATATATCAGTTATACATATGAGTTACATAAAAAAAAAATACAAATACATGATCTAAAGATTATAAATATAAAAGATATGAATTATACATGTTATATATATGTATATATATGAAAAATAAAGTGCATTGATAAAATATATAAATTGTATATAAGTTATAAGTGATATACATAAGTTATATTGTATAAGCTAAATACTAGATATATGTTATAATTCATAACTTGTATATACAATCTATAAAAGTTATATATATTAAGCTATATTACATGTAGACAAGGTATAAGTAATGTTATATATATATAATTTATGTGAACATATATATAATGTATTTATATAATATATCAGTATATGTGATTTACATAAAAAAAATATATAGATACATGATCTAAAGATTATAAATATAGAAGATAAGAATTATATATGTTATATATATTATATATATATATATGAAAATAAAGTGCATTGATAAAATATATAAATTGTATGCATAAGTTATACACATAGGTTATATTTATAAGCTAAATAATAGATACAAATTATAATTCATAACTTGTATATATAATCTGTAAAAGCTATATATATTAAGCTATATTAAATATAGATAAGTTATATGTAATACATTATATATATAATTTATATTAACATATATATAATATATCACCTATATATATGAGTTACATAAAAAAATATAGATACATGATATAAATATTATAAATAATAAAATATGAATTATATATGTTATATATATAGGAAAAAATAAAGTGCATTGATAAACTATATAAGTTATAAGTTATACACATAGGTTATATTTTATAAGTTAAATAGTAGGCATAAGTTATAATTCATAACTTATATATAAAAGTTATATATATACTAAGCCATATTACATTTATATAAGTTATAAGTAATATTATATATAAAATTTATATTAACATATAAATTATGAGTTACATATATTACTCAGTCTAAAAAATATAAATAAATATTTAGAGATTATGAATATATTAGCTATGTATTATATATGTTTATATATGATAAATAAATATTGTATTGATTAAAACACGTAGGTTGTATATAAGTTATAAGTTATACATGTGAGTTGTATTTTATAAGTTAGATTATATATATGAATATTTATAAGTTATAAGTTATATATGTTTAATGTTATATAAGTTACAATTTATATATTAGCTATATTGCTTGAGTTATAAATAATAGTTTATATATATGCATTATAAGTGATAAGTTATATATATATATATATATATAAGTTATATGAAATATCGGTCATATATATAAGTTATAAATATGTATAAAAATATAAATATATAATCTAGAGATTTTAAATATAAATACTATGTATTATATATGTAATATATCTAACAAGTAAATAGAATATTGAAAAAATATATATAAGTTATATATACTGAAATAACCATGAAATTTCCCTATCAAATTTTTATGTATGTTATAGAATTTAAACATGCTTTTGATATGTATTGAATATGATTTGTGTTCATGATGAATTATGTGTTTTATTTTTGTGTTAAATATTCAAATACTCTGGAATTTATTAAATGTTTAGTTCATAAAATTTAAATTTCATTAGCATGTAATAATTATTTTTGGAATGCATTAAAATGAGTAAATAGATCTATGCACATAAGCCCCATCATAACCTAATTCTTTTACCTTAAAGGGAGCTTAAACCCCTCATTAATTAACCTAAAGACAAGTTCATTAATTAGCCATTGATAAGCCATTAATTTCCCTTAATCTCTTATGCCTCAAAAGTCAAACCTTAAGATAATATCAACTTTAATATTGCAAAATTCGTGCACAAATTTCAGACTTCCAAAACAAGCTTTCAAAAGTTTCAAAACTCCATTTTCTTCTTCTCCAAAGCTCCATCATTGATCTATTTAGATAAGCCTCTCATTTTCTAAATTTTCCACCATCAAAAGCATGCTAGAGGATCACAAAATCAAGGTCTAAAGTTCTATTGATAAGTATGTGTCTCATGTCTTCAAAATGTGCAAGTTTATTGTTGTTTTTTTTTTTTTAGCAATAGACTTTAAGTTTAAATTGTGTTTGATGACTTATATACCTTGTTGGTTGTATGAGGAGTGTTATGTTGCTATAAGAGTTAGTGGTATATGTAATATAAGGGATCAGAAGTATTGAAAAATGCATATGGTTGATGACTAAGGGTTGGGTGTAGTAAGTTGGGGGTTGAAGTGTGATTTGTGAATGATGATTTGTGGTGAAGAATTTGATGTTGTAAGTTGGAGTTTATGTTGTTTGAATAATGTAATGATCATATAATAAGCTTTAGAAAATTTGGATTAAGTTTGGGAATTTTTGGAAAAATGAACAAGTTGTAATAAAACAGGGAAAAATAAAAACCATTTTCGTATAGGTTAGATTTTGAACATACGCCGGCATCTGGGGTTTTTACGCCGCCGGCCTAGAGGCGGTGTTGAAAGCCCACAGAATCAAATTTCTTAAGGCTGACCAAACGCCGCCGGCTTTCGCTAGAAAAGTCAGCCGGCGTTCATCCTTTTATATTGTACGCTGGCCGCTGCGAATCAAGGCCGCCGGCGTATGTATCAAAGCTGCCCGTGTATCTGGGTAAGCGAATGGCTTAGATCTCTCTGGACGTTTTGAAAAATTTTGGGTTTTGGATTCTACGCCGGTTCAAGGCCGCCGGCTTAGAATGAAGGCAGTCGGCGTACTCTTAAGCGCTACCAGCGTTGGCAGTGTTAATTTTCATAGTATTAAATACCGGCTCAAAGCCGCCAGCTTTGCCTGCCGGCGTATCCCCTGCGCTTTTGAAATTTTAAAACTTTCTTTAAAATTTTCAAAGTTTGATATATGATCAATTACGTATTTGTTAAGCGATCTAGGATATAATAGAATGCTTAAATGCTTTATTATGACTTTGTATTAATTTACTTGGATTTCTTTGATTTATTATATTTTCAATTAGTTAATTAGTGTTTGAACTAAGTGTGAGTTTGTAATTACTTCTTTTACAGTGAGTGATCCCCTTTCAGTTATTTCCATTGATTTTCGAGCTAGTACAGGTACGCAGTGACTTGCTTGTATGCTTGTTAGGATAGGTGTTAAGACGGAATATACTCAATTTTTATTGAGTAAAATATGTTAATTCTATTATTAATTTTATAGAAATCCAAAGAATTGATACTTAATCGAGTTTAATGTCGTGTTTCAGGTTTTATAAAGTAAATGGAACGGTTTGGCGAAATTGGGCATGAGTTTGTAACAAGCTTCATGGATCAAATCACTTTCAATAGAATGCACAAGTACTCACAATTTCATTCCAAACTCGGGATGATTTGCTATCATTACTATTAGTTTTCTCATGAACTATAGCAATAGCAAACACATTTGGAGGATATACAAGATTCGAAACTCGTCCAGAACACCCAAAGCTGCTAGCCATCATGGAATCGCCGCCGGCTAACATTCATGGCCGGCACTGGGAGAATCATGGCCGCCGGCTATGGAGCCGGCCATCAAGAGTGCACCATTTGTTTCGCGAATAATAGCTGCCAGCCTTGTTGCGACATGTCTCCAGCCATCTTTCATGCGAAAAACACTCTTTATATCTGATGTTTATCTCACATATATAAAGAAGTAGGAGAGAGAAAGAGGATTCATTCATTGATTGTTCTTGTTCTTTATACTCTCAAGAAACCCTAGTTTTTGTTTTCTTGATCATGAGTAACTAATTACTCACTCTAGCCAAGATTATTGCGGGATTGATTCGTCAAAGATTGTGAGATTTAATTGATTTATTGAATTTATTCTATTTATGAATATTTATATTTCATCTTATTGAATTGCAATTTTTGTCTTGTTTGATCATTACGAATTAGGCTTATTTGTTTGATTGACAAAGCAATTGAAGTTATTTAGAATGTCAAATCCGTAATTGTTTGATTGTTCTAATATTAGTAACACAATAACGTAGTTGATTCCAGAATAGGTTATTGATCTACGTTATGATGATTTATGATCTAATTTAAATAGATCTAGCATTGATCTATTGATTAGAATTGGTAATCTCTCTAATTATTAATGCTATTGATAGATTAAATCTTAAGAGCTTATTTAGGGTTGTCTAATCAATAAGGGAATAATTAAAGATCGTATCTTGATTATCAATACTCTAAGGAGAGATAGATTTTCAGAGCTTGTTGAAAGTCATAACCAATTTATTTATGAATGAGAATGACAATCTTTGCATCAATGATCATCTCTACGAATTGAACCGTGGTAATTCTTTGGTTAGAACTTGTTGCTATTGAATTTACATTAATAAACGTATTTGTTAGTTTTAGAAATCAATTATTTTCTAATTAATCGTTTATACAAAACCCCCGATTTTTCTTCCTTTTTGCTAATTATTAAAATAGAGATAGATTTTCCCCAGTCCCTGTGGAGACGATCCTGCTCACTATTATTTACAAAATTTTAAGAGTAGGTTATTTAATTTTGTTGGATTCAACACCCACCAATAGGCATACTTAAATTTGATATAAGTTTTAATTGACTTAAGCATTGCTTGAATTGTTTGTGTTTTCACCGTTGAATCCGGTCCGAGGAGTGGTAACTTATCATGATGCAATGATATGTTAGTATAGGCGCTTAGGCCAATAGTCATGATGCAATGACTAGGCTCGGCGGATAATCGATAGGAAATGTAGTAACTGAGCAACATTTACTTATTCTTAAAAAGAAATAGTATAACTTAATTCAATGTTTATGGGAGCATGTGAATTAATTTATATTATGGATTGAGTTAAGTGAAGTTGGGCAATGGCTATATAACCTATATGAGATTATTCTTTTCAGTATAACGTTATCTAGGAGATATAGATATTCGGCTATCTATATCAACCCCCTGAGCGTTGTGAGTGTTACTCAGGATCCCTAGAACCCCATGGCTTGTTCCGAAGCTTGAATACTCCAATGATGATTTCATCACTGATTTTTAATGAAAGTTAAATAAAACATTAATGTTGCATTGCATTAGTCTAGGTATGATTGCCACTACGCTTTTGAGTGTTGTTGCTGTGTACTGGGCCTTTGGCTCACTGATGCTATATTTCAAGTGATGACGGCTGTTATGATGATATAGGCTATGAGTCGGATTGGGAGAAGTTTATGGATGAGTGGAGCGAGTAGGATTGAGTGCAAAATGTCAAGGAAGGAAAATTTTTGATCAAGTTGTTGGTTTAAATATTGTATTTTGTATTTTGTATTTTGATTATAGGCTTGTTAGTTAAGCCTTGTTTGTATATAAAGACTTAAAGTCTATTTTTCTTGTTTTGTAAAAATCATGTAAGTTTTGTTGTGTCATATGTTTGACACAAGATTGGAAATTATTTCTTTAAAAGTTCTATATGAGTAGATTACTTAAGTGAGTAATCCATGTGTAAAAAATCTTTATATCAAGTTATAGTGGGATTAAACAAACAATTCACATAAATTGTTAGATTTAGGACAACCTTATATATAATATGAAAATTATATGTGGTTGGGGACTTGACTTGCTAAATCTTGAGGATTGGTGGGTCGGGTCTTTACATATATAAGCTATAATTCATATATATAAGTTACAAGCTATACATTATATCATTTTTTATTATAAATTATGATTTATATACATATACATATGTTAAAAATATATAAATTAATAATCTAGAGTATAAATATTGTATAAATGAAAAATAAATATGGTATTGATAAAATATAAGTTGTATGTATAAGATATATATACATATATGTTTATATAATAAGTTATGTGTGTGTGGACTAACATATAATCTATATATATTTGTGTATGTGAACGTATAATATATATCATATATAAATTATATGTTTATATATAATGTGTTTGTTACAAATAGTATATATGTGTGTGAGTATATATAACTTCTTTACTTTTTGATCAAATAGGGGCGTAATAGTAATTTTAATTGTATTCCCAATTTAACTCTGCATCAATAAATTAAAGTAAACATTGGAATATGTATTTCTAGTAATAAAACTCTAGATAACGTAAATAAGGTAATAAATGATTCCTAGTCTATTACTGGTAATACTATTCCTAAGGCATAACTTTTCTATTCCTCCTCTATTCAATTCCTCCAAGTAAACGGGTAAGTTTATATGCAAAAAGTTTCATTTCTTGGTTTGAAAGTATTTATTTGGAAAAAACAAAAGAAAAAACAAAAGATGTTTGACTAAAAAGTAGTTTTTTAGTCTTTAAATAATGATTAATGTTTTAATATTTCATTAAAGATTATCCATCTCTTAACCTAATGGAAGGAGGACAAAATAAACATATGAGGGTTATTTTGTTAACTCCCCATTAATTCACATGCTGGATTGCATTAATATAAATAACTAGTGGAAAATTTTATGATCTCGTTATTAATTTTGATGAGATCGATCTCATCACCATCAACGGTTCACATCATATTTAATCGTGATGAAATATTTAAAATAATTAATATTTTAATTTTTTTTATTTATTTTAATAGTTAGATAGTTGACTGGATCAGACCATAAAAGTTCAATACGAACTTTTATACTTGAGATATATTGGGAACATGCTGGATTGCATTAATATAAATAACTAGTGGAAAATTTTATGATCTCGTTATTAATTTTGATGAGATCGATCTCATCACCATCTAACGGTTCACATCATATTTAATCGTGATGAAATATTTAAAATAATTAATATTTTAATTTTTTTATTTATTTTAATAGTTAGATAGTTGACTGGATCAGACCATAAAAGTTCAATACGAACTTTTATACTTGAGAATATATTGGGAAGGGAAATTTAGTTGGAAATATGGGTTTAAAGCCGTTTTAATAATCTTATTTATTAACCGAATATAATTTATTATTTGATGAAAAAACGAACAGTACACAATTCAGAAACAAATATGAAACTACCCTTAAACGCGGCGTTTTGATTCCTCGTTTGTTTCACACTTCATCTGTTTCTTTGCGTTCCTCGTACATTTCACACTTTGATCGTGGACGGGGTCGGCCAACGAGGCGGAAATTTTCAAGCTTTCATATATTGGTGTTTCGCATATTCCGTAAATAATAACCCAAGGTTTTAGAGTTTTCCGACAAGTACTAAGTTTATTCTAAATCCCCTTGTTACATATCACACTAAAAAAATTCATCATTGTAGTTTAAGTAACTCCAGTTGGTAGCTTAGCTGGTTTTTGTGCTAAAGTCTTCTGGTTCTTATAATTTTAAGGTTTTTGAATTCTTGAGTTTTCTTCTGCTTTTGGATTGATTCAGAATTTCGGTGAATAAGTAATTAGAACGGAAAAAGGTTTGGACTTTAGGTTGGATTATGATACTTTGATTCTGTGTATATGTTGGGTTTTCTTCATTTAAAGAAGGTGATTCAGAACTTCAGTATACGAGGTTTTAGAGTAGAAAAAGGTGTCAACTTGAGGAACTTTAGCTTAGATTATGATAATTCAAGCTTGAGCATTTGTTGGGTTTTGTTCGGTTAGTGATATAATTTGAGAACTTCAGTGTATAAATTCATAGAGTCGATAAAGGTTTGAACTTTGAGGAGTTTAACGTAGATCAGTGATAAATTTAGCTTGTACATTTTCTGGGTTTTATCAGTCAGAAATATATATTCAAAAGTTTTTAGAGTATAAAGGTGTTAAAGAGTGAAGCTCAAACTCTCTATAGAAGCATCCAGAGTTGGGTTTGGTGGGAGAAGAAGAATAGGTGACATGGTTGGTAATGGTAATTCTGAGAGAATGATGAATGGAGTGTACGTGAATGGGTCAGTCCAGATGCCAAATGGATCCGTAGAAGAGAAGCTGGATGAGCTTCGACGCCTTATGGGAAAAGCAGAGGGTGATCCATTGCGAATTGTCGGTGTTGGGGCTGGTGCTTGGGGAAGTGTTTTTGTGGCAATGTTGCAAGAAAGTTATGGACATTTGAGAGACAAGGTTTTGATTAGGATATGGAGAAGACCGGGAAGATCAGTTGATAAAGCGACGGCTGAGCATTTGTTTGAAGTGATAAATTCTAGGGAAGATGTGTTGAGGAGACTTATAAGGAGGTGTGCATATTTAAAGTATGTCGAGGCTAGATTAGGTGATAGAACGCTGCATGCTGACGAGATTTTGAAAGATGGGTTTTGCTTGAATATGATTGATACACCTCTCTGTCCATTGAAAGTGGTCACCAATTTACAAGAGGCTGTTTGGGATGCTGATATCGTGATCAATGGGTTGCCATCGACAGAGGCTCGTGAGGTGTTTGAGGAAATTAGTCGGTACTGGAAAGAGAGAATTACTATGCCAGTTATCATATCTTTGGCAAAGGGTGTAGAGGCAGAATTGACGCCTGATCCCCATGTGATAACTCCCACCCAAATGATTAGTCGAGCTAGTAAGTTGTCCATTTTCTTTAGTCACTTTGCAAGCTTTTCTTTGATAATTTTCAGAATAATAGTCATGTGCAATGTTTTTGTCATTAGTTGTCATCTAAAATGCTGAGTGCTTGCTGATTTTAGTCTTGCTTACCATTTTTTGTTACTTGCTGTAAATTTGAAGGCCTGGACTAGGTGTTTCCCTGCATATTTTAAATCCATTCAACTGCTTCCTAGGGAAGAAATGACCTATAAGTTCCGATACAATTGGGATGGTAGGAAAAAAGTTTAACATGCAAATTTGGCTGCCTTTATGTTTGATATGGATTGATTTTTTATCTAAAGCTCTTCCTTCACTCTTCTTACTAATTGAGGCCTCAGCATTGAGTTTGGAAATTTTCCTTTTCACGGCTCTTATCTTATTTTTGTAGCTGGAGTACCCTTGGAGAATATTCTCTATCTTGGAGGACCCAATATTGCCTCAGAAATTTACAACAAAGAATATGCCAATGCCCGAATATGTGGTTCTTCCAAGTGGAGAAAGCCATTAGCCAAGTTCTTGAGGCAGCCACACTTTATAGTTTGGGACAATGGTGATCTTGTGACTCATGAAGTTATGGGAGGATTGAAAAATGTGTATGCCATTGGTGCAGGTGATCTGCTTTTTATATATTTTTCAGTTGAAGCAGAATTAAAGTATTACTTGTCAGTAAGTCCATTAATAAGTTTATACTAGCTGTTTGAACTCAACTGTTGGAAATACTGGAATTGTCAAGAAACAGGATAATAGTGTCCCATAGTATGATGCCTGATTATATATGAAAATCATTCAAGATAATAAGACTGGATTTTTTGTGATGGAAACCTATTTCAATTAGTGATATGTTTCAGACTTTGATATAATGAATGACTACATTGGAATAATATCATCTGCTGGTGAGCAATAGTATGCATTGTTCTTGCAGCTAATAGTTCTGAAGCATATGAATGCATAATTCAGTAGAATTGAAGGTGCATTTGCTTACTAATACTAGTGAATCATCACTCAATGTTTTTGGCACCAGGCACCATCAAGTCAGTATTTGCTTTTCCTGGCAGCACTCGCACTGTTACTAAGTGAAGAGTCAGGTTAAAAACTTACTGTTCAATAAGAAATAAGATCTTGTTTCACAAAATGAGTCTAGTGAGGTTAGATATGTGCTGGATTGTGTGACAAACATTCATTATTGGCCATCTACGTTAAAAGATTGCTTGAAATTCCATGTTTTTGGCCTTTGCAAAGTGAAATCTGGTTTGACAGCACTCGTCTGATTTTTTTCAGTGTCTTCCTATTTTGAAAAATTAGAAGATTGGGGGCTTGTTTTAGAGAGAACCCAGCTATATTGAAAATATATGTGTGTATATATATATTGAGAAAATTCATACTTGTCTAAACTCCCCCTGTTTTCTGACATATACATACATGGGATAACTAGCACTTACTGTTTTCTTTGACGCCTATACACATGCACTAACTGCTCACATTACAACACACCACATCATCGCATTATTTTACTTACATCATGCCACATACACATTGCATGCAGTCACTGCCTAATAGTAAATACACACACCCATACTGAGGACACAAGACAAAAACACAGCACATACAACACAGTACAGCCATGACCAGGTCAAGTCACCACATTTCTTCCATTTGTCTTCTTCCTTCGTGCATAAACATGTTCAAAAGGAAGGATCTTGTAATCTTCCCTAGAGCTTTTAGCTGATAAATCAGCTTTAAAAATCTATGCTGGGTGTTGGAATCAAAGACAAAATTCATTGCTTGTAAAAATCATCCATACCTTAGATATTTAAGAATCAGAAACATTGCATGAAAATATATGTCAAGTTTCTTATTAAGCAGAGTTATATATTGTCAATGCAGTTTTAAATATTGTAGAGCAACAGTTTGCATGGTTTTACATTTCTTCATCCATGCAAAACTGCCTCTTTTCAAAGACACTTAAAGAACACTTTAATTCCAAGAATTGGACTTTCGTTTCCCTGTAAACTACTGCTCTTCTTTGGTAGCTATGTCAATTATCCCTTCTAGACTTTTTGTTCATTATCTTCCTTCTTCCAGTTTTGATCACTACCATCTCTAGTCCAAACACCTACTCCAAATCCTATAGGATTGATTCCATTTGTGCAACCACTTGTGGGATCTCTCAATCTACCAACTGTAAATTGCCTCCTAAGTTGTACTTCAAGTAGGAACGTATTCTCTTATCTTTTGGGTTTGGTCATATGATGAGCAGATTGCCCATCAAACCAGTAAATCATGTTGATGATCTAAACCAGATGTTGAAAGACAACTTTATCAATTGAAAACTTTATTAATACATGATGAGAAGCTGGAGGGCAGTATATTCTATGCTCTTCCTAGTAAAGAATATAACAGTAAGTGGACCAGCTACCTCTGAGCATACAAGCCATCCTACATGATCTTTGTACCCTATAAGTCTAGCTCAGGCTGTTTAGATGCTCCAGAAGTGGCCCAGAAGTTTTTGGCTGGAACCATGGGCCTACCTCTTGGTCAACTAGTGGACAATTTTGTTGTAGGGTTTATGCAAATTTGAGTATAGGATTAAGCAAAATCAAGGTCTGAAACATTAACTTGTTCCATTGGGCATAGGAGAAATTAGCAACTGAAATCTTAATATTCAGGGACTTAGTGGATCTGATTTTACATAGTTATAATTCAAACTTGAATTTGCAGGTATGGTTGCAACATTGACCAATGAAAGTGCTACAAGCAAATCAGTCTATTTTGCACACTGTACATCAGAGATGATATTTATCACCCATCTTTTAGCTGAGGAACCAGAGCGGCTTGCAGGGCCTCTGCTGGCAGACACCTATGTAACTTTGTTGAAAGGTCGTAATGCTTGGTATGGCCAAAAGTTGGCAGGAGGAGAGTTGAGCCTTGAAATGGGTGATAACATCAAAGGGAAAGGAATGATTCAGGTATTGTTTCTTACTACTTTAGATGCTTGACAAGCTAAACTTGAAACTTTTAGGTGTATCTTTTTGATGCTTAAGGTAGAAGAAAATTGTTCCAATTACTTTCAACAAGAAAAATCAACTTGAAGCAGAAAATTTGTCTGATCAATTTTTAAGCTGTCCCATCTTTGGACTTCTCTTATTTAAAATACAATTGTTTGAAGGCTGCCTTTGGGTCGTTGATTATGTTATTAATGTTATGATGTGAGTATTTCTATCATACTTATAAACACGTTGCCTTTGTTCAGACTGTGAAAAGGAATGTTCAAGTTCTTAAGAATCAACTTCTTTTGTTAGTGCATGAGTAGCAAATGACTATAGGTTAAGATTGTCTGGGTGTGCATCTGGAACTGACAGATTATTCTATTTACTTTGGTACATGCCTTCTTAGAATTTCTATCGTTCATCCTCTCGAGCATGCCATACTGTTGCTAATGTTAAATTTATTGTGTAGGGAGTTTCTGCTGTAAAAGCTTTTTATGAGTTGTTAAGTCAGTCCTGCTTAAGTGTGCTGCATCCCGAGGAACAAAAATCTGTGGCTCCAGTAGAGCTCTGCCCCATCTTGAAAATGTTGTATAAGATTCTTATTTTGAGGTAGGCAAACTATGCTTGTAGGCTTAATCAACACAAAAATAAAGCTGCATGTTGTTTCGCGCTGCTGTTTTTAAAGTTTAGAAGTTTTGATGTTTTTTTTTTATCTGTATCTGTAGGGAATTTCCACCACAAGCAATTCTCCAAGCGCTGAGAGATGAATCAATGAACGATCCTCGAGACCGGATTGAGATTGCACAGACACATGCCTTTTACCGGCCATCGCTTCTTGGCCACCAGCCACAATAGGATTATGCATGTCACATCATTCTTGTTTATTTTGTTGTCTTTGTATATTACCCTTTGATAGACGGTAGTGTTATGTTTCCTCTTTCATCAACAGGAAGGTGGTTGTCGAACAATGAATTCAACTGTTGTGCCGATTTTCGCTTTCATGGGATTTGCCAGTAGGTTTTTATATATTTGGGTTTGCTTACAGGAAAATGGAGTCAAGCTAATATGCGAATTTGTGTACGAGGTTTTCGATAGCTTTTCATGATCTAGCTTGCTGCTGAGATAAGGGGAAAATCCTAGTCTTGAAAAATTTATGGCTAAGCGACTGGGACGTAGAACCTTTTCCTAATGGGGCTGGGGCAGCAAGCTGATGGATTTGTTAGTTGGATGGAATAGTTATCCTTAGCTATTCTAGAGATTTTCTATTATAAAATGTAATCGTAATTGTTTTGCCTGACCAGAAGAATAGCTATATCTTAGCTGCTCAAATGAATTATAAAGAATAGCTATTAATTTTCTGAGTAATTTCTTAACTTAAAAGGTAATAGAGGGGGAATGGCATTGTTATTGTTGAATATACCTTATTATCTTATTTGTTTATAAAATGGAATTTTCATTCGTAGTAAATTTTGTTTCCTTTAGTGCAAATAATGTTTTTCTCTCTATTCCGTCTCCAATGGGGAATAATAAATTAAATAATATGACCCTATATTACTTAACTAAATTATAAATTGATAAACTAATTATATGTATGTATAACCTATTATACACTGTTCATATAAGATACATATAATATATATATATATAATATAGATTATATTTAGAAAATGAATATATATATAATGTATAAATTATATATAGTTGATTCATTTGCTATGCACGTGTATATATATCATTGATATATAGGTATAGGTTATACATACATGATTAATGTATTAGATAAGTATTATACCTATAACATGTTATATGAATATTTATAACAAAAAATAGACTAGATTTAGAATATTTATGAAGTGGATATGCTATATATAATACATATGTACAACTTACGGGGTGAATATAATATGAATTATATATAATATATAAGGCTAATGTCACAAATGCTATCTGAATTTTGTCTCCATATTCAATTAACTATTCGAACTTTTATTTAGTCAATTTACTACTCGATTACACTTTTCATATTCATAAATACTACATTTGTTATCTTCATTAACACCATTTGACAGGCTAGCACAAATAACCTATCTCTACATGACATGTGTCAATAACCTATTTTAACCACTAGATTAATTTAAAAAAATAAAGATCAGACTTCAAACCATGTTTAGCCAATCTTCTTTTGAGGAAAAAAAGTTAAGACATCATCTTCTACCTTAAGCTCTCTCTTCTCTAGTTTCTCTCTCTAAGCTTCCTCAAGACAGCAAACTTGAACTGCCTTTCCTCGTCAAAACTCAGAACTCCATCTTTCTCACCAAGAACCCCAGCCACAAACCCACATTCTTGGCTAACCCCAATCACTCCATCAACAATCACAACCGCTAATCCATTACCATCGATAACCCCAAAAGCTTCACCATTGCTCCATCCCCCATCTCAAACTGAGACCACAACCATTCATAATAGAAAATGACACTAGATCAAGGCCAAACGATGATGTTTTATGCCTATGCAAAGCACTCGACCTATAAGGAACCCTAGACTATGAACTAGCTACCGGCATAGCCATTAAAGATTTCAGCGACATGCAGTCCATTAAATCCTTCGCCTTTCTCCACTCTTCTGGTTCTGATGACATTGCTTGCATCATCCGTGCAGCGGCAAGTTCACTCAAGTCACTGCTCATAGCAGTGACCACTCCATTAACGGCTAGGCCATGGTTGACAAGGATCTTGTACTGGGCATGAGCTTGAAACATTATCTAATGCTATTGTCAATGACCAAGCTTTCCTTCATAGTCCCCAAACATCGAACATGATGGAATTGGAAGTCCCTAATGGAAAGGAGATGTTCTAGTTTGCTTTTAAAATCAAATTTGAGAGTTGTTTTTTGGCGTTGGTGGTCTCAGGTAGAAGATGGAGTCTTAAATTTTTATTTTTTTTTAAAAAAGATGGGGCTAATGTTATTATCTTTATTTTTTTTAGCTAAACATGATTTGATGTCTGATATTATCATTATTTGTTGGGATTAAGCTAAGTGGCTTATAGTTAAAGTGGGTCATGCACACGTGTCGTGCGGAGATAAGTTGTTAGTGCTAGCATGACAAACGGTGTTAACAGGGATAACCGAGGTAGTTAATTGGGTAGTAAATTGACTAAATAAAAATTCAGGTAGTTAATTGAATGTTAAGGCAAAATTCAAGTAGCATTCGTGACATTCACCCTTATATAGATCACACACACATATATATATACATATATATATATATATAACATTAATATATACATGTATGATGATCATCTCAAATAATTAAATAAATTTTATAAACATTTCCCCGTCCTTTTCCTTTTCCTTCTGTACATGTCTTTTTCTTTAGTTCTGTATTTAAGCCATTGCAGAGATCAATTTTTTGAAAATAATACTAAATACTAATGGCGTTTTCTCAATTGGGCTTTCAATTTTAAGACCAGTCTGTTGAAACGTTTTCACTAGAGGATAAGTGGGCCATTATGTCGGGTGACATCATATGAAAAGCCATTGATGTTCAGGCACTCTGGTGCTCAAGCTAGTATTGCGAAAGTGTAATTCCAACTAAAAGAGAGAGCATCAAATAAGCTGGCCTTGATCCTAAAATCACCATCAATAAATGAAATTCAATTTTATATATAGATAAAAAAATTTATATTTAGATTATCATTTGAAGCTCTAAATTGCATCTTATTTATTTGTTTTTCATATTTGAGTTTATGCATTTCGGTTTGATCGTCCGAGATTTAATCTGTATTTATGCTAACTTCGGATCCAAAATTTAAGTTAAATAAAATCTTCTAGATGAGTTAGCAGAATTTCCATTTGAAAAATAACTAAGATTTAGTGAAAATTGGAACAAAATCAAGTCCCAACCTAATATAAAGATAATACGCATTAGCATGTGCAATGGACGCACACATTTAGACTAAACTCTGATTCCTTGAAACCCTATTTTTGATCTAGTCGGAAAATTGATCCAGTACATATGTAAGAATAATTTTTAAAAACGTTACTTATTTCACTACATTATGGATACTTACTAAACTTTTGTTTTAAAAATATTCATATTAAGTTCAATTAACACATTAATTAAAACCACAGGGACATTGGAAATCAGAACTAGGGTTGAAAATATTAAGTTCATAACCATTTTTCTCAAAAAGCTTGGGTCTATTTGTATCATCATATCCTAATCATTTTAATGTCATATTTTCATTGTTTTCAAACAGATATTTGTCAAGAAACAAATACCGATAAAAATTGATAGTTATACTCATAAAAGACCAAATAAAAATGATACAAATAAATTATAGATGCATATCTAATATAGATATGATACAATTAAAAATCCCATAATCCAAAGAGATCCAACCTACTAAAATTGCATATGAGTACTTCGACTTTATTGGAGACTTATGACCCTATAACGTCATTTCCAACGCGGCTCTCCTTTTATTTTTATTTAGTTTTATGATATTTTCTTTCATGTAACTTTTCTTGTATTTTTACCATAAATCTGGCTAAACAAAAGCGCATAAAGTAAGAAAAGAAAATATGAATTTCCATAACATCCAAGATGCAGTTTTATGGGCATCAAGAGTTGTTCTTATGTTGGTTTGTAAATTCCTGGACCTGGAGGCAGCATGTTCAGCTGGCAGCGTACAAGATACATGATATGGCCGGAAAGGTACATACTAGAGCTTTGAAATGGGAGCAGACTTTCGTGTTAAGGACTTGTTCTTTATCATCAATATAGTAACATGGTAGCCAGCAAAGTGCCATCTGAATAGGCTTGTGCCAAACTCAACTCCGTCCGCGCTCCGTCTAAACTCCTCCAAACTACCTGGCCTTATTTTGTTCGTCATGTATAATAAAAGAGAGAGTCAAGGTTGTTATCCAACTCATATTCCAAAAAACTAAGGGCATCCAAGGATGTAATTTGCGAAATACCGTTTCTTTAACTCATCTACAAAGCAATATGTTAGTGCGGATAGAAAGTGGTAAACATCATCGTACTAAGTACCTCTCAGTGCCGGATATAGACGTTATCACAAGTTGGTTTTGGTCTAGTACTAGACATAAACTACCGGTTCCCAGTTCGAAACCTAATCCACTGCTTCCGATTCTAAAAATTGGTGGAACCACAACCAGACCCATAAGAGCTAGTCCAGTTTCCGATTCTTGGAACCATTGGTTCCTACGATTTGGTTTCTGTTCCTTTGGAATCGGAAACCATAGAATTAAAAAAAAATTAAATAAATAACTTTACTTAGTTTAAGAAAAAAAATGCAAAGCAAGCTTTTTACTTGAAATACTATTGGGCTTAATTGTTTATAACCCATTAGTTTAAAAAAAATTGACAGTTGTGCATTTATTTATATACAATCATTTATATTTTTAGTTGCTATGTTAGCAATGTGAAACTCTAAAATATCCAAAATATAACAAGTTCCACGAATATAAAAACGAATCCCACATTATTAAAAAAGAAAAGTCCACTTAGATTAGAAGTTTGTATAAACTTAACAACACATGATTTTAAGTGTACTTGTTTTTCGTATTGTTAATAATAACACATTAAATATCTTGTTTTTCGTATTGTTAATAATAACACATTAAATATCGTGAATAAGAAATAAATTTTCACATTTCATATGAAAATATTTTAAATATTTGTTTTTTTAATTATAATTATTTTTTAATTTCCTCTTCTTCTTTTTTCTTTCCTTTTTTTAATATTTTTGTAGTGTTGAATCACAAGAGTTGTAGGTTGAACCATTCTTGAACCAGCGGTTCCTAAACCGTTGGGTTAGATAATTTTAAGGGGTGAAACGACAAGATCTATCAGAATCGATGGGTCTTAATCCAGTTCAGACCCACCTCTATTGGCCAGTTCCTAATTAGGAACAGCCGGTGAATGGTCGGGTCAGTTTCCAGTTTTGGAACGAGCTGTGATGATGTCTAGCCAAATATGCCAATATACATGTTTGAAATGCATTTGAATTTGTCTATTTCTTCCAATGTTGAAGTTTTGAAAGTTCAATTCTTTCACAATACATAAGTATAGGAATTACTATATATGCAAAAGGGTTATGAGATTCAATGAAAGTATATATTGCGATCCCACTTTGAATAATTGGATTGAGTAAATGTCTTAACCATAGACTATTATCTTCTAAGCAATATACAGGATGTCTTGTCCTCCAAGATGCAAAATTAGCAATGATACTCATAATAAATGTAATTGATGGTTTAGTAATGGCTTCTTTTTGCATAATTCTTTTTTCTTTTGGTCTGACCAAGCAAAAAAATCATCACTGCGTCAACAAACACTCATGCATAACATAACAAAATCTTCAGCCAAGTTGCTTTTAAAATCTATTTGTCGAATAAAAAAAATATAAGAATAATCTGTCTTGACATACTAAATATAACACCTAATTGAACCTCCATGTACCTAAATATTGGACTAATTTTTGTTGAAGCATAGGTTTTATTACACTTCAATTTATATGCTAAGGGATTTTTGGTAGTTAATACTTTTAAGGATAGACATGACACTACCCTTATGGCTTTTATATTAAGGATGTGCAAAGTCAGTCACTGCTGTATTGGAGGATGCATCATATTCTTTTTCCCCGATTTTAGTTTTAGTAGTACAAGTTGGCTTTACCTTTTAACTCATAAAAGAATACATTTCTTATTTGATCTTGCAAAAGGAAATCATGTTTATTCATCACCTTTTAGCCAATATAGTAGTATTTAAGTTTTTTTTTTTTTTTTTTTGTTTAAACATATTATTAACTAATTATATTGACAAATAAAAATCGCTGAATCTGGCGTATTATAAATCGATGCCGTTAATGCCCGTTGCATTCAAGTAATTGAAAAGACAAAATTCTTCTTATGTTAATAAATGTCTTCGAGGATCTATTATTAATATTTTCCTCATGGGAGGCACACGTACAACGCAGCCATCCATGCAGTGAACACAGGGCAAACTATTTTTTACGCCCTTGGTAGAATAGGAAAAAGATCGATAGAGCGTGATATGCCAATATATAACTTTTATAACAGTATATTTTGGGGAGAAGGAAATTAATATGACTATTTTAAAAAAAAATTACAAAAATACTACTAAAAAAAATAATCCCATTTTTTTTATAATATGAGCTCATCTCTTGAAGAGACGAGGTTGGAGAGAATCATTTCTGCCCATCGACTTGACTTCTCTTCTTCCCCATTTGAAATGTTTAAAATCTCTAAATTCTCTCGAATTTAGAAACCTTAACCCTAATTGCATTCAAACCCAGTGCAAATTTTGATCATATTAGCATGATTTCTTGATTAATTTTGATATTATCGCATCATAGAAGTATCGATCCGTATTAACCACAAGCTATTAACTTTGAATTCATCTAAGGGCACGTCGCATTCACAAGTAAGTTGTTTGACTTTGTCACATTGTTTTTTTCGTGATTATTGTAGTTGCGACATATATTTTTTCATGATGTGTATGTTTGTGGATGCTAATTTCAAATTTTTAAGCAACATTGTATCTTGCTATTATAAATTTTTGATGATGTTAGAACTAATTTCTAAATAATCAAACACAAAAATGACCCAAAGCACAACTCAAAATATAAGTTATTTGAGTGTAACTCAAATGTTAGAAATGATTTCTAAATTTTAAGCTACATTGTTTGTGGATTTTTTTGATGATGTTAGAACTTATATATTTATATGAGCACGACTTAGAAGCAATGTAAAATCAGAAGTCCCAAATTATCTTTCATTATAGGTCAACCCAATATGGGATAATTGAAATGTAGGATTTAAGAAACACTTATTGGATTATCATTACAACTCATAATTGATAACAAGAAAGTGCAATTCATAACTCATGAACGCATTTTATGCATTCAACCCATGTTTTATGAGCTGGTAGGGCATGTGTGGAAATGGACAAGGCAAGTTTTTATTATATGCTCATGGAAATATTATGGAAGGGAATAATGGTTTTGGTTATGATAAGCAGTCGATTGTTATGGTAAGTCTATCCAAGAACTTTACATATGGACAATTCTTAGCCACAATATGTAGTTGACTTAAGATAAAGAGGTCGACACATTAGATTGAGCTACACCATAAGGTGTTATTGGAGATAAGACACCATGTTATGATGCGATTCCAGTGACTAATGATGATGAATAGAAGATGTTGGTATACACGGAAAGGGTCAGTGGTTGTATGTCCAAATTTGAAAAGAAGTTGCCACAAGCACTGCGTGTGATGTAGACATTCATGGAAATGTTGGCAACCAATTGCTAGTAGATGAGAACTCCAATCCCACTCAAACAATAATTAGCATCTACGTCCAAACGAGTAACTTCGAAATGGGTACACCTTATTAGAGTAGTCGTCATGATATAATACGATGTAAGACTCATCAATAAGTAAATATAGTGACGACTATGATGAAGATAAAAATGAATGGGTGATAGGTTTGCCTCATTAGGTAACTACTACCTATACCCCATAGAGTAATGACTGGTACTATTTTGTGGCCTTACCTAAATGTTGATGCAGTAGAGAGCTTAGTGCTGGGCCATTTGTCACTACAGATGTAGGTAGTTACTATATTGCATTTGATGACGATCAAGAAATGAGTGTTCGAAATTAAAGATTCAATGATGAATTCAAAGTTGGAATGCGGTTTGAGAGTAACGATCTTCTTATATTGGTAGTTAAGATGTGACATATATCAAGTCATGGACTTAAACCTAAGGTTGTGGGCAGTTAAATGTATTGATACCCACAACAGTATTTGTAAATGGAGGCTTAGAGTGAGCTACAAGAAACAAAGGTGGTGGTTTTACATTACCAAATGTGAAGAGCCTCACACGTATTTGGATAAAATCACTGGATAGGATCATTTCCAATTAGACTCCACCAACATGTCAAGATGTATTATAATAGAGATTCGTAATTCTCTAGATGTGAGAGCAATAGATCTCTAAACAATCATCTTAAAGGAGTTTGGGTATAAGGTCTATCTTAAGAGAATTTGTGAGGCGAAGCGAAAGGCTATTGAGCAAGTGTATGATAATTAGGAGGATTCATATGCAGAGCTCCCACATCTATTAAATGTCATTCATGAGGCAAAGCCAAGAATAAAGGTGGAGTGAAGAACTGTTGAAGCAGATACTATAAGGCATATTTTCCTTGACAAACTTTTCTAAGCATTTGGACCTTCCATTGAAACGTTTTAACACAAGTATGTTTACAATAAATGGTTAAATGTATCGAGATTTTCTTATTAGTTATGGACTAAGTTATGATTGTTAATGCTTTACAGGCTCATAATCACAATTGATGGTACCTTTTTGTATGATAAATACAAGCACAAACTCTTCATTGTAGTGACAATTGATGAAACAAATCATATTGTACCATGGACATATGCTTTTATTGATAAAGAAGCAAATGCTGCATGGAGTTTGTTCCTCCAAAAATTGCTGGAACATGTTATCAAGGATTGTACGAACATTTGCTTAATATCTTACAGCCACGCTAGTATTAAGCGTGCAGTCAAGGGTAAGAATGCAGTGTGGCCTAGAGGATGGTCTTAGCGTTGGTATATCTAGCATGTTGCCACCAATTTCAATTCAAAGGCCAAGAGTAAATAATTCAAAGAACTAGTCAAAAGGGCCCAAACCTAGATAAGAAAGTTCTATGGTTACCATGAAGTGGCAAAATAGACTAGTCTATAGACGTTGCAATATTTTTGTGAGTTGCATCCTCGTATGTAGACTCTATCTTACAATGAGAGTGCAAGGTTTGGAATTGGTAAAACAAACATGATTAGGACTTACAATGTTGCTTTTAAAGATGCTAGATGCTTACTCATGGTAGCCTTAGCAAAAAAAAAAAAAAAAAAAAAAAAAAAATTCTAAAACTGCAATTCTATTTTCAATAGGCAAAGGGAAGAGGTGACAGAAGTAATGACTTTAGGTAAGATGCTGACAGATTATGCTACAAAGAGGTTTGAGAGGTGAAACAGCATGTTAAGTGCCCATAGTGTTACATGTTTCAACTATTAAGAACGTATATTTGAGGGTTTAACTGCACTAAGGCCTACAACATATGGTCTGAAGGAAGATCACATACAAAAAGTTGAGTTAAGGTTAAGTAGATGTACATGCCATAAGTGGTGGTTTTATAAAATTCCATGCTCACATGCAATGTTAGTGATGGGTACTTTGCATATGAATTGTGCTACTCATGTGGGATAGTGGTACAGGTAGGAAATCAACTAAGGGTATATCGTTGCTCATTCATATCTACAGTAGATAAGGCGAATTGGACTTGTATTGATATTCTAACATGGCATCCATTTCCTTATCATTTAAGGAAAAGGGGTAGGTCAATAGGGAAATGCTTACAGAATGAGATGGATATGAGAGAGGGTGCATAAGGTCATGTGAGTCATGTAACTAGCATGGGCACAACATTAGAAGTAGTCTAACTAGGAAAGTAGCTAAGAGGTTAGCTATAAATCAGTCACATCATAGGGTTATAAACATGTTTATGTGACTTGTCTTATTACACTGATGCTTGATTGTGATATTTATTGTTTGCTCCTTTTTTAAGCCTTATGATTTTGCTAACATTATGTGGTACTCTTTTTTTTTTTTTCTTTTTGGCAAATGGATCCAAGACTGCTAGATGACTTCATACATATAAGACAGCCTATTCACAGAATGAGGCTAGCATAGGACTATTAGGTTTACTTGTTTACTTACAATTTTTTGATTATACTTCTCATAAAACTTGTATTTTAAATGTAAGAGCACTTCGTATTACATTTTTGCTAGCCATAAGCTAAGTTGAAGCAGCATGATGATGTGTTAGTAGATTAGATGGGCAACTTATTTCATATTTGTTACATATTGGCTTTCTAGTTGCCGGATAGATACTTTTTATACAGCTAGATTGACACCTAGTGTAAACCCTGAAAACTCCCATAATATGAAACAACTTTAGATTAGAATTTATGAACTGACTAGTAAACCTAGAGGTTAACCAGAAACCCTAAGTTAGATAGATAATTCAAATCTGTCCGGTTTGGGACCCATTAACTTCATAAAAGAACTTCTTTGATCCCAATTGATTCCAAAAACGAGATTTCGTATCTAGAATTGATAATTCAATGTATGATAAAAGGAAACTTTAAATTTCAAAACCCGAATCCTTGTCAAATAGACAGATTATATAGGAAAACCTAAATATGGGTATTAAGTGATTACTTTAGTATTCAATAGAGACCTGGAATTAAAACAAGGTATAGTAATGAACCTATATTTGGATTGGAACCCTAAAATTTGAGATTTCTAGTCAGTTATAAACTACATTGATAAGATTTCATAGTGAGTATCCAAATCTAATACATATAACTAATTTAGCCTATATATTAGTAGTAATATTAAGTAAACAACTCGATAGGGTTTTAGTTAGAAAATTGTGATCTTCAGATGAACTATTAAGATTATAAATACCTAATAAAAACATAAACTGATGTATAACTTGAGATCTAGACCTCAAATACAGAATTGAACCATACTAATATTCGAATTAGGGTTTTCTAAAGCTCTTGGAGCCTGAAACGAAAATTGACCCGAAAAGCTTATAAAACCTAAATCGCGTAGGATAAACTTTTCTTAAACAAATAGATACGTACTATTAAAACTTAAATTTGTACCTTTTGTTAAACTAAACATCTTGTAAGATTCATTAAAGACATTTGTATATATATATATTTACATATATACGCTAAAATATACCCTAATAGTGTAATAAACTACCCGAAAACTCAACCAAATAAAATCTAACTAATATATAATTAATATATATACATATACAGCTTGCAGGAGACGATTTAACTTGGATTGAAGGGCTGTGATCTTCTCAAAATTGTTGAATCGAAATTTCCTCAATAATTTGCACCAAAGTCAATCCCAATCCTCTCCTAAGCCAATACAAATTAGACAACTCACCCACACATTAATGACAATAGAACAAAACAATTAAACAACAACAAACACGAACAATTCATTTCAAAAGCGAAGGAAAAACGAGCAGCCAAACCTCTGTCTTTTCCTTATATATATATATATAATATATATGCTAGAGACTCGGATGGACAAGCAAACGATTTCAAACCTTCTCAAACTTTCCAGAATCCATCTACACCTTATTAGGAGTCGAACCAACCCAGAAAACGATTTTTAAACACTCACATCAACCTAGTTCGAAAATTAGAACAAAAACTGGGAAAAAACGCGTGGAAACGAGCTGAGGTAAGTTGATTTCATTCCGTGAGTTTTCTTTCAATTCTAAGGATTGATACTGACTTCTAAACATCCTAGGAAGCTAACCAAGTCCATTAGGAGCTTCGGATTTCACCGAGAAGTCACAACGAAGGTGATTTTCCTAAACCCTAACCGAGTTTGATGATTCAAAATAGTGGGTAGCATGTTGTTTTTCTTACATATTCAAGTAGATTAGGTTCCTAGGAGTCTATAGGATCTAAAATCCCGACATTTCAACGTCGGGATTGGTCGGAATCGATCGCGGCTCATCAGGAAGACAATGAACAGTAATCCCCGATGAGCACGGGGTGGGTACACGGGCGTGTTTAACCCATGTACCTCTCGGCCAAATTTAAAAAAAGAAAAGAAAAGAAAAACGAAACTAAATAAATGTAATTATATAATAAATAATAATATAAGTAATTTTACAATTATTATTATTATTTCTGCATTTATTTATTTTTCTGGAATAGTAATAAGTAATATTATAGTATAATAATATAAAATTCAGAAATTTATTTATTTATTTTTAAATTTAAAAATAAAATTATTTTCTAACCTTATTAAATATGTGATGTTTAAATATTTAATCTATTAATATTAATCCAAAAAGAATTTTTAGAAATATAAATTACTTCTAATAAGTAATTTAAGTATAATGGATTTTCTAACTACAATTATTAATATTTTTAATATTATTAAAAGAATTTTGTTAAAACTTTCGAAAGTATTATTTCTGAAATAATATAAATATAAGACTAAAATTATTTTAGTAATAATATGAATTAGAGTGTAAAACAATTATTATAATTACTAATGTGATGAAATATAATTACTCTATTTTATCTATTTCGGAAATATTATTATTATTATTATTATTATTATTATTATTATTATTATTATTATTATTGTTATCATTATTATTAGTACTATTGATGTTATAATTACTTTTAGTATTATTATTGATAATAATTATTAATATCCTTATTATTTACGGAAAAGAGAAATAATTTCGAAAATAATTATAATTAAGTTAATAAATCCTTTTATTAGTAGTATATTTTCATAAAATTGATATTGAACTAATTTATAGAAAAATATATATGTGTAAATTATGAGTTTAGTGAATACTAAGTATATATTTAAATATTTGTATAAATAGATAACAATGGAAATTTAAATAATCCAAAATTGTGAGTATAGGAACATTTATACTCTATAAGGAAAATTTATTAAGTAATTAAAAAGAAAACTAATAATTTTGGACAATAAAAATGAATTAACTAAGTTATTAAACTTTCCAAATACTCAATCAATAGATTCAAGTATCCAACCAGAATCAATAAAATAAAATTGTGAGTACAATAATTTAGAACTTAGGGCTATTTCGACAGAATTAGTTAAGAATAAAACAGAAACCCAACAAACCATTAAGACACTTAAATATTCATAGAAATTAAGTTATATAGTCTGGTAATTTTAATAATTATATTATTTATCTCAATAGGTGACTCGGGTATTGGGGATGACCTACCTGAAGATTACTACGATTAAATAGGATGGGCAGGTGAGTAACTCAGTCTTATTACATTGGTTGTGCTTGTACTAGTAGTGGATCTTAAATAAAAAGATAATGAAAATTGGTGAACTGTTTGAAATATGAAAGTTGTGTATTGTATTCCATTGATTGCCATGTCACTCTAAAATAAGTGATAACACAAATGCATGTATCTTGATAATGTATATAGTATCTAATTGAGTGTCTGTATTGCTTGATCACCTTCAAATTGACTAAAAACTACTGGTACTATAATGGAAAATAATCATGCATTACATACTATGCATAAAAAGCATTTGAGTAAGTGGTAGCCTACTACGTCTTAGTTTCTTGGATCTCTAGTGATGCTTGAATTATCTAGACCAGAGAGCTATTAGTTAATTGCAAGATTACTTTTGTTCTGTTAATACCATAGGAACTAAATGGTAAACGAAGGACGCCGCTTATGGTATTACATGGGAATAACTAACACTTAGTGGAGTTTCTTAAGCTAAAACAGGAAATAAATAATGAAACATGATAAGCTTAAAGAGATAATTAAATTGGATATTATTATTTCCTGAAAGCTTAAGTCTCTCTTGGGTAGGTGGACCATAGATTGTGATCCTTCAACCCCGATGGGAGGGCGTAAATCTTCATTCTGTTTGGATTCCGGGTTATTCAAGCTTGTAATGTTCATTTGTGTGATTGATGCATTTCATATGATTGTTAAATAACTTGTATGTTATATGTAATAAATTCTGGTTATTCACTGAGCTTGTGTTTTAGCTCACACTCCCACAGTCCTTTTAGGTTCACTTTGCGACCCTAGCTCATTACTAGCAGGAGCATGGTCCCGGTAAGAGATTAGAAGCCAGAAGTTTAAAGTCTAGTATAGGGTTAGAATATCTATATCTGTATTAGACTTGTGATGCATTTAAAGTGCATTAGAATCATCAGTTATAGTAGTAAGGACTTACAAAGCATATAATATGTAATATTGTAGTTGTAATAGCAACTAAACAATCCTGTTTTTGGAAATCATGTCATTCCTAGAAGGTAAACTAATAATGGTATTCGAGTGGTTCTTGATTATCATTATTAGAATACCCTCGGGGCGTGACACCTAATCACAACATTGGTTGAATGATGGCAACAAGAGACATATATTCCATATACCGATAGGGAAATGGACCGTGACACTACAAGATATTGCAGGTCTTATAGGCCTCCTTGTCGATGGGCATCTAGTTAGTGGTACCACATGGGTAGACTGGCCAGGTTTGTGCTATCATTTGCTTGGAGATAGAATCACTCATGGTGAGATTGATAGTGAATGCTTGAAAATTTTTTGGTTAGATACACACTTGGGCGCATTATCAGATGATGTAGATGATGTGACAACTAAGCTCCATTTCGAGGCCTACATTCTATTGTTGCTTATGGGGTTCATAGTTGGGGATAAATCGCAAAATCTAGTTCATGTTATGTACCTCTCATTGCTTAAGGACTTTTAAGTTGTTGAGTAATAAACATGGGGAGCAGCTTGCCTGATTTGGCTTTATAGACAACTTTGCATGGCATCCCACATTGATGCTAGTGACATAGCAGGACTACTTATTATGTTGCAGATTTAGGGATAGGAACACTTCCCACACATTACCCCTATACATCAAATGATCATATTTGTTACTGAGGTTCGCCCTTCATTAGCCACTAAGAAGCTTGTTTTGATGCCACACAGAGCCCCATACGTTTGCTACTCCAATATAGGGGAGCTATAAATTGACAAGTTCACTAAGTGGGATGATAAGCGGATTGTAGAGTTGCCAGATATTCCTGCCGATACTTCTGCAGACTATTTTGATTAGAATCATGCGATCACTAGTTATTGGATTAGTCATATAGGGGCAATGATACGACATATGGAAAGTTCAATATTTATATATGGTATCTATGGATCTACTTTGTGTTAATCACATGTTAATATATATGTTTATTATTAATTGCAGGCAAATTTCATTATCAAGTTCTGGACATGCCGCCAAAGGATACTCTAGCTACTATACAGGAGGTTATTCGTGTATTAGATTAGTTGTCATACCCCGGAGGGTATCCTAAACATGGCAGTCCGCCTTACATAATATTAAAGCTAATGAATGATAACCTTAGTCACATAGGAGCTTTGATATCACGTGCAAGGTATGCTTCCAAGATAGTAGGAGACTCATAAGGGTATTACGTTTAAGCAGAAAATAAAAGCATGCAAGAACTTAAATAGATAAACATGTAATATTCATTAGAATAAAATTTTCTTACAACTTCTTAGGGGAATTCCCTCGTTCTAATAGCCTTGTTCAACTAAGCCATCTTCCATAAATACATAATTATAACATAAGTCTACTATAGAGATTTTTATTAGAAGTCTATATTCAAAACTAAATATATATAAACTTCTTTCAAAAACTCCTAGTAGCTTTGGCTCTTACCTGACAAAAAAGGCTCATTGGTGCCAACCACAAGTAATCATACTATAACAAAAAGCTCTAGGGGTACAAGCAAAACTAGCTTAGTGAGATAACTCCCATCTACAAAAAATTTCCATAAAAACACACAAGTATTTAGACGATCATATGAGAATGCATCAATTACATGAGTAAACAAAATACACACTATTAACTGGAAAACCATGTGTAGCATGGATTTTACGCCCTCTATGTCGGGGGTTGGGTGGTTACTGGCCCATACGACCATCAATAATTGCAAACTTACCGGCTCTACTTGCCCTGTAGACTTTCCGCTCCTAGCTCTTACTAGCCACCACTACAACTCCTCGTTTCCCCACACAAAGAATAGTAGCGATAAATGTGACTCACAAATATGATATGCATGCATTATTTTCAATATAGGTTTATTCAATTATTGTTGAATTCAAGTTAAAGGTGATTAAAACAACATTCATACCATTATAAGAAAATGTAGGTTTATTCATCAATTCCTCTTTCGATATTCTTAACTTTTATTCAACAACTATATCAATCAATCATGAATCTAAATCACACAACATTTATTCTTTTATCTTTTTTCCTTATCTTCTAATGCTACTACCTACAAGTACAAACAAGAAAATGTAACTACTAAGGGAGTAACTCACTCCATGATGATCACTCCTAGTCGAAGTAATCTTTCGAAAAGGTGATATCGGTTCCTTCTTCACCTAAACAAGATGAAATACCCAAAATGAGTCTTTCATAGAATTTCTACTTTGAAGATTCTAAATCTATCTTCAATTTGTGGTAAAATCGGATTTGAAGGAAGTTCCAAATTAAAATGATTATAACTTACTTATTTTCAGTTGGAATTTCGCATAAAATATCGTTTTCTACATACTCGAAAAGATCTATCTATTTCTAAAACTATTTTCATCAAACTAAGTCATTTGAGCTCCGAAATAGTGGTGATCAGATTTACTACGAATTTCACAAAACTTATTTTCTTCTTTTTACAAAAAACTTATATCAAAGATATAGATATTATAATAGTTTAAAAACCTTTGAAATGTATATATATATATATATATATATATATTTATTGACTCGTATCGAATGCATGAAATAAATGAAGTTGTCTCAACCATGAAATTTTGATAAAAGTAAAGTCTTCTAAGGATTTTGGAAAAGTGAGACTTTGAAAATTTTTTCTTAGCTTGCTAGAAAATATCTCAAGTTATTCTAAATGAGTATTTTTCTTTTCCTTAATTCCATTTTCTTAGTCTTTTTAAATTTCAAAAGAATGATTTTCATTTTCTAAGTTTAGTTTCTAATACTTTTTGAAAGTAGTAATAATTCTATATTTAAAGAAATGATTTCCTTATTTCTTAAGATCATTCTATTTTTATGAAAGAAAATTCTTGGTGGTTGTCAACTAGTTTATTTGAATTTCAAAGTATTGATGAAAAGTGACGTTTAGCAAAACTTTTGTCTAATCAAGAATTCATTTCCATTTTATGACTTTGTAAAGTGTATGTATGTATGTATTGTTTAAAAATTCCCATGTTCTTAAAATTTATAATGAACTCCTCTAGATTTCTAGAAAAGGTTTGTTAAGATAAATTCCTAAGTTTTTATGAAAAATTTTACTTCCTTCATAACAACATTTATTTCTAGAGAAGAACTTATATTTTAAGACAACTTTTTCTTCCTTATCTTGTTGAGACAAAATCAATATGTTCATGTATGATCATAATATGAAATTATGAAAACATAAGAAAAACATAATAATTAATGAAATAAGCTAGTAATGAAATATGTCAAGTATTGGAAACTTAGCTTCATCAAGGTATCCCCGGACTAAGAATAGACTAGTCCCAAAAGAAAAAAAAAATTGTTTTGACTTGATGAGGACAAGTATAAGACTAAAAAAACTAGTCTTAAAACATCTTGAAAGTAAATAAATTGCAAAACAAAGGAGCTTATATGCTCTAAAAGATATACATATCTACATAAATATATTTAGTTAAATATAATGAAAAAACATAAAGGAAAATAATTTCATAAACAAAACAAAGTATGAACATATTGTTACTTTCTTAACCTTCATGATTTTAGAAAACACATATTATGCTCATACTAAGTAAATGAACTTAAAGGAACTTAAAGAAGCATTACCTATGAAAGCTAAACTTAAGAGAACTTTGAGAGAACTCTTGGAGAGATTTTGAGAGAGTAAGAGTAATGTATGAAAGGTGTGAAGGAAATGGAAGGAAGAGGTGGTATTTCTAAGAAAAAATGGAGGAAAATTTTGTGTTAATTAAATAATTGAAAAAATGAAATGAATTGAGGAGAGATGGGGGAGTGGCCAACGCTATTCTTGAGTGGGGAGAGAGAGATATTCATTTTTTTTGTATTTTTGTTAATGAAAAGTAAGATATGAGATATGAAGTTGTATTGGAAATCAAAATTGCAAGAAAATAGGTGTATGGTTGTATGAGTAGGTTGTAAGAAAAAGTAGAGATAGATGAATACTATAGAATAGTAATAAATAATGTAATATAAAGTAGATATGACAATTAAAGTACCGGTAGTAAGAAAATATTCATATAAGTGGGATATTTGATATTTTTAGTTACCAAAAAATTATAAAATTGGTATTTTTGAAAACCTTATATTTTTACGAGTCTAACGGTATATCCGAAATATTTTTACTATTCTGAGCTCTGGAATACGCTTTTCGAAAACTGTGTTCGATCGTGCTCAAAACTAATTGCGGTTTAACTAATCTGATATTTTTAAGTTTTCTCATGTTATTACGAACTATTCTACATACTAATCTCTCACTTACTCACTTAGGGTTATGAACACGGGATTGCCGGACTTGAACGGTTACATCTGACTTGGGTTTTATTGACTTTAGGATTTTCGGTTAACCTTCCAATTAAGGTTTAAGCATAATTGATCACAAAACTTTGGGGGTTTACATTACTTCATGGGGCTTAATATTAACGATTTAGCAGTAATAGCAGCAGCACTACCACCACCACTACCAATCCACCTCGATGACATTAGTGGTGAGAATGCTCAATGGCCTTAACTTGCATAGAGATACAGGCCTCAAAAGGAGACGCAGGGGTAAGGATAAGGGTAGAAGCGAAGGCAAGGCCAAGACGGAGTTGTAGATATCAAAGACGAGCCCTTACCTTCACATGTTTAGGATTATGAGCCTAGACCTTCATCATCCTCATATGTGCATCAACTAGACATCCCCATGCATGACAACTCATATACAGAGGCTTATATTCTTCTTACTCCACAGAAGAGGTGTAAACCCCTATATTTTATGATGATTCTTGAGTTCAAACCCTGTAATCGAAAGTTAACCAGAAAACCTAGTCAGCAAAAACCTATGCCAAAATAGTCCTCCGCACTCAATATTAAAGCTTAAGTATGACAATCTTAGTTATTCCTAGAAGCTTCGATATTAAGTGTAAGGTGTGCTCTCACAATTTTAGAGGACCATACATAGAATTATGAAGCTTAAGAAGATACAATCACAAATTAAGAAAAGAGGATTCATAATATTTATTTCATTCATAAAGATAGTCTTACAAGTCTTAAGGGCATTCCCCGGCCATAAATAACTATAATTCATTACAATCAAAATTTCTATGGAGTCTACATCTTATCCAACACTAAACTTCATCTAAAAATTCCTTAACCAAAAGGAAAAATACTTGGCTGCAGGGTCCACGTGACTTCAACCACAGATAAGTAAACTGCAAAAGATATCTAGAGGGGTATAAGCTAAAAGGCTTAGTGAGAATTATTTTCATAAGTAAACTTCTAGTGTAGAAAAATTCAAACAAGTTATTTAAGCAATCAAGTGAAATGCAACATATACGTGGGCAAACAAGGCATATAGTTTTTCGGGAACTATATGTTGAATGGATTTACGCCCTCCATTCGGGGTTTGGTGATATATAATCTCAAAACGAGTAGTTTTAGTTAAGTTATGCTTTCGATCATTACCGCCAAGCACATAAAGTCTACTCAAGTTGAGCCATGCTTCCGGACTTTTCACCAAGCATTGGTTTGATTCCATGTCGCTAAGCAATCGCTTTCGATCATAACCACCAAGTGTTGCTTTCGACCGTGCTACTATCCTTTTCACCGAAGGATAATAATCCCATGCAATGTGACTCACTTCGTGGTATGCATGAATCAACTTATTTAAGATATCATAGTATCATTATTATCAAATCTAAGGTGATCATAGAATTTCATACCATTCAAGTACTACACAAAACAAATAATTACTTACAATCAATTCCGGCCTTGATATTGTTAGAAGCCTTTCAATAATTTTCACATACATATGAATTTGTCTTTTCTTAATTCTAATGCGACTAAACTACAAGCAAAATCAAGTAAAGCACTTTAAGAAAATAAACTCATGATGCCATGCTGACACTTCTTCTAAAAAGATGAGTAGCTCAAACAATCCACTTAGTCGATTTTGTAAATTCTTTAAAATGAATATTTTGATTCCTTTGTTTTTAAAGAATTACTTCATGTTTATCTTACTATTTCCCTCAATGACTTTTTGATAAAAATAAATTTCTTCCTTTCTAAATTCTCAATATTAGTGTTACTTTTCCTATTTATTTTCTTTGACCATTTATTCAAAAATCTTTTGGTTTAAAAACTTTCATTCCCTTTTTATGGGATTTTCTTATGTTTTTATGGAAAACTTTTTGGTACCAAAATTCATTTTCTTTTAGGAAAAAAAGTATTATAAAAACGATTTCCAAAACAAAAGTAGCTTTTAAAATTGTAGTGGGTTCTTCCTAAAACTTGGAAAAGAATAACTTTATTTTTTTAAACCATAGATTCCACTTTTCATATAAAACCATTCTTAAGTGATAAAATCTCCTTTTTGTCAAAATATAAATGGAGATTTAGACAATAATCTTAATAGGCATGATTATGAGAAATAATAACAAACAAAATGACATAAATAATAAATAAAGTCATATATTGAGAGTCTTAACTTCTTCAAGGCTCCCGGGACTAAGAAGTAGACTAGTCCCAAAAGAAAGAAACAAAATAAAAGAAAGAAAATTGTTTGACTTGATGAGGATAAGTCTAAGACTGAGACTAGTCTTAAAAACACATAAAATAAATAAATTGCAAATAAAGAAATAATAAATTACTTTGCATGAAAATAAATAAATTGCAAGTGAGCTTATATGCTCTAAAGAATATATATATATATATATAGATACATAATAATACTTAATTAGATATAATAACAATAATAATATGCACAACATATAAATAGATATTCATGAACAAGAACAATAGATGAACATAGTATAGCTTCCATAACATTTAGTTTTTGGAAACTCACACCATGGTCATGTAAAGTTACATGACATGAGAAGAAGAATTTGGTAGAGGAAATTTTTACCTAAAGAGTGTTTTGATATAATATGTGGGAATGAGTTTTGTGTATGTAAAATGAGGTTTGAGAGAGTTTTGAGAGAATATTTTGAGAGAGTGTTGAGAGGAAAATTTGAGAGAGATTTGATAGTGAATTTATAGGTGTAATTATGTAAAAAAAGTGAAAGACGAGGGGGGTATTTATAGGAAATGAGGAGTGAATTTTTGTGTGATTTAAATAAAGAAAATTGAAATAATGAGAGAGAGGGACAAAGGTGGGGGTGCGTCAGCCACATTATGGAGGAGAGAGAGAGAAAGTTTTGTTTGTATTTTTGTTGATTAAATGTAATAATAAGTAAAGATGTGAAATAAAGTTATGGGAAATGCAAAAAGTAAGGTAATATGTTATGGTGTTGTACGAGTAGGTGTTAGAAAAAGTAAAGATAAAAGAATAATGTAAAATAGTAATGAATAGTGTGATGTAAAGTAGATATGACTAATAAAGTACCGATAGTAAAAAAATATGCGTATAATTGCGAAATCTGTTATTTTTACTTACTGACAAATTATAAAACTGATTTTTGAAAACCTTATATTTTTACGAGTCTAATGGTATATCCGGAATATTTTTACTATTCCAAGCCTTGGGACATGTTTTTCAAGAATTATATCCGTTCAAGTTCAAAACGATATGTGGTTTTACTAAACTAATCTTTTTAAGTTTTCTTATGTAATTACGAACTATTCTACATACTAATCTCTTACTTACTTTCTTAGGGTTGCTAATATGGGATTACCGGACTTAAACTATTACGTCTAATTAGGGTTTTATTGACTTAGGGCTTCCGATTGACTTTCTGATTGGGTTTAAGCTAAACCGATCACAAAACTTTGGAGTTTATAAAAGCCCTAGAGTTTAGATCTGACAATCTCGTGCTATCAAACCCTAGACAATGAAATTAAGTTAATGGCTTATAATAGTTTGTAATAATATAGAAAAGTATAAAAATATCATATTCGCAATTTCTGGTGTCTTTCGGATTTGATCGGGATTAGTTTTCAAAATAGTGCTGGGAACATCAAACGGTAAAAATATTGTTTACACCATTAGACTCATAATAATATATGAAATCCAAAAATATCAGCTTCGTAATTTTTTGGTAGCTAAAAATTACAGATATTGTATTTATAAAAGTATTTTCTTTACTACCGATAACTTATTAGTCTTGTTTACTATTCATTACTATTCACTTATCTCTACTTTTTCTTATTTTCTATATACCTATTTTATTACTCTTTACTTTTCCAATATACCTTATATCAAATCATATCTTACATATTAATTATTTTCTTACAAAAATACAAATAAAATCAACTCACTCCCTCTCTCCTCCCCTTTAGAACTGGCACCATACCCTCCCTCTCTCTCTCAATTTTTTTTTCAATTTATTTTATTACACTTAATTTTCCTCCATTTTCAATTATAAATACCCTATCTCCCTCCACTTCTTTCACACCTTCATTTCATTTAACAAATCTTTCCCAAAATCATTCCATAAATCCTCTCTCCAAAATTTCTCTACCAAAACTCCCTTTCACAAATTCTTCACAAAATCTTTCTCTATACCCAAATTATCTACCACATACTACCAACCAAATAATACCCCCGTTCATCTACCTATTCACACCACACAAACACCTTAGGTAGACTTCTTCCAACCATTTAGTTTACCCATGTCATGTAACTTAGCATGACCATGGTGTTATTTTGAAACTCATATGAGTAGTAAAAGCAATAACATGTTCATGTTTCATTCATACACATGCCAAGAACTTCGATTTTATTATTTTGTTATTATGATCATAAATGTTGATTATCAATGTTATTATTGGTGATTATTGTGCTTCTAATCTAACTCTATATCTTATTAAGAATATATATGGATATATTTCTTAGAGCCTAAATACTCACTAACTTTTACTAACTTGCTTCTATTACTAATATTGCTCTTATTATTACTTTTCTTTTTCTTTTTGGGATTAAGTCCTAGGATGCCTTGATGAAGCTAAGGCTCCCAATACTTGATCGGGTTGCATTGATGAAGGTAAGGCTCCAAATGCTTGATCAGTTACCATAATGAAGTTAAGGTTCTCAATACTTGATATTATTATTATCTTGCTTATTATTAATTTGCTTCTTATATATTTTTGTCATTTTTCATATTATATGCTTATGTACATGCATTATCATAATAATCTTGTCTCAACAAAAATTTAAAAATAGACTTTTCCTTAATAAAGGAAAATGAAATTAAACTCTTTCAATATATAACTTTATGTCTAAATCAAGATTTTGTTAGCAAACCCATAGAAAATTTTATTTTACAACTTCTTTTCAAACTCACCAAGATTTTTCTTAAGTAACAACAAAGATGATTTAAATTAAAAAAAAAAATGAACATTTTTTTAAATAGTAAATCACATAAAATTTATCAAAACTTAGCATAAAAGTTTTCTTGGTAAACAAATTTTTCATAAGAAGTCTACTTGTAGGATTTAAACTAACTCCATAATTACAACAAAAAAAAATTAATTTTTAAAGTTAAGATAAAATCAACATTCTAATTTATAAAGCCACGTAGAAAAATAAGGTATTTCCAAGTATATAAATGATAGACTCATTTTAAAAAGAAATAAAAAGAATATAAGTATGATGATTTCAAAAACAATGAATGATATCAACAACTTAGAAAGAATAATTTCTTTCCAAGTAAAATTGGTAAAATACTTAAAGAACCAAGTTTTGAAAATAAAATTTATTTTTGAAGAAGTTAGAAGATGGGAATATAAGGATAAAAAAACTTGTTTAACAAAACCATTTCTTTAAAAGGAAATATAAACAAGTCAAAATCACCATAGGTTATCAACAACTTGATAAAAATTTTGGAAACTTAATTTTTGCCACAGAAAGCAAAATTTATAAAAGATCAAAGTTAAGGAAAAAAATTAATTGTTTTGGAAAAGAAATTAGGAAACAAGATAGGAAGATACTTGTCTATAACAACCAACGAAATTATAAAGTTTCTCCAAAATACTTAAAAAAAAAATTGCTGAGTTTAAGTTTCAATACTTTAAGATAAATTGTTTTATTAAAAATAGTTGTTGAAACAACACCATTAGAATCTTGCATATAATATGAGTCTATATAAATACTTAAAGGATTTTTCAACTATATACGTATCTATAGTTTTATCAAAATAATTTTTGAATAAAGATGAGTTTTGAAAATTGTTTTTCAAAATGGGATTTTCGTTTTGGTTATGTACTGTAACTTTTAGAAGCCAAACAACCTTTTATGTGGAAAATAACCTTAGAAACGGATAAATTTTTTCGAGTAGATAGAAATCGATATATTATATGCAAAGTTCCTAGTTAAAATAAGCAAGTTATGGCCATTTTAAGTTAGAATTTCCCTTTATGCGAATTTTGACGAACTTAGTAAAATAGAATTATAAGTTTAAGTAGAACTTCCAAGAAACACTCATTTTGGGTATTTTCTCTTGTTTAGGTGATGAGGAGACCAAGTTTCCATGTTTTGAGAATTTCCTTGACTAGAAGTATCACTCAAATGGCCGAGTGAGTTTATTTCTTACATATTTGAACTTATGATTTTGCTTGTAAAATAGTGGCATTAGAATTAAGGAAAAGATAAGAAGGAAAAACACATATGCTTTACATACTTGGTTGAAATTACGAATAAGTATATTGAGGCTAGAATTGTTTATAATGAATATTTGATCTAGTGTAAAAATGATTGTCTGCATATTTTATGATTACTCGCAAAATATTTAATTATGCCATGAGTACTTAAATAAAATGATTCATGCATGTCATTGGGTGAGTTCATTGCATTTATTACCTACCAAAAGCTTAGTAAGGAGATTCATAGAGTCTGTAAATTCTATAAAGTGATGAGGCATCGTTCTAATCAACTAGTGATAAGAAAAATCTGAATAAAACATAACTGGTAACTATACAGTGGCTCGAAAATAAACTACAAATAAGTTAGTTTATAATACATTTTTTTTAGTAAGAAAGTTGTTAAAACAAGAACTATCATGGAATTACATTATATAATAGCGGCCTATATGGTCTGAAACACCTAACCACCGAATCAAGGGGTGAATCCATTCAAACATATGATTCCTGGAAAATCATATGTATTGTTTGTCCATGTGCTTGTACATTTCATATGGTTACTTAAATAAACTTATTTTGATTATTGAATATTGAGTGTTTAATTGTAGAAATAAATCTCATGAAGCTAGTAGCTTATACCCTCTTAGATATTTTCTGCAGTTCTCGTATCTTTGGTTTGAACCAAGAGGTTATTTTACATAGGTAATGCCTTCAAGCTAAGATCTTTTGGATAGACGTGCAAGCTAGAAGTAGATAAGGATTCCAAGGGAAGTTTTAAAAGTGTAAGTCGTTTTATGATAAACTCTTTATTAGACTTAGTTATCTTTAATAGGGGAATGCCCCTTAATGTTGTAAAGACTCCTTAATAGTTTTTACAAATCTTAGTTATATTGTTATGATTTATTTTCTTAATTTCTATTGTGTATAACTGCTTAAACGGCATGCTTCAAAGTTTGGTCCACTACGATTGTGAAAGTATGCCTTACACTTGATATCGAGACTTTCGAGATGACTAAGGCGGTCATACTTAAGCCTTAATATTAAGTGTGGCGGACTGTCGCGTTTAAAGTACCCTTTGGGGCGTGATAGTTTAAGTTGGTATCAGAGCATGGTTAAGAAGATTATAATCATAACAATAGGAATAGACTTAAGAAGTAATAAGTAGAACCAAATTAGAAAAGTTAGTATGGGTAGAATACGTTCGCTACTCTTCTTTTCCTTTCCCTTTTGCTTGGATAGATTACCCTAGGAGAAGTGCTTTTGGTAGCTCAGCAATTCCATAAGAGACTCGACGAGACCTTTACCAACTATCGTTTAAGATTAAGAGTGCTATGTGAGGAGTTTGATTTGGCAGGAAGACCAAGTCAATTAAAGGAACATTCACCCTATGGAAAAGGGGACTAAGGATCACAGAATGGAAAAGAGTTGTTTAGACAATAAGGTATTGTCCTATAAGAAAGAAAAGATGGTTCGAGTTGGAAGTTATTTATGCCATTGAAAGAATTGCATGCACGCATATGGACTCACCATGTTACGAGAGACTACATTCGTGTTGAGAAAGGAATAAGAGCCAGCACAAGAGCTAGTGGGGGAGAATCCTAACGTACCTTAGGCAGAAGAGGAACTCGAATAAGAGCAGAATGAAGAAAATTTCGATATGACTCGAGTAGCGGCAATATGGGCCGAAGGAGAGAGAATCTATCTAGGAAACAGTGAAGTAAGACGAGCTTAGATAGCTACTATGATTCGAGAAGCCACTGCACCAAGGAATGAGGATACGACAAATCTTCCTATGATTAGGAACACTGAGCTAGATCCTAAAGCTTTGGACTCCCAAGTGTGAAAGATATATATGTGGAGAATGAGCATCCGACTGACAGAAAAGGCGCATCATGGGAATCCACCCCTCATCAAGCCAATGAAGAAGGAACCCAGCAAGACCATGTGATGACCTTAGAAATTGATGATAGTGATGAAATGTCGGAACTAGAAAGGGAGCTCTCAAGAGAAAGAAGATGCAACATAACATGGTATTTGGGGCCATTCATAGGCAGATGGTAAAGAGGATCATCAAACCATAATCCGGGTGACGCACCAACCCCATAGGCTAAAAAGAAAAGGATGGAAGAAGAAGGAAAGAAGGAAGAAGGAAAGAATGGAAAGAATTAGGGAGAAGATCGAGCACCCTATGTCACGCCCCGAGAGGTACCCTAAACGTGATAGTCCACCGTACACAATACTAAAGTCTAAGAATGACTTCCTCAGTCACCAAAGGCTTCCATATCATGTACAAGGCGTACATCGCAACCAAGGGAACGCATAAGAGTAGCGCAATTTATATTGATAATGATTAAGTAACAAGGTAAAGAGAATACTTGTTATATAACATAAACATGGTAAATTATAATTCTTAATGGCATATCCCTCTATTGTCTTCAAGTCAAAATAAATACAGTCCTTAGAAATTTTCAAAACACAAATATTGCATACATTACATATAAGAAACTTTACAAAGTAACTTCATCTTATGTTCCAATTGCCTTCATAATAGTTCAACATCCTTCCATGACTAATCTACTCATAGTACTTTTCTACTATTCATCTATCTCTACTTTGTCTACTACCTATTCATACAATCTATATACCTATTTCTTACAATTTTCTTTTCCCATAAAAATTCTACACCACATATTATTAAACTTCTCTTATATTTTTCTTCTAAAATTAATTTTTAATTACTCTTCCTTTCATGCCATCAATTTTCTTTTATTTTTCATTTATTTAATTAACAATAATTTCTCTCCAACTTTTCCTATAAATACCTCCTTCCTCTTTCATTTCTTTCACATTTTATCTACCCATAAATTTACTACCAAAACTCTTTAAAATTCTCCTCTCAAAACTCTCTCTAAATACTTTCTCAAATTCCTTTCTATATATCCCCAAAATTCTCAAACGCTACCACTTTTCTCCACCGTCAAATATCCTTTAAGTAATAAACTTTCTTTATTACTTCTATCATGTCATGTAACTTTACATAACCATGGTGTGAGTTTCCTAAACTTATTGTTATGGAAGCTACACTATATTCATGTATTGTTCTTGTTCATGAATATCCATTTCTATATTTCTATTATTGTTATTATGTTTTTCTCATATCATTGATGTTATTATGCTAACTTCTTATTTATATCTAACTAAATATATTTATGTACCTATATATATTCTTTAGAGCATATAAGTTTACTTGTTATTTATTTATTTTTATGCTTTGCAATTTATTTATTTACTCGTTTTATGCAAATTATTAAAACTAGTCTTTCTAGTCTTAGACTTATCCATATCAAGTCAAAATAATTTTCTTTCTTTTCTTTTCTTTTCTTTTCTTTTCTTTTTGGGACTAGTCTATTCTTAGTCCCGGGATACCTTGATGAAGCTAAGGTTCCTAATACTTGATCTTATTATTTTGCTCTTATTTATTCTTGTATATATCTTATCTTATTATTTAATATTATTATATTTCTCATAGTTACATATTTTCATTCATGCATGAACATATATATTGTCTTAACAATTATGAAAATGACTTTTCTTAAGTAAAGAAAAATAAGAACTCTCTTTAAAAATAAATTGTCACATAAGAAATGATTTTTTTCCATGGAAACTTAAAGTTTTATCTTATCAAAATTTTCTAAAGTTAGACAAGTTTAGCACAAGTTTTAGTAATAATACTATATGGGATTTTATCAAGGAACACATAAAATAAAGTTATCAAATACCTTCTTTTTAAAACCAATGAAATAGGAAAGTTTCCTTGAAAATTAATGTTGCTAAATCATTGTTCAATAAAGGTTTCTTAAACTCATTTATCGAAGTTTTCTACCAACACTCTAAAATACTAAAGTTTAGACAAGTTTTACAAAATTATCAAAGAATAACCTTTCTAAAGATAAGCCTTAGTTAAAAAATAAAAATAGTAAAAACTTAGAAGATCGTTGATATTATTTACTTAAAGTGAATCTAACATTAGGAAAACTTTAGAACACATAAATATGACTATTTTAAGAAACTCGAGTCACTACCAATGAATATTTAGAAAACTACATTTTCTAACCACTAGAAATAAAGTTATAGGAATTTTAAAAGATTAAAATTTCTTTTTATTTAATTATTTTCAATAACTAAGAAATGGAGTTAAAAGAAGGAAATACTCACTTATGATATTTTAGGAAGTTTTCTCAACAAAACTAAAAAGAAATTTCTTTTCAAGTCTTAACATAATCTCACTTTTAAGACACATTGTTTTACAAAAATCATTATTGAGATAAAACCACTAAATTCAGGCATATAATTTGAGTCTATATATATATATATATATTCAAAGGATTTTTCAACCATGCAAATAACTATATTTTTGTACAATAATTTTTGGATAGAGAAAAGTTTGAAAACTTGAGTTTTGAAATTTGGAATTTTCGCAACAATTCTGTACGTCACTATTTTGAGACCCAAATGACTTCTTTTGATAAAAATAACCTTAGAAATGAATAGATCTTTTGAGTAGGTAGAAATCGATATATAATATGCGAAATTTCGAGTTAAAATGAGCAAGTTATGGCTATTTTAAATTGGAATTTCCATTCGTGCGAATTTTGACGAATTCAATAAGATAGAATTAGAGAATTTGAATAGATCTTGGATGAAATACTTATTTCGGGTATTTCTTTTGTTTAGGTGTCGAGGGCCAAGATCTTCTTTTCCCTGAGGATTACTTCGACTCATAGAAGATCACTATGGACGAGTGAGTTTCCTTTACGTTTATTTATTTGCGCATGTGCTTATAGAATAGACCACTAAATGTTAGGAAAAGATAAAATTGATATGCATGCGGGTTATCATGGGAATTATGTATGTGAATTGTTATGTGCGATCAATAAACGATAAGTATATTGGAAACCAATCTGTGATTGATATAATTGTTTCTATGTATGTATTACTATGTGTGCAATCATTGTTTGATCGCCTTTAAATAAATTAATGTCGGATTTGATTCCCCATAAATAATTTACTCATGCATATCACTTAGAATATCATTTCGAAATTTTGCTACTACTCCTCAGCATGGGACCAGAAAAGTAAACTGCCTAGCTACATCTTGAGGATTTAGGACGTTCGAGGAATACAACCTCAAGTTTTAGCCAAGCCGGATCGATCGCTTTGGGTATGGAAAGCCCGAGGACTAGTAGTATGGTTCATTGGAACCCCAAAACACACGCAAATTTTTAAGGAGGTCGTTTAAGGCTCAGTTCAAATCTTTCCCTAACCACGATGGAGGGATAAATCCATCACACATACGAAACCGGATAGTCATATATACTGTCTGATCATATGGTTATTGCATTTCATATGCTTGTTTAATGAACTTGGATGAATGCTTGTTATGAGTACTTTTGCATAAGGAATATCTCACTAAGCTAGTTATGTTTATACCCCTATAGACTTTTGATATTGCAGGATCGTTATTTTGCACCTGAGACCAACTTGATCATTTGGGTAGACTCTTTATTTTGGACAGCTTTTGGGGGAACTCTATTTTGAAGTCTTAGACTAGATTTCCTTTAAAATCTTCTAGCTCTAGTTAATCTTCATATTAAGACTATGTTGCTATGGTAATTATCAAGGGAATGCCCCTTAGAAGTTGTAAGACTTTATATTTCAATGATATATATTAAGTATTATTTTGCATATTCCGTTGCCAATATCTTAAAATGCATTACTACACCGGTCTCCTTTGATGTGAATGTACGCCTTGTACCGATATAGAAGCTTTCAAGTGACTGAGATAGTCATTCTTAAGTTTTAATATTGTGTACAACGGCTGTCACGTTTAGGTACCCGTTGGGGCGTGACAGCCATTGCCACGCCCCAAAGGGTACCCTAGATGCGACAGTCTGCCACACTCGATGTCTAAACTCAAGTATGACAACCTTAATCATTCCAGGAGTTTAAACACCGGGTGTAAGGCTCACGTTCAACATATAGGGAACCATACTTTGAATCGAAATAGCTTAAGGAGACATACATAGTAATAAGAATGTAAATCATAACAGTTATAACAAGAATAATCTATTACATAATCTAAGGGGTATACCCCCCTCAAAATATTAAGAGTCCATAGGTCCACAAAAGTCTCTTATATCAATTATTATATATAGATTTAGGAGGTTCAACTAGAAGTCTATGCCTACATCTAGGTCCCGATTTCTTCAAAAAGCTCCATAAGGTCCAAAATATGTACCTGAGGAAAGTGGCTTCTCGGAAATAGTCATAAATATTCATACTGCAACATGAAACTATAGGAGTATAAGCTTACGAGCTTAGTGAGTTTCACTTCCAAAATTAAATACTCAACAAACAATATATATATCAGGCAAGTAATATTAACAACCATATGAAATGCACAAGCACGTGAGCACACAATACATAAGACCTTTTGGAAATCTTATGTTGAATGGATTTACGTCCTCCATTTAGGGTTAGGTGTTTTAGGCCCATATGACCAGAGATTTCAATTTTTTCTCATTTATATTATGGTTGATACAGGTACCCACCCACATACATTTTCAATTCCAGCCCTTACATCAACAATTGATTTTATAGGTCCCTCATTGCTCAGCTATTATGCCTTCTTTCCACAAAGGTATAACAACCTATGCAATGTGAATCACATATGGTATGTATGGTCAATTTTATTATAAGATCATGGCATATTAATTAACAATTTATGGGTGATCATAGATATGGCAGATACTTCATTTCTATACTAAATCATACAAGTATTTACAACAAGCTCATTTCTATATTTTTATCATCGATTCACCCAAGTAGAACTCACATACATACAATCAAATTTTTATCTTGCCATAATTCTAGTGACACTAACGTTATAAGCACAATCACAAGCATATAATTTAAAGATAGTGAACTCACTTTGCCATGTCGCGAAAATCCACTTAATCGTACTAGTCCTTGGGAAGGTCTAGTCCGTCTCTCAAGTCTCCTAATCAAAAGAAATAACTCTAATGAGTATTTCAGTGAAGTTTGAATGAACTTATAAATTATATTCTAACAAGTTCGTCAAAATTCGTCTAAGAGGAAATTCCAACTTAAAACGGCCATAACTTAGTCATTTTAACTCAGAATTTTGCATATTGTATACCGATTTCTACGTATTTGATGAAAGCTATCTATTTCTAAAGTTATTTCCAGCAAATAGGGTCGTTTGGTCCATAAACAGTAGGATACAAAATACTATACGAATTTCTCATTCCACAATTCAACTCCTAATTTCAAACTAAGCATCATACTAAAGTTTTGATAGATAGTTAGATATCATTATATCTTATAAGACTCTATTATATACATATATAACTCAATATCGTGCATGATTCATGGGTGTTGGTAAAGCTATTTCCTCATGTACTTAGATAATGCTTGATAAGATGTATAAGATATTATTTTCCGAACTTTGTTTCTACCAAGTGCATTATTTGTATATGCAAAACCGATAAGTTATCATCATGAATATCATGAAATGAATTATCTATATGTATATTCTTCATGACATGATATCAAAAATTCTTTTAGAAAACTTTTGCTTTGCAAAACTTTTGAAATTTCAAAACTTAAGAAAACTAGTTTTATTTCTTGCAAAATCACACTTGTTCTCACCAAAACTTTTCCCTAATGACTTATGTGTCTCTCACCTTCTTTACTTTAATGAAATTCTTTGTTTTGGAGTTAGAAAATAGGTGTTTACATAGAGGATTTACCTAGATACGAATTTTACAAGATTTTTAAGGAATGAAAACATTGTTTAATCTATCTTTGGAAAACATCCCTTGTTTTAGGAATATACTTTAATAAATTTCACTTATCCTTGTCAAAAATGGGTCTTTATTACATGTATTCCATATGTAACACCCTAAAATAAGGCATTACAACCTGCCACGTATCCCCTCTTATAAAGGATACGTACTTATAAAGGATACGTAAAGGCTCTATTATCCACAATAATATAATCATCACCTGTAAACACTCATAGGGTAACTCATAAAATACCAAACCTGTTAAAACTAAAAACTCATACTTTATAAAACATAAACTCCTTGTTCAACATAACATCCAAGTTGACTTCACAGTCAACAAATTCAACAAAAAGTAAATACTGTTTACATTAAAATCTTTTCAATTAAAACCAACTATGAATCCAACTACGATCTCAAATGATCAAAACACGTTTTCTCTCAGAAACTTGGTATATGAAGCCTAACTCTCAACTGGGTAGTCGGGTCCACTATTGCCATCCTCGCTATCAAAGAATAAATCATTACCGGATAGATCATACACTATATCTTCTTCACTTGTGCCTAAAATTTAAGAGAACAAGCGGCGACGCCCAGTACGATAACTCCAATCCAAAAACAAATGCATATGCACATACAAAAGGCATATAATTCATGTAACTTAAACTAATTCAAACAATCATATTATTATCTTTCTTAAGCCAACAAAACAACATAGTCCAGTATTAGGCATACACTAATCTTGAACTCGAAGTTACTCAGACTCCATTCAAAATCAAACAACTTTTTGAAAATAATAATCATATACATATATAGATGAGTGGGTACTCCCCAAACACCTCGAATCCAGAACACCTAATTCTACCATAATCATATCAAGGCACAAGTCCACTAGGGACAACCTCACACCAAGATCATCAGGGTGCCTCACCAGTATCACTGTTTGCCAGGTCTTTACTGGTCAAAGCCAAGCACAATCAATCATACAACTATTAACCCGAATAACGATTAAGTTTATTAAGAAATTCTGTTCCTATAAGCATTCAATCAATACTAAACTTACAGGCAAAAACAACAAGCAAGGATTGGTCGTACCCTTCTAAATTTCAGGAATATAAATCAAATCCTCAGAATCTGATACCAACAACAAACAAAGACAACCGAACTCCACAAACTCCTATATCCACACCAACAACAATTCCACAAACTCTAAATGTCCTGTTACAACATATATATATATCAATAGATATGATCGCATTATCAAAATACCCCAACAAACATGAATTCTCCAAAAACCCTAACTTGAAAAGAAATCTTCGTTATCTGTACCGTCTATTCCGATTAAACTTCACAAACACCAATTATTTTACCCAAAACCCTAATATGCACAACAATAAGAACGAATGAGGATTGTTTAACCCGTATTTTGTTTGAATCTATCATAGAGGATAAACTTACTATTTTGAATCGCTAAAACCCGACTTGCATTCACCAATTTACAGATCTCACACGTGCTAGGGTTTCCTCACAAGAACCTTCATGCAAAATCCAACCCAAAACCTAAGAAAACTTATATAATTTCATATTTAATCCATAAGAGAAGATTAAAATCACTTACTTTGGATCAAAAACACCCTCCGGATGATTCTCCAAGCCTGGATCTCTAAGAACACTCCAAAACCCTTTTTGACGCAAGAAGAAAATGATAAAAAGAAAATATGTCGAAACTGTTTTTCGCGTCTCGTATTTATAGAAATTTGGTCATACATCAGCCCTACGCCGGCGGCGTACGTGTAGATCTTGCTGGCATACACCCTATGCTAGCAAAATTTATGCAAGCACTGACAGCGTTCATCGGGGTTTTGATTTCTTAGAACTTCGATCCTGCTACATACGTCGACAAATCCATGCCCTACGCCAGCGACGTTCCATGCCAGTGTTGAGAGAAACCCTAGTGAACACTGGTAGCGTTCGTCCCAGCGTTAAGAAAAAAGCTACTGTTCCCATCCTACATCGTCTCTACGCCGGCGGCGTAGATTCTCCAGGAGGCGGCATACAATCTGTCAAATATTGTAGAAATCCAAACTTTAATATTTGTCCTATAACCAAACTTAAACTTTTACAATTTACTTGTTTTGACCTTAAACTCATCCTATATCATCTCATGATTCATAATTCATTATATTTCCATCTTTATTTCTGTATTTTACATCTTTCCTCTCTTAAAAAGAACTTTCATCCTCGAAAGTTACCTGGATTAATGAAATAACTCTGGATATTTTGTCCTCATATCTTCTTCTAGCTCCCAGGTAGCTTCATGTTTAGTTTGATTAGTCCGCTGTACTCTCACATATTTGATCACCTTGCTTCTTAGAATCTTCTCCTTAGAATCCACAATTTGATCGGCTTTTCAATTGTCGTAAAGTTCGGCTGTACTTCCAACGATTCAAGAGCTATTATTTCTTCCGGATCTCTGACATACTTTCTAAGCATGGATAAATGGAATACATTATGCACTCCCTCCAAATCAGGCGGTAAAACTAATCTATAAGCTATGTCGCCTATCCTTTCAAGAATCTCATATGGTCCCACATATCAAGGATTCAACTTTCCTCTTAAGCCAAATCTGACAACTCCTTTTGTTGGTGAAAACTTTAGCAAAACGTGTTCGCCTACTTGAAATTCCAATGGTCTTCTTCATTTATCCGCATAACTCTTTTGTCGACTTTGAGCAGCTTGTAATCTTTGCCTGATCAAATTGACCTTTTCAACTGCATCTTGGACTAACTCTGGTCCCAACAATTGTCTTTCACCCACTTCATCCCAATGAACAGTTGATCTACACTTTCTACCATAAAGCGCTTCATATGGAGGCATGCCAATCGATGCTTGATAACTGTTGTTGTAGGCAAATTCCACTAGTGACAAATGCTCATCCCAACTTCCTTTAAAATCCAAAACACATGCTCTCAACATATCTTCCAGAGTCTGTATGGTCCTTTCAGATTGCCCATCAGTCTGAGGATGATAAGCAGTACTGAACACAACCTTCCCAAAGCTTGATGTAGACTTTTCTAGAATCTCCTAACGAATCTAGTATCCCTATCTGATGCGATTGTTGCTGGTATTCCGTGCAATCTCACAATCTCTTTTATATACAACTATGCCAAACGCTTTAACTTATAACCAGTCTTAATAGGTATAAAGTGAGCTACTTTTGTGAGACGATCCACAATGACCCAAATTGAATCAAACTTATCTCTTGTCTTGGTAAAGCAGAAACAAAATCCATGGTGATATGTTCCCACTTCCACTGTGGTATTGGCAAAGGCTTCAACTCACCTGCCGTTTTCTGTGCTCAATATTAATCATCTGACACGTATGGCACTTAGATACATATTCAGCTATCTCCTTCTTCATATTGTTCCACCAGTATAGCTTTTTCAAATCTTGATACATCTTGTTCCCTCCAGGATGAATGGAATAACTGGAGTAATGCTTCCTTCAACAATTCCTTCTTAAGTTCTCCTTGCTGGCACACACAATCTCCCTTTGTACCTAAGGATACCTTCATCATCTATGTAGAACTCTGGTGCCCTACCATTCTCCATTTCTGCTTAATCTCCAAGATACTCTGATCGTCGGTTTGAGCTATCTTGATTCTGTCCACAAGAGTAGGTTGAATTCTCATATTAGCCAATCTTTCACCTACCTTCTTGTGACTATTTCTAGTTCAAGCTTCCTCATATCATCAATGAGATGACGTTCCGTCGTGATCAAAGCTGCAAGATTCTCTATTCTCTTTCTGCTCAAGGCGTCAGCTACTACATTTGCCTTTCCGGGATGATACTGAATATCAATATCAAAATCCTTTATCAGTTCCAACCATCTTCTCTGTCTCATATTCAACTCTTTCTGGGTAAAGATGTACTTTAAACTTTTATGATCCGTATACACTTTACATCCTTCCCTATAGGTAATGTCTCCACAGCTTCAAAGCATGCACAACTGCTGCTAGTTCCAGATCATGAGTAGGATAATTCCTCTCATAGGGCTTTAATGTCTGAAGCATATGCTATAACCCTGCCTCTTTCTGCATCAACACACATCCTAAACCTTGTTTAGAGGCGTCACTATATATAGCATACTCCTCACCACTCACAGGTAAGGCTAGCACTGGAGCAGATACTAACTTATTCTTCAACAGCTGAAAGCTAGCTTCACAGTTCTCACTCCATTCATACTTCACTCCCTTCTGTGTCAATCGGGTCAAAGGACTGGCAATCTTGGAAAAATCTTCCACAAATCTTCTGTAATATCCTGCCATTCCTAGAAAACTTCTATTTCCGTCACAGTCTTGGGTCTTGGCCATTCAACACTGCTTTGACTTTCTCAGGATCCACTGATATTCCCTACCATCAACAATATGTCCTAAGAAAGATACCTGTTCTAACCAGAACTCACATTTTGAAAACTTCGCATACAACTTCTCTTCCTTCAATCTGGTCAGAACTAATCTCAAATGTTCTTTGTGCTCCTCTTTAGTCCTTGAATACACCAATACGTCATCAATAAAGACTACCACGAATATATCAAGATACTCCCTGAAGACTCTGTTCATCAAATCCATAAATACTGCTGGTGCATTGGTGAGTCCAAAAGGCATGACAACAAATTCATAATGTCCATACCTTGTCCTGAAAGCTGTCTTCTGAATATCTTCGGCTTTCACTCTCAACTGATGATATCCAGATCTCAAGTCTATCTTTGAGAATACTGAAGCTCCTGCCAACTGATCAAACAGATCATCAATTCGTGGCAAAGGATACTTGTTCTTCACTGTCACCTGGTTCAATTCTCTGTAATCAATGCATAGTCTCATACTACCATCCTTCTTCTTACAAATAGAACTGGAGCTCCCCAAGGTGAAACACTTGGTCTAATGAACTTCTTCTTCAACAATTCATCCAACTGCACTTTAAGCTCAGCAAGTTCTGTAGGAGCCATTCGATAAGGAGCTTTGATTTCGGTATAGTACCGGGTACCAAGTCAATATTAAACTCCACTTCCCTCTCTGGTGGTAATCCAGGCAGATCTTCTGGAAAAACTTCTGGATACTCACATACAATTGGAACATCCGACAACACTATCTCCTTTTTATCTTCTTTCACCATAGCAGCCAAAACTGATCCTCCCCACAATTCATAAGTAGGTAAAACTGGAGGTCTTTGCACTACTAACTTATGAATAAATTGATCACCATTGGGCAAACTGAACTCTACTACCAGATTATAGCAATCAATCACCACATGGTACTTTGCCAACCAGTCTACACCCAAAATCACATCAAAATCCAACATATCCAGCACCACCAAATCTGCAGGTAGATGCCTACCTTCTATCTCAATATCCACATTCTTACAGATTCTATTCAATACAGACTCACTTCCCAAAGGAGTACTAACAGATACACATCCAGGCATAAACTCAGCAGATATACCACAAACAGACATAAAAGATTCAGAAACGCAAGAGAAACTGGCACCAGTATCAAACAACACATATGCACTATGCAGGAGTATAGGAAACATACCCATAGTGTCAACACTAGAAGTCTCACTACGCTGTAAAGCGTAAACCTTTGCTGGTGCTCGCTGCCCTTGGCCAGAATAAACTCTGCCATACTGCCCTCCTTTACAATCCACAGCTCTGTGTCCTCTCTGCCCACTTGAAGCAGAAAACCTGTGGAATAACTTTGTCTGTGCAGTATTACTCTTGTGTCCCAGCTTTCCACAAGAAAAGCAAGCATTCTCTACCCATTGCAATCCTTCACATCATGTGGTCCAAGGCATCTCGTGCATCTTCTATCTGTATTCTGCACTGCTGACCTGAAATTTTGAGTAATAGGCCTCTTGCCTCTATCTTGTGTAAGTACACCAGCTGCTGGCCTCTTGCCTAAAAATATCTGATTCCTCTGTGGCTCACGGCTTCTAATCCTGCTCAAACCTTGCTCCACTGTCTTGGCTTTGTTCACCACAGCTGAGTAGTTGCTCAAATCCATCAAATTCACCTGATACTGGATCTCAGGTTCTAGTCCAGTGATGAATCTGCTAACCTTGGCCTCTTCACTCTCTTTCAGAGCGTCAGGTAGAAATCTCATCAACCTGTGCAATTCTGACTCATATTCTTCCACTGTCATTTTTCCTTGCTGCAGAGTGTAATACTCTTGAAGCATTCTCTGCTTAACACTGTCAGGAAAGAATTCTCTGTAGAAGGCCTGCTGAAACATTTGCCATGTAATTATACCAGTCATGTGTCTTCTAGTGCTCAACCACCAGTTGTTGGCTCTCCCAGTCAGCAAATAGGAGGCATATTCCACTTTCTTGTTCTCTGGGATATCCAGAGCAGCAAATGTCTTCTCAACCTCTTCCATCCACAACTGTGCTTCGAGAGGCTTACTGGTACTGGCTCAAACTTATGCACAGGTCCACAAATTTGTTCAGACTAAGCACATCTGCATGCCTAACTCCATTTCCTCCATTCCCATTTAACCTTTGTGTCTCCTGTCTCCAAGCTTCGGCGTTTTCTTGGACCATCTGCATGTCCCTCTCATATCTTGCTGCTGTTGACCAACTACTCCTAACAAAGCATTCACAGCTTGCATAAGTTGTGCAGCATCGATCGGAACCTGCTGTCCGATAGGTGGAGGTGGTGGCAAGTCTTGATTCTGAGCCTGCTGCTATCCTGCTGCTGCCCCAAATTCTCATTTTCCTCAGGAATTCTTCTTCTTGGAGGCATTCTAACACAACAAAACACCACGAAATTAGAATAAGGGTATCCAACTCAAGATCAAAACTTAAATCTATAAGACAACATCAAACTTAACTAAACAACAAACCTATTATTCTACCCCACTCCAAATCTCACCGTCCTAAGGAATCAAAACTTAAATCTATATGATTCAAAACCTATAGCTCTGATACCAAATAAGCTGTAACGCCTAAAATAAGGCATTACAACCCGCCACGTATCCCCTCTTATAAGGATACGCAAAGGCTTATTATCCACAATAATACAATCATCACCTGTAAACACTCATAGGGTAACTCATAAAATACCAAACCTGTTAAAACTAAAAACTCATACTTCATAAAACATAAACTCCTTGTTCAAACATAAAATCCAAGTTGACTTCACAGTCAACAAATTCAACAGAAACTAAATACTATTTACATTAAAATCTTTTCAATTAAAACCAACTATGAATCCAACTACGATCTCAAATGATCAAAACATGTCTTCTCAAAACTTGGTATATGAAGCTAACTCTCGCTGGTAGTCGGGTCCACTATCGCCATCCCCGCTATCAAAGAATAAATCATAACCGGATAGATCATACACTATATCTTCTTCACCTGTACCTGAAATTTAAAAGAATGAGGGCGACCCAGTACGATAACTCCAATCCAAAAACAAATGCATATGCACATACAAAAGGCATATAATTCATGCAACTTAAACTAATGCAAACAATCATATTATTATCTTTCTTAAGCCAACAAAACAACACAGTCAGTATTAGGTATACTCTAATCCTGAACTCGGAGTTACTCAGACTCCATTGAAAATCAAACAACTTTTTGAAAATAATAAGCATATACATATATGGATGAGTGGGTACTCCCCAAACACCCCGAATCTAGAACACCTAATTCTACCGGAATCATATCAAGGCACTAAAACTAGGAAAAAGATAAAATGGAAAAGTGCATGTGATTTATATTCTTGGTGAATTAATATTAAGCATATCGAGTTTTGAAGTGTTTATAATAAATTGTATGTTTTACTACCATGTTGGAATGTCTGAAACTCGTATAATCACCCTTTAAATGAAATAATTAAATACTAAATTTTTATTAAAATTGGTTCATGCACTTCACGAGTAGGGTTTCATTGCATTTGCTATTATACATTTGGTGGGACAAGTATATGATAGTGGTGGTTGTCATAACCAGTAGTATTTGCATGTGGCAAGCAGTAGCCGGTAAGATCTACATATAATTGGTGGCGTTTAATAGCCGGTAAGAACTATAAATTCTTTAGTTGGTCGTAATTGGCCGGTATACCCAACCCCGAATGAAGGGTGTAAATTTATTCAACATATGATTTCTGGAAAATCATATATCTTGTATGCCCATGTGTTTGATGCATTTCATTTGTTTGAATAATTAAACTTGTTTGACAAATTTTTTTTTCGAGTATGTTAAACCAGAAATGTTCTTACTAAGCTCGTAATAGTTACACTCCTATAGATTTTTGTATGTGCAGGAGCATTTGCTTTTGTATCCACGACTCCATTTATCTGTTTAAGTCATCTTTTGGGGGAAATCCAATCACGAACTTAGATTGGACTTCCTTTAAAATCTTTTGATGAAGTTATTTAAGTTTTAATATAAAGGTTTAGTATTTATGTTTCGATCCTTGGACTATATTTAGTGGGGAAGTGTCCCTAAGGCTTTGTAATGAACTTATCAACTATATTATGTGGGTTAATGTTTATTTAGATCCTTGTATACTTTATATTACTTGCTTAAATTATATTTCCCACCAACGTCTCCTATCGCTGTGTTGTATGCCTTAAATATAATATCGAGACTTTCGCATGACTAAAGTAATCATTCTTAAGTTTTAATATTGTATATGACGGACTGCCACGTTTAGGGTACCTCTTAAGACGTGACACATGTATTATTCATAACATGTTTTACCCAAGGAGAAATTTTGCATTTAGCATCAAAACTTTGACCAATTTTTTAATTAATTATCTATATTTTTAGAATGTCAATTTCAGCACTCCAATTAAACTCTTCCAATCTTTTGCACTACCTATGTCAACTTCATGTTCGACATCTATCCAATTCACTTTTTGATAAATTATAAACTACGCATTTCTTTAAATGAAAATATTCCATGTAGAGTAAATGCTTTATAACAATTCCATTTGCATTAACTCTCTCTCGTGACATGGCGTCATAAAATATCATTTAGGATACGATGTTAACACATAACTAGTAAAAAATAAGCTAATTGGGCAAACTAATTTAAATAAAAATAACACATAGGTAGTACTGCTAATCTTGAAATGTTTAAACACTTAGCAGTATCAAAATTCAAATAGTTAATTAAATGATTAATCAAAATTAAGGAAACATAATGATATATAATGGGTCAAAATTAAGCTAACTGTTTTAAAAAGAGTTAAGATAGGTAATATGGCTACCCTTGAAATGTTCAGTATGGTATCAAAATTAATAAAGATAATATCAAAAATGGTATCTAAACTTTTCCAAAAAAGTTTAATTAAGTACCTAAAATTTGATTTTGAATAATTTGATATATGAATAAGGTTTTCATGGACTTTTTCATATCTAAAATTAGATTTTAACAATTCTGATACTTTAAAATAGTTTTTACAAACTTTTTTATAACTGATTGAACTTGCTTTAGGTATAAAAAAAGTTAATAAAAATTTTGTTTAAAAGTTAATAAAAATTTTGTTTAAATACCAAAATTGTTAAAATCTAACTTCAGGTATGAAAAAAATCTATGAAAAGATTGTTCAAGTACTAAAATGTTTAAAATGAAATTCAGGTACTTGATTGAATATTTTACGAAAATTATATATCATTTTTGTTATTAACCCAATTAACAATTTCATAGTTTAGATAATTAATTAAATGATTAACCAAAATTCAGGCACCGAATGCGATATTATTGGACAGGGAAAGATAGGTTCTTCCCTTTGTTTAACCCAACTGATAACAGCAAGCTATGCGGATCACGCAATTTAATAATTTCGACTTTGCTCGATGCCATAGTGTGCCCTCCTGGTATCTGAAGAAGAGCAGGAGCATGCCCCCTAGTATGAACATTGACCTTGTGTGGTGTTACAAATACATGGATTTGTTCGTTTTCTCTATAATAATTACATGTACCTTCCTTGTGCACAGCCATGTTCATGCCTAACACAAAGGAAGAAGCGAGTTGAGTGGAAAGGAAAAACGAGCTCCGACATGGTGGAATGTGTCTAAAATATCACTTTCCGATCGAACCTCTTTCCTTTTAGAGCGAGTAAAGAAACATATTAATCATCAGTATAAGTGAATGAGGAAAGGATTTCAGATCCGGATGTGCTTACCCAGCAACAGAGGCCACCAACAAGCAAATGTAACGAGCTGGTGTTACTCACAGCTTGCTTGCAATATACAACACACCAATGAGTGAGTTGAGACCTGCTGGAACTCCTATGGCAACAGATATCCTAAGTAAATCGTTCGCACAAATATGGGAAGCCTAAGGCAATCTAAACTTGGAGAAATGCGTCCTTGACCAAAACTGATGGATGGGGATGGATTTTACCCTATTCGTTCGTCATTTCTTTCCCACCAGATTATACAAGTGGTTGCTGCAACATCCTGTATATCAAAGGGTCCACAAAGCAAGTTGTTGCATCCAGTCATTCGAAGATGGGGCCCACGTTTTCAGCCAGGATATCAACCCATACCTGCTTGGTGCTGTGTAATGGCTGAGGTCACAATGTAGCCTTCTCCATTCTCCATCATTGATCAGTGATAGCTGCATCTACCTCAATGGTTCTACTCAAACCAGAACCAGGGGTCAATAATCTCCCAAGTACTTCAACCAGTTACCCCATCAAGTACACCAATCATATCACATATACATGCACCTATGCCCAGTTCTCCAACTCAGCTTATCTTTCACCAAGTTCCTCAGTTACAAGACAATCAGTATGAATCATGCCTCACTAAAATTCTAGCTCCGAAGCAATCCCTGTGCTTAATGAGTTGTGCCAAATGCTGCTCTGCAGACTGGACAAAGGTCCCAACAATCTTGAAGGCAACTTCCCTATCCAAGTTACAGGATACCAAAACTACTCCAGTCAAAATAAACAAGCTGTCAAGCTACCATTTCTTATGTTCCTGCAGAATCCTAGAAAGCTAAGCAGTCTCTCATAGTTTAATTCACCAACATAAATATTAATATAGACAGGATAATCATGGAGTTCACAAGAATTATGAAACAGATGACAGACATTTCCACCCCCCCCCCCCGAAGAAACAATTTTATCGAAATGAGCTATATGATAAGCACCTTTTAAAATATCTGATCTAATATGATCAATCCTTTACAAAGTTATCTAGAACCGGAAAAAAAGTCACTGGGAAATTAATAAGTTCATGAGCTCTAGCATTATTAGCTGGATCACAGGCTTGCTGGCATCTCAGAATATATGCGCAATAGATGCCTTCACTCTGCCAATAGTATGATAATTATTTGGCCAAAAAATAAAATAAAATAAAATAAAAGGTCTTCCATCTCAATTTAGATAAGGTCCGAATCCAGCACACAGCAAGCATGCATTCCACTTTGATATCCACCTTCTTGATACCAAATTGTAAGCAATGCGTTAATTGTCTTTCAATAACTTCAAGTTCTATCAGTTCAATATAGTTTGCTGTAGACAAACAACCAAAAGCCAACCACTACTTTTTCCCCTTAAAAAGCCCATAATCAACTTGAAGCATCTCGAACTAGGCCTTCACTTGCACCAAATCCATTGAAAAACTGACATCACAGTTAAAGATTAAAATTCCCAAGAGATGGAGGAAACCAGCTAGTGCAAGACAAGTATCTGCTTGTGCAATACCCAGCCCACCTTGCTGAAGAATTTTCTCTTACAGGGAATGAAAATCCAGTTTCTTCCATCTAGCAGCAACATGGACTACCAGATACTCCAAGGCCTCAAGATCTCTAAGCATACTCCACTCTAAAATAGCTAAAACTAAACCAAACAAGACCTTATTTTTTCTTGACAGGGATGAAGGCTGGAATAACTTTGAGAATAATGCTAGGATTTTCCTGATTAATTGATAAAGATCATTTCATCAGTAGGATAAACGTGAGCTGATTAATCTTATTGCTGGAACATCTTCCATGGCATGTGAATGAACAAACCTCAGTAGCTTTCCCTATATTAATCCAGTAAGCCTTTCATTCCCATTTAAAGAAAAATATATGATAACCTCTCTCAGTCCCCTAGAGCCAAAACATTTTTTGCGAAAATTACTATATTAAGTTGCGTACGAAGCATATACGGCAACTTGTAGGCAAGTGGTGACTAGGCAATCCAGGAAAAGATGACCTACCACAAATGCATAGACCTGCCTCAAATTTAAAGACCTGGCAAATTTAGCAACTACCACAAATGCAGAAACCTACCACAAATTTAAAGACCAAACGACTAGACAATCCCGTAAAAGATGACTTAGCACAAATTCAAAGATTTGGCATATTTAGCAACTTAGCACAAATGTATAGACCTACCACAAGTGCTAGGTGCTTTGTGGTAGGTCTATTCAGATGTATTAGGTGCTTCATGAGAAATCCTTTCAAACGTACTAGGTGCTTTATAGTCGATGTTTACAGTAAGTAGTAAGTCTTTTTGCAACTACTAGGTGTTTCCAGACATGCTAGATACTTCGTGGTAGGTGTGCAAAGCAAGTTGTATGTCTATGCAAAAGTGGTAGGTCTTTTGTGATAGGTCCTTTCACAAGTGTTAGGTACTTTGTGGTAAGTCCTTTCACAAGTGTTAGGTGCTTTGTGGCAGGTGGTTTTTATTACTTCATCCAATGGTCCTTTATTTTTCCTCCATCCAACGGTCATTCTACAATTTTCCTACAAGTTGCATAAGGGCGACTTAATGTTATACCAAACCCATTTTTTGTGAAACAAATGCAATCTGGGAAGCAGAAAAGGAACAGCAGAGCGGCTAGAGGAATGATAATCACAATAACAACTTACAAGCATGCTTCAAGCATTTTCTAGTTGGCAACTTCAATTAACAAAATAGTCCACAGCACCAGAGTAGCACAAACGAGAAACATCACAACAGATAGTCAATATAAGATGAGAAGGGTCAAATATATAAGTAAACAATTTTTAAAAACCAAGAACTCAGATAGCTAGTAACAGTAAATACTCAAACCTAAAAATTTAAATTTAACTTTCGACAAATCTATAAATCTAAAACATCAGGGTAATGGAGTTGCAAGTTAACCTATTTATCAATTGCCATGGGGAAACAAAGGATTCCTTTGAGGCAAAATAACCATCGCAATCATACAGATTCATGAGAGATCTTACAATGGAAGAGGTGATATTAACCTACTATTTAAACTATTGCAAGCATCAGCCAATTGTGGTCACACTAACTTGAGAGAAAAGACAACAGGACATGCAAAGAAGGAATCTGAAAATTAAAAAATTAAAAATAAGAAGAAGACACACTTGTCAAACAAGTACTGTACAAGATGAAATTTCAAAACAAGAATGCTGTATACCATTTATCAACTAGGAAGTAAAAGGTTTATTTACACATAACATGCGCCCTAAATTGTAATAAATCAAAGTGTTAGCAGGTAAAAAAAAAAAAAAAGAATTACAGCCAAAAATTCAACACCCCTATTAATGATACTGAGAATCTAGATCCATCTCTAATCTGCAATGGTCTGAAGAAACAAGCAGCTGTGGTAAAGTAAAATCAGGACATCCAGTCATGAGAGGTATGAGTACAAATCATAAGTGGGCATTATCAATACCTTTCTCAGGGTTTCCTACTATAATCATTTTATGCACATAGAAAGAATGTCACTCCCTTGTATATGTGTTAGGAAAGAAAAGATTGCTGAAGGTCAATCTCTTGGAGGAGTTTCACTCTGTCCCTCTTCACCATAGTAAAGAAAAGACAAATGTGTTCCTCAAGATCCTTAGCTTGGTCAAGAAAATTAGCATGGTTCTTGCGGAGCTGATTCACCACCCCCATTAAGAAACTCCCATCTTGGCCTCTTTCCAGGCCAATCCGAATCAAAAACTTATCATCCTCAATGAAAGTATACAATCTATTAACCAGTCGATCAATAGTATCCAAAAAATTCTTCAGCACACAGGCACCCTTTGCAGCTGCACCTAATTGAGTGGCAACGGCAAGTTCTCTCTTTGTAAACCTGCTGCCAGGAAGGTATGCTGTGATGCAGGGACAGTGACAGATGCGAGAATTGCATGTGTGGAGATAGTAACAGCGGCTATAATGCCAGCAACAGCAGTGCCAATAAGACACAGGGCAGAGCTGGCAAGAGTGCGGTGGAAAAGCCGCACCCGTGATTTAGATTTCCGATGTTGATGACGAAGTTGTTGCTCAAGCTGCAAAGAGTTCTGCCTCATTTCGTTTAAGGAGTCAGGAGAAGGAAAAGGATTACCTTGAGAATCAAAGCAGACAAAGAGTTCATATACTCTATTGCATTGTGCTTCAGAGAGTGATGATGCATCAGAGGGAAGCACAGAGAGCAGTTCAATAAGAGGTGCATAGATGCCACGGGCACGGCGGAGGTTACGGTGGAGTATAATACAAAGATTACAAGTACTTTCACTATGGTCGAAATAAGTAGAAACTAAAGCAGTAAATTCACAAGCTTTAGCTCTTCCTAGAATCTCTTTTACACTTTCTCTATTAGGTTGTAACACCAGGGCTAATATTCTATCTTGGGTCTCCTCACATACCTCTTCCTGCTCCAAGTTCACCTCTTGATCTTCATACCAGGAATCTACAACTACAGACATTTCCTTATATGAATTAGTTTGTACAGCGAGAGAGTATTCTGCATTGAGATTGAAAGTGGGTGATTGTGCCGTATCATCATCACTTAAAACACCTGCACAAAACCAAACAAACAAAAATCAAAACTTTCATACCAGCATTTACACAAACATATTTCAAACAATAAGTTTTGGCTGTGACCTAGTAAGGAAATCCGCGATAAAAATACTACCTTGTGAAATGGGTTGGTGGGAATTGTTGCTAGGAAGTGGTGGTGAAGTGGGTTTTGAAGATGATGAAGAATTGCAGGAAAGACACTGCAACATGTCGTGGCGGATAAGTGGTGGTTGTAACTTGTTCGGAAAGAAAGTGATGGATATGAAGATTGTAGTTGTTTGCACCACTTGACAATCATCAGAAAAGAGAAAGGGTCTAGGGCTACTACGCTAATCAACTGAGTGAGCTTTTCGGGAATGATCTTAATATGAAATGGATTGGCCCGCTTCTAAAATGGTTTTGAGTAGAAAACAAATCGAAAAGGGTGGGGGGAAGCTAGCTTGCAAAAGATCACCCAGAACCTTTTTGACTTTTCTTTTCGCTATTATTATTTTTTTTTCTTTTTCCATGAGTCCTTTTTGATGCATAAATATTTTTCGAAATATTTTTGTATTTGTTATGGGTGCATTGATATGTACGAAAATCAACTAGATATGGCTCCTTACGGTTATGCTATTTTAAATATAAAAAAATAATAATAATTTACATATCTTATGTCAAAAAGAAGAAATCAGTTTAATTGAATAAATGATGTTTATTTTGAACCTATCATGATTGATTATAAGTTATATTTTAAACATAAAAAGAGATATGGCAAATAAAAAAATTGTTTGAAAAAATTAAAATAACTAACAAATACACACCTTTATGTATACATATACATTATGCGTTGTTAGACCTTATTCGATTATGGCCCAATAAGCCTAACATTGATAAGACGACCTAAAAAAGGTCCGTTAAGACCAATTAAGCACCTTGACTATCCTAGCCCATAAGCTTCAGCCATCCATCGGTTTAGAGGCCAACCTCCTTTCGACCACCCACAGGTCAAGTTAGGATCCTTTGCAACCATGCTACTCCACTGACGAGGACATCTTCTCCATCCACCACATCTATGTTGAGGTAGTCTGGACCTTCTCTTGCTTCCCATGTCTCCCTAGGGGAACTAACACCACCCCCGTCAACACTTCTCCTCGAAGGTACCAATCATCTCCTTTGGGTACTCAAAAGATGTAACTTTCTACTTGTTCGATCACTATCCTTAAATGACTGAGGCCACCACACTAGGTCTAGGCTAGCTACCAACAAAGTAGTCCTTACTTTCCTAACTTTCCTCTTCTTAGGAATGCAACACATGGACAAATCTAGTATGACCATTGCTTATAAATAGTACCCAAAACCACACAGCATGGGAACCTAATTCGAATCTTTATGTAAGATCACTCACACCATCTTTGTCGTTATCCACTCTCTCTCAAGAATCTACTACTAACATAAATATGAGATAGCTGTGCTAAACCACTCCCAGCACACTAGGAACCATTTCTTTTAATTGTAGGCCCTTGGATTCATTACCAATAATCTTCTGCCTACAACACGTTGGCATTATTTGTGGGAAGAATTCTTTGAAAGAGATACCCATACACTATCATTCTATTGTTTTTTTTTATTGACTCACCGAACCACTATATCTTCCCCTTTTCTCTTTCCTACTCATGACAATGGCTAGACATTCCAAAAGTAAAAATAACCTCTAAAGTAGTAATGCTACTAATCTTACTACAGATAACCCAACAACAACTTATCCATCTGTCTTAGACCTACAGCGTATGTTGGACCTTGAGAGCATGCTGTGCCTAGTGGCCCATAAGAACTAGGAGATCGATCACATTGATGCCCTTCTCCAAGTGGAAGCTATCGAGCTTGATTAAGTTTAAGCTCAAGGGCAGAGTGTCTATGTCATTACGCATGCTTCTAGCAACAATAGCCATTATGACAAGAGGTCACCATCTTCCAAACATTCAAGGAGATGATCCCCATTAGCTATCATGCAACGCTCTTACTCTCTACATTCTAGAAGAATTTCTAATACCCACAGGAAGCGATATGATGTAACTAGCTTGAGGTTGGCTTAGCTACATCTAGAAGACCTTGACTTCATGAAAGCTAAGGAAGGATCGGAAAGGAATGAGAGCATCAATGAAGAGGCATATGTGCATTTCTTAACTATGTTAGAGTTCTTAAGGATGACACATATTGTGTTCCTCCATCTATAGAAAAACCATCGGTCTTGACTCCAACCTTCACGAATGTGAACAATATGATAGTTGCTCACCATAAAGGACAACTTGGAGGACACATCAACTATAAGGTCGATGGTAGGCAACTTTCCCTTCATTACTATAGTTGAAGCAGAAGTGATACCAGATAGGACCAAAAATATCGCACTTAGATTCATATTATGGATCTATTGATCAGGTAGACTGCCTACCCTATTTCTAGAACACCATGATGTTACATTATTTTAATGAGTCCATTTTCTATAAGACTTTTCCCACCACTCTGAAATGGATCTAGAGGATTTGGTTTAACTAACTTCCGAGTTCTTCCATCTCTACCTTTTCTCAACTTTTCAAAGCTCACTTCCTAGCTAATTAGCTACCAGAGAATGATGGTTTCTATCTCTACACTATTAAGAAAAAGAAAAAACAATGAGTCTCTAAGAGGCTATCTTGGTCGTTTCAACAAAGCTATGCTGGAGATACTTAGGTTTTACGTGAAAGTCACTTTAGAGGTTGCAAAGCAAGGAGTACCAGTGGATACCCCATTCTTCAACTCAATCACCAAGTGCTGACTTACCTCCTTGAAGAAATTCAGGGAGAAGGCTAAAAAATTACATCATCCAAGAAGAAACCACAAAGGTTTATAAAGAGAATGAAGTTGGACCTTTGCTCGCCTAACATGACTACGATCATCACAAAAACAAAGCGTATGTGAAAAGACCGATTTGGTTCTAATATTGAGTCCAACTCCTACTTGAAGAAGAAAAAGAGAGAGTATTTTCCTTTACACAATGAATTTACTTCCATGCACAAGCCAGCAATCGATGTGTTTTTGGAGGTTAGGAACCAAGGTCTCATTCCTTCCCTATTGAAGCTAGACCCCAGGAGGAAGTAGTCAAATGTGTACTGCAAGTACCACTGCGATAGCAGGCATGACACTAAAGATTGATAGTAGTTGAAAAGCGCTATCGAGGATGCCATCTGACATGGGTGGCTTAAGGAATATATTGATGAACGAGCTGATAAACCAACTTAGAAGATGATGACTAGGGAAAGGGAGAAGGAAGACGATAGGAGGGATAGAGATAAATAGGTTTAAAGATGAGGTAGCCAAGAGAGAGAATGCTACAATGAAATCAATACCACAACCGGAGGCCCACTTGCTTCGAGCCGGCTAAGCTTCTCTAAATTTGTCTTGAGCTCACTCAAATGGAAGCAAGTCTTAAGCCTTAAGTATAAACGATCAAAGGTTGACAATTCGATCTCCTTCTTTGATGAGGACTTCGAAGGAATTCAAAGTCCCTACTAAGACGCCTTGATCATAGACACTCGAGTTACTGGGTGGAAAGTCAAAAAGGTTATGGTTGACACCGACAGTAGTACCTACATCTTGTTCAACCACACTTATGAGTGGATGAAACTCCTGTTGTAAGTGAAATTGAGCCCTTATGACCATGGCCTATATGGTATTAACAAATAACTTATCTAAGATTAGGTTATCATCACCTTACCTATGGAGCTTGGAGATGCCCAAAACTATGCCACCAATGTGATTGATTTCCTACTTGTAGATTCTTGGTCACCATATAATGCCATTCTAGGTAAGCCTACTCCATTAATCTTTAGAATTGTAGTTTTACAGCCACACCTCAAAGCAAAGTTTTCAACCCCTAATGGTGTAGGAGTTTGTGCCGGTAATCACCAATAGCCAAAGGCAACTGTATGCCGAAGCCTTAAAGAGGGCCCAAGTCTATGAGGTAGTGTCAAAGCTTGAAGCAAGACCAAAAAGGCGGAATGAAGTAGTGGAGTAAATCTAGGAGTATCACTAGATGATAACCCTGAGCAAAAATACTCGGGTCGACAGTCTATGCCCTTAGAGATGGGGGCAGCTGATCACATTCTTGTGAGTTAACCATGACATTTTTGTTTGGTCACCCTCTGACATGTCAAGTATAAGTTGGGATGTTATCACCCACCAACTCCATATTAACAAGACACAACGACTTGTGTGCTAGAAGATTTGCCACTTCGCTGCAAAGAAGCAGACAACAATTGAGGAGGACGTACATAAGCTCCTCCATACTGGTTTTATATGGAAGGAAAAATTTCTGACTTGGTTAGCCAAAATTGTGTTGTTTAAAAAATTCAACGGCTAGTAGCACAGTGCATTGATTATAGATCTAAGGAAGACTTGCCCGAAGGATTACTTTCCTCTTCCCCACTTAGACCAGCTTGTGGACAATACCTTAGGGGATGCTTTATTGGGTTCATGGATGCCTTCTTGGCTATAACTAGATAAACATGGATCCCCAAGACGAGGCACACACTTCCTTCGTTACTACCTTCGGCATTTACTGTTACAAAGTAATGCCATTCGAGCTAAAAAAATGTAGCGGCAACCTTCCAAAGGTTGGTGATAGATGTTTTTTTAAGTCCCAAATTGATCGGAACATTGAGGTATACGTGTGAAGCCCTGCAATTTTGCTCTAACTAAATATAGGATTTAATAGTTGATTGGCAACTCGAATAGTGATCAAACCTCGAAATACTCAAAACCTTAATAACCAAACCCACAAACCCTAATTCTAGCACCTAAAACCATAAACTTGTATTAAACCCTAGCTTGTAATAAAACCAAAATTTTAGGAGCTTTAATCTAAAATTCTATGTATATGATTGTGATAAAGGCATCTAAATTAATTGGTAGGTAAGTTTTTGCTTTAAAACACCATGGAATATGTAGTTATGATAGAACACCATATTGCATATAAATCAGACCCATATCGAAAAATTATCCAATACATTTCCATCACCTCCTCACATATGCATATATATTTATATATATATATACCTTCTCAAAATTCGACAAGTTTCTTTCCTTTCCTTTTCAATTTTCATTCTCAGTTCATCTTCAATCTTGAAAACTTACAAAGGACATTGCCAAAAACCTTAAAACTCTAAAACTTCAAAAACTCATAACTCACAAAATACATCTCCATTTCCAAATCTACAGGAGCCTTTGTGATCATGGCTCCGTTCTCTTCTAAACAAGAGTACTCTTGATAAGGTTTTGTTAGCCCAGGTTTAGGACAAATTGAAGCGTCAAGTTATCAGTGAATAAGTCAATTCGATTCATTCTTAAGTTTTATATGTAAAACTTTAGTTTTCACTTACTATATTGTATTGCTTAAGCTTAGAGTAGCATTTTCTTGTATAGTATAGCGAAAACTTTGATTTCTCGAGCTACCCTTCGGATTAGTTTGATATCTAATAATGCCACCATGGTGAATGAGATTTCTAATGTCTTACTACTCATTTGTGTGTTGTACTACTGTTATACTACTGCTCTATGCTATGTTATTGATATTATTAAGTTATGAATATTTTCGGATGAGTTATGTGTCTTGAAGGTGTAAGCATCAAAATCCACAAAAATTTAAAAATGATAGTCAACATACACGACCATCTTATACAGCCGTGTACTTTGGTCATGTATGTGTAAATTGATGAAATGGTACATTCTAGACGCAAAACATGTTTTATATGACCCCTATACAAAACCCATGTATATTGGGCATGTATGTGTAATTTGAAACTCCATGCAATCTATACATGACCACATGACCCTCATACACAATCCGAATACATTGGTCATGTATGTTTAATTTGGATGCAAATAATGAGCTATACGACCCCTATCATGGCCTGTGTAAGAGTGATTATGCATGCTTAACTTATCCTCTATACACTTTGTCCCTTCACAGTTCATGTACACTACCTGTGTATGTGTAGTCTGGCACAAATATTAACCTACACAACCTTAGACACAGCTTGTGTAGGGGTGGTCGTATATACTCTTTAAACCCTTTTTCCTTGTTCATAAGCCATGTAAGTCACATTCTATTATCGAAATCCTTCTACACAAGTGTGTAAAATGCCTGTGTATGTTGAAAATTGTCCCATTTTAAGAATTCCATTTTGTAACTTCTTTATCTCACCTAAACTCCTTCCTTTAGCCTAATCAAACCCTTTAAGACCTACAACCAAGTATTGATAAGAAGAATGTGAGTTCAAGTTAACGAAGTACATGTAAAGAATGTAACGAGTAATAATACATTGATGATTGTGAATAAACTACTTGAATATGTTCTTGGATGAGGTTGATTGTGAATAAACTCTACCTTATTGTACCTTTTTACCACTTTCCTATTCTATTTCTCCTCCCTCATGTTCTTTCCATATTTTTTTCATGGTATACCCTCTAAAACCTCTAGAAAGCGCTCAGGTTAGTTAAACCCCAATAACCATTATTAATGCTAATGAAGTCGGATTAACTAATGATCAGCACTAATTGGCTTCTAAGGTATGTTTTTCATTAGGAAATGACAATAATGATGAGGTATTAAAAGAGAAGGAAGACTTTCGAGTTCAATCACTCTTGTAATAAGATAAGTCCATGGATTTGAAGTGTATTATTGAGATTTTACAACTATTTAAGTGTGGTAAATGACTTCGGAACATGGGTATATGTTTTAGGCAAATAAATTTCAAGTTCTTAAAGCATTTAGAAGCTTTCATTTAAAACTATAGCTAGAACAAGAAGATGTATTACAAAATCAAAGAAGGTAAGATGTTGAACCAGTTAATAGCATCGAAAATTGATGCTAATTGATTAGGTTTGCTAAGGTTGGATATTGGTAGCATGTAAGCTTGAAAATTTATTGTATGAGCTACTGGAAATTTTAGTCGTCTTGATGAATTGATGTTTGAGTTGTAATATGCATGAATTATTGAAAGATATATGAATGTTGGATGAATGCTATTATTGATTGATATTTGGAAGTTGAAAACTTGATGAAATTTATATAGAATGTGTGTCTGTTGTGATATGAAGCACATGAGGAAGGGAAATGATGTTTAAATTCTAGAAATTTGGATTTTTAATGAGAAAATGAACATTTAGGCAATGTCTTATAAGGATATTAGTTAATAGAATTGATATATAAATAACTGGACATGTAGAGATGGTTTTTCTAGATAATCATGTTAAATTGTGGAAATTATAACAAAAATCTAATTTGAATGGGATAGTTTAAAGGTCAAATTAAGGTTGGTTTTGGTATATTATAACATAATAAGTTAGGAAAAAAGTCTCGTATGGATAGAATTGAGAAAATGGTTAAATGGACTTATGATTAGCTTAACAAGTGGATTTAGAAGTTTTGTCTAACTTAATTTGATAACGGGCTATTTTGAATAATGTAGGATTGTATGTAAATGAGTTGGTAATAATTCATGTAAAGACGGAATTAAAATGGACATGTGGGATATTATGTGGAATTTTAGACCCACACTAAGTAATTGGTAAAATTGATGGAATTGAGAACCAAATTGATTAAGGTTGCTAAGAGATTTGGTTATTTAGTATCAAATATGTGTCAGAAGACATGGAAAATACAATGAATATTATATGAAGGTAAATGTCACAAATAGCACTTGAACTTTAGCGAAATGTGGTATATTTTCGCTGCCTGAGCTAACGATGCTATCCCATTAGCTGATACGACACTTTTAACCTGTAATAGCAGGTTATGTGTTAGCTAACGTGGTATCTTATTTAATTATTTAATATTTTATCATTTTTAATTATTTTTTATAATAATTATAAGTAGTATTGATTTACCTAGATAATATAACAAAATCATTGGGCCCCATTACCAATCAAGCTAACCTACCCATCACATATAACCTAATAAGCCCCTATTTCTATAGTCTTCCTATTTTTTACATTTCAATAATAAGATGTCAAATTGATGCTTACAAAAATGATTGGTTGTTAAAAGCTAAGCAATGTTGGACAATCTTAAGAACTTATACCTACAGTTTATAAAATTATTAGGTACTCTTGAAATGGTTAGGTCCATCTTAGTAATTTCAATAAAGTCCTTAGTTTTATTTTATTGTTCTAGTAAAGAAATTGCAATGAAGTAGTAGGTAAGGGACCGATCCAATTACACCTTCTATTTTGGCATTATCATTGACCTGCCAAAGATCGTACTACTAAATGTGGACGATGAAACTTTGAAATCAAGTCTAAGCAAACTTTGAGCTCTAAACATTAATTTTTTTTCAACAAAGCTAGAGATCATACTAGAACATAGGTCCCATTGTCCAAATCACAGCAGTGGAGGGATTCAGGTTGCATGTTTGAGTTATGATTCTCCATCTCCAAATTGTAGGGATGATTAGAGCTAGGTGATGGTGTTTTGACTTAATGTCTTAGTTTCAAAGTATGTCATAAGGAATGATGGGTAGTCATGGTGGTGATGGTTATGACAATATGGTTGGGTTATGGTGGAGAGAGTAGTTTGCCGCGGTTGACGTTTGGAATGTGAAGATGGAAGCTGTTTCTAAGCTTTGGTCGAAGATGGAGATTGAGCGTTTGTTAAAGGTCATTAATGATGGCCATCCAACATTTGATAGAGAGAGTAAGGTAGAGAGAGAAAATGGGGAGTGGATTTGATAAAGAAGAAGATGGAGTTTAGAGTGAGGATTCGATGATATAGTTGTGGTAAGATTGACTTGTTGGTTCTTGATTGTACAGGTTTGGTGAAGGGTAAGATGCAATTCCTAGTAGAGACGGAAAAACTAGAGAGAGAGAGACTTTAGAGGAAGAGTTTTTTCCGAGGAAGAAGATCATTGGCAAGGATGAAGATGGAATTTGTTTGAAAGAGGATCCCATTTTCTTTAATGATAGTGCATACTCATGATTTATGTAGATTTATTTTGTCCTACATTACAAACAAAATATCAAAAAGCTTTATATATAAAGCGCAATTGGAGAAATCCAAACTGAAGAAGCAATGCCTATTAAGGGCTGGTATGAACTTGAGAGTATAGTCTTTGATGGGTTAATAAATCAACAAGCCCAACTTTCCTTTTTTAAATAAAATATTATAATATGAAATATAAATTGTGTAATTAATTAAAAATAAAATAAGTAAAATATAATAATTTTATAATTAATAATAGATAAAATAATAGCAAATATAAAATTGCTATGTGAGCTGACATGTAGCACACTATTACAAGTTAAAAGTGCCACATAAGTTGAAAGTGCTATATTAGCTAATTGAGTTAACACAGTTAGCTCAAGTAGTGAAAATGTACGTGAAAAAGTTGAGTTAGGTATGAAATTGTTCAATTTCAAAGTTGAAATACTTAATTGCACATTTTTTCAATGTTCAAGTATCATTTGTGACATTAACCGTTTATATGAATTATTGATGGTTGTAAGGTGATTAAATGCTTTATCAAGACACAATTTCCAAAATGACATTTATATGTGAAATTGTAGATGTGTGAATTTAAACTGTTAATTTGATATGGGGTTGGGATTTTGGAGGATATGTTGGTGGAGAATTATTATGTTATCAACAACAAACCACGTGTGACGAGTATATTTAAGCTTAAATTATCAAGTATGTTGAGGAAATTATGAAATTTGGTTAGACACATGTGTTGATCTAACCCATAAACCTGTTAAAATTAATATTTATAATAATTATAATTTAATTATATTTTATGCTATTTACTTACGCTACCATCTTTCTTTAATGTACTCTCTCAATTTCTACTATTACTACCTTTTCATCAGTCATGCAAATTTTCCTTATTCTCTCTTCCACTATGGTTAGTAGCTACTTAAATTCTAGTTATGACAAGGGTAATATTCATATATTTGATGTCCTTCTATTCTTTAAATTTTAACATACCTTAAAATAGAAGTATAGTATGTGTATTATATAATCAAATCCGAGGCTTGTCTTTTCCAAACCCCATGTTAATACTTTTATTATGGATGAAAACTGAGTTATATGTATATTAGGCTTGCTATTGTAAGCCAACCCCACAAAACACAATCAATAACTTAAGCCCACCACCATAATACTAGGTATTACTTCAAGAAAAACAAAAGTTCAATATTACAACATACAGATGTTCTCAAAATGATCCTAAATGTTCGACTACCAACCCTAACTCTAACATCAATAGGAAACCATAACATCTTATGCATCCTCCAGCTATGTCGTATGATGATTTCTCCAATCTCGATTAGGTATGTAATCATTTTCTTTGCTTTTATATCTCATTGTCTTGAATTTAATCTCTGCAGAGAGTATGGATCTAGTTAGGGTTTAAAGTAATTGAGAACTTGATATGAATTTGAAAGCAAACTAATCTAGGTTTCTTTATTTTGTTTGTGCTAGGTAGCAGAGAGCTTATTGGTCTTTGAGTGCCAGCAACTCCTAAGGGCTCAAGATTGAGTTCAAGAACTAGGGATGTCCCTTTTGATTCCTTCTTCTATTATTTATGTATTGTCCTTATTGTTAATTGTTAATGAAATGATCCAAACACTAGTCATCAGAAATAAAAAATTAAATAAGGTCAATGGAATCCAATTGGATTTACGTACATATTTAAATTACTAAATTTTTTAAAATTACCAAATTAGTTCCAAACTGAAAAGCCAAATATTAAAAATTCAAAAGCAATTTGAATATCGAGATAAATTAAATTATGATTTTAATGTAGTCCTTTAAATGAAAAGTTTTATAAGAAAAATCGAAACAATGCCATTACAAGCTTTAGTTTTGCAAAATCTCGATTTTACCTTTGTTTGGGAACTTACGCATATTAAAAATTTTAGATTTTAAATAAATTCGATTTGGATGATATATAAAATGATCATTAGCCCAAGAGATTAATTAAAAGCCCTTAACTGTTTAAAATGAGCTAAGGGTCTTGCATATGTGAGATTACATATACTAAATCGTGCCATGTGGCAAAACCCTTAAAAGGAGACCCTTTTTCCCTTATCTAAAACCCTACTTCTACCCTTCCTCTCCCATATAAATATTCCTTTTATCTTTTTTTGCCTCTTCCCCTTTCATGAAGCCCTCTCAAAACCTAAGATAAAGTTCTCTAAAGCCCTAGCTCCTTATTAGTGTTAAATGAACGGGATTAGCAAAAGTGTAGCACTAATTAGCTTATGTGGTGTCTTTACATGAGAAAAATGGAGTGGATGAAGTAGTGATAGAAGAGGAAGGAGACCCACCATCCCACTAAAATTTGTGTCAAGGTAGGTATAAAATTTTAAGACACCGCGTATTAGATTAAGACGAAACTACTATAATCTGAAAAACTTACCATCTTGAAAAAAGATGTAAAATTAACCTACCAAGATACAACATTTCTACCATAATACAATAATTCTACCACATACCAGATTAAGACAAAACTACCATAATCGGACAAACTTACTATCTTGAAAATACAATATAAAATTAACCTACCAGGATACGATAATTCTACCACCTACAAGATTAAGACAAAACTACCATAATCCGACAAACTTACTATCCTGAAAATACAAAGTAAAATTAATCTACTAGGATACGAAAATTCTACCACCAACCAAATTAAGATGAAACTACAATAATTTGATAAACTTACCATCTTGAAAATAGTATGTAAAATTAACTTACCAGGATATGTTAATTCTACCAGCTACCAAATTAAGATGAAACTACCATAATCTGACAAACTTACCATATCAAAAATATTATGTAAAATTAACTTACCAGTATATGACAATTCTACCACCTACCAGATTAAGACAAAATTATCATAATCCAATAAACTTACCATCTTCAAAATAGTATGTAAAATTAACCTACCAATATATGACAATTCTACCATGTACCAAATTAATATGAAACTGCCATAATTCGATGAACTTACCATCTCGAAAGTAGGACGTAAAATTAACCTACCATGATATGATAATTCCACCACAATACAAATATTCTACGATTATTATATTTATATATTTTATATGTTAAATTTGTATATAATATGATTATTATGTATATTATATATTATATAAATAAAGGGTTAATGTGAAAAATGATACATGAACTTTCACAAAAAGTTCAATTAGATGCCTGAAATTCAATTTTAAATAAATTGATACCTGAAGCAAGTTTTCATGTTTATTTTTCCTACCTGATTAAATGTGCTACAAATAAGAAAATTGTATATAAAAACTTGTTTTAGATACCAATTTGTTCAAAATCAAACTTTATGTAAGAAAAATATTTGTGAAAACTTACTTTAGGTATCTAATTGAACTTTTTGCCAAAGTTTAGGTACTATTTTTTACATTATCTCATAAATAATAAATGTAATACAATAGTCATACAACATATTGCATATTTATTCTTATACATATTTAGCATAATATCTTTTCTAAGCACAATTCCACCTAACTTATAAATTATATTATATAATGGGCTCATTTCAAAGTGTACCAGCCATCGATCGAAGAATGGACCGACTTGCCAGTCTGAGCAAATATTTCACTTGCTTGCCAATCTATGAATGGACCTGCTTACTGGGCAATCAATTAAAGAATGGATCGGCTTTTGGTCGATCATAGAATGCACTAGCTCATCGGCCTGGGCAATTATTTCACTTGCTCATCGATCAAAGAATGGACCGGCTTGCTGGACTAGGTGATTATTTCATCGGCTCATCGGTCAAAGATTAGACCGGCTGGCTGGTCTAAATGATTGTTGCACGGACTCGTCAATTGAAAATGGATTGACTTGTCGGTTTACGCAATTATTCCAGCAACTCTCT